>JAPZDZ010000023.1:11183057-11218120 GCA_029783805.1 Acanthurus tennentii | reverse complement strand
CCCAGTGGGTGACATTACGACAATGGCCCTTGAGGACAACTGTTCCACGGACCCCTGGCCAGTAAATAACCTGAGAGTTAGTTGATAGGAGGGGAATTAGAGCCAGAGCGGGAGTATCTAATGGGGATGGATAGGAGGCTCAGGCCCGGGTCAAAGCCGTTTAGGAATCAATGCAGAGGTACAGGTGTACAACCACAGGTCTATAGGAGTAAGAAAACCTTTAAGGAGAGGAGGGGAGAGAGAGGGAGAGAAGTAGAAATAGGGAGAAAACAAACTGCAATCATTCATTTCCATTATCACAATTAAAAACAACACTTGGGTTGGTACTGGTTTTTAATTTACAAAAGAAAGCAGAGAGAGGAAGACTAATGTTGTGAACGGAGCACAGTGATCACATCGGCGGGACAAACAGCATTACTCTGCTTGCCTCCTAGCATTATTGCAATGGAGCTTTAAGGTGGTCTCAAAACCAGACACTATGACATTTCATGCATAAATAACCTCATGTATATGCTTTTCATGTTCATGTGCATTAAGAAAGAAATCAAAGAGCTAAAATGTAAATTTGCCAATTAAATAAAACCCCTCCATTACTAATAAAAATGTCACAATTCCTGTGGAGGAAATAAGCACTGAAGAAAATGGAAATAGCCTTGACACTTGGATTAAAACACTATTGATGCCATTAAAATGCTAAGTGGGTCCAACCAATTGGCATAACTACATTTCACTAGAGGAATGTCAAAGGAACACACGAGTAGTAGCAATTACTATTAGAATACAGTTAATTATGGGTGCTGCATACTTAATATGTGGTAAAGTAAAACAAAGGTTATGTTAATATGAGTTTATTAAGCATTCACACACTATAAAAATGTCTGTGTGTTGTAGTTATTTGATGCATTCTTTTAAGAAAATCAGCTTTTTTTACAGATGGACAAATATTCATCCACTCAATACATTGCAGCAAATCTTAAATGTGGATTAGCTTTTTCATTATATAGTTTTTTGTTTTGTTTTGTTTTTATATTTAACTATGGCAAAAGCAGGCACACACTGTTAATATGATAATGTTTTACAGCTACAACAGCAGCAACATTATGGACCTCCTGTGCCCTCTTGTGGTGAAAACTATATAATTATTGCTCACCACTCTTAAATAAGAAGCCAAAAAAAATATTTTTAAAGCATTTTCAGAGAGTGTTTTTTGATGGGCTGACAGACTGTGTGACCTTTTCCCTTCTAAAAGGTTCTTTAAGATAATAATAGAGTTCTAATGACTGGCAGAGAAGCCATTTCAGTCAGCACTCCTTGATTAAATGTATTTTATAATTTAACATTATGTAGATATGATGCAAGCTTTCATCATTATTCTGAGAAAAAATTATGATTTTAAGGTTTTTGCAAGTACGACCTTTAATGCAGTCATCTTTACTAAGCCGTGTTCAAAGTTTAAATTTTATGCCTTGGCTTCTGTTAATTTAATCATACCTGGGTCCAGATACCAATTAAATATTTTTCTTTTTTTAATGTTACATGTTTTTGTTGTGATTTATTGGTCAAATCTCTTCACTCCAAAGGAAACAAATAAACAAGACAAAATTGTTTGATTTCAGTTCTGCTGAGAAATTATTCAGATAAAAGAAAATTCTGTATATCTGTGTTAACGGTACTGTATACTGTATGTTAATATTAGTGATATTGAACTGTTTCTAGAGCGACAATTTGAAATCACACAATAATTTTTTCAAGGACAAAAATATTCTGACTTGCAATGTTTCTATATCTTGCATCCTTGAATATGTTTATAGATTAATAGACAGATAAATGGAAAAACATCAAGGTCAGGAAAGCATTAAAGTTCACAAGCTTCTTTGTTCAGTGAAGGTCCCTAGGCTGCTGTAAATCTATGTACTATAGCGCTGCTGTGCAGCATCTCGTAATACACACACAGCAATTACACTGCTGCGCCTTTCCTTGGGACAAAGGATTTGAATATAAAGACAATTAACGATTTTATGTTTATTTGATTTCCCTCATGCTGTCATTATCTATCCCGAACAAAGCAGCAAGTCTGAGCAAATGGCCACTACTTGTGCTAATTTAAACTAAAGAAAAGAGGAAATACATTTGTTTCCAGACCATTATATAGTGAGCCATGCATTTGCTGAGTACAAATGGACACCATTCATTACAGTTAACAATGACATCCAATTCAGCCCAGCTAATGAACTTCAATACAATCATGTTCGGTATTAAGGAGTGATTTGTTGAGTCTAAGTGTATCATTTTGGCGGCTAATGTTGATGAATGCTTGGTTGTGGAGAGATGGGGACTTGCAGGGTGCAGAGACACTCGTCACCCTTTTATAACAGCGTAATACCACATCACCACCTAGTGGCACTATCATGGAAACACACTTTACTGCACATTGAAGATTTTTAGCAAAGATTTTAAACTGGTTCGACAGTTTAGGACTTTACGAAACTCACCTATGCCAGAGTTGCCTCCAGTAATGAGGACAACCTTGTCAGAGAGGTCACGACCCTGCAGGATCTCTAGAGCAGCTGTGTTTCCATCATACCGTTTAGGCTTCACAACCACATCTTCTACTGTAAATGCTTGCCGCGGGTCGAAATATGTGGTCCGCTTGTTAATGTGACTGAAAAAGACAGAGGAATTAGGTTGTAAAAGTTATGTTATAAAAAACACATTATCCCAGATTTTTAAATGTAAGCATTTCCTGTTAATCCAGTCTACTTACTCAACATAAATGATTTGTCCTTTTTCATCAGTTTCTTGCTCCCAACCATAAGGTAAATCTGTGGACAAATGACAGACATTATTTTCTTTTAATGTCCAGAATGCATAGTTTGGCTGAACAATATCAAAAATATTATACTGTGGTTATTTTGACAGATATTGTGATTACAATTGAGATTGAGAACAAACATTTTTGCATGTAATTTTCAACGAAGAAAAAGAAAATGCATAAGAACAAAATGCATACCAAAAACAAGAAACAAAGTTCTCAACAAGGCAACTTTCAGATTAGATGTTTGCAAAGCTAATCCTCATTGATCTGCCAATGGGTAAACATTCAGTAAAAATATATAATCTGTAGCTCCCAGTTATGACTTTTTACTTGCCAGTTGCATGAGGTAATAGAGGTAATAGTGACTGGTGAAGGACTGTAATTTAATAAGTGTTTTTTACATTTGTAGGTGCTCCATAGTGATTCTGTTTTACTCCTTACTCACTCACTACAACTAAACTCCCACTCCTGCAGCAGCTGCATCCTTCTACCTACCCACACATCCACACACTGACTGCCTGCACAGAGAGCAACAGGAAGGGGAGGGAGACCCTGCTGGTAGAAGATTCTTGCACTGCATTTGAATCCTTTTTGAAATTATGCTAACTAAGAGGTTCTAAGTAAGAAACTTGCCAGGTTAATAACACTGTAGGCATGAAAATGTTTTAGTTCAGAGTGTGCACAGGGAGGAGGGGCTATGCAGAGTTTGTTCAATTTTTAAGATAACAAACCCACAAGATTGACTTTGTGGCTCCTTATTTCACTTCATAGATTGTAATGGATCCTGTATCAGCCAGTATGACACACAGAGAATTGCTGATCAGTATAGGTGCCCAAAAAACATATTCAGGTCATGTGAATTTAAAATTGTATAAGTGAGCATACGAACTCAAGGGGATCTCAAGCATACAGAAACACACATAGGACACAGAGAAACAAGTAAAAGAAGCAAACCTCCTGCACAACGTTTTTTCTTTCCCGTCTTGGGGTGTTCCCACTGCGTCTTCATCTCATCATGGCTGTTGACACACACAAACAAAAGAAGACAGGCAAAATTAATCCAGCTTTGCAGCTTTACTTCATTCATTTATCAATGTCCTTCAAACAGTGATTAGAATGAAAGTTAATGTGCCAGATTTTGCAAATGATTAGGGTTAGGCTCATTTTCATCTGCTGTATCTTGGTTGCTTGGTTGCATACATTAAGGAAACAGAACATGTGACATAGAGGGCAAACAAAGCTCCTTGAAAATTGTTTATGTTTTATTCTCAAAGAGAAACTCTGTCATAAGGTTGTGTTTCATTTGACAACCTCTCAGCTACAGTGCTGCAGACTCAGTTCACCACTGCAAATAAATCTCGGTAGCGAAGTCACTTTTTCATTAAAAAAAAAAACATTTCATTTCAAATCCACCTCTTGCATAATTTCGCACAAAACCTGCCGTAACGTAAACTCTCCAGACTTTTTAATTCATACTTCAAATCCAGACATCAGATTCTACTTAAAGCTATGTAGCTAGCAAGCTGTGTTAGCCACAAACTGATAACACCATTGTGATCCTTTAGTTGTGAAAAGAGCTAAACTTCTAAATACAGACATATATCTATTTACAGTTAACGTTACTAGAGGTACTCCACTTACTTTGCATAGTAGACCCAACCATCTTTCGTAGATCTCTCTTCCCAACCAGGGGGTAACTCATCATCACTGTCTGTATCATCCATACCTGCGTATTTCAGAGCCGCCATAACTCACGTTTTTCACTCAAACTATTATGCTGTTAACACAAAGCCGGTGAGGAATATCTGCTCTGCGTTACACGATGAATTCAACTGTCAGAGCTGAGAATTACCCACACAGCTTTCCCCGGCACTTCCGCAACAACACAGTGACGTATGCCGAATAGCCTATAGGGAAATTGAGGCTGAAAAAGAAAGCTGTGGATGCCTCGGCAGGCCAGTGTCTTGTCATTTTTCAGCATTTCGATTTTGTTCAAATGTATAATTAATGATAACTTAAAAGGTCAAATCAAGCACAGTAAAACCTGTCTTTAAAAAAACAGCTGTATGTCCTCTAGACAACTTAAATATAACACTTTTATAAGCGGTCTAGTTAATCTTTTTTTGAGTAACATAAAATATAATAAGACATTAAGCAACTGGAAAAATCACAAACCTATTTACCTATTTATTATTTAAATTAATTAAAACACATTAAATGAAATTAAAAAGTCAGAGGCGGTGTTTTTAAAACCTCTCAGAGTGACAGTTATACGACCTGACTGTCCTGCACATCTGTTCCCCATCAGTGCATTGACTCTTTTGTATGCAAATACAGTAACATTCCCTTGTTCCTGTCTGTTAACCTGTTTGGTTACCATTAACTTGTTTGGTTACCCGTTTCAGGTGCTGTGTCTGTCTGGCAAGTCTATAATTCCAGATGAGGTCTGCACAGTAATAACTCATCAGGAAACCTTCAAATAATTTGAGATTGATAAGAGAAATATACAAACAGCATAATGGGGCCTTAAGCCAACAACCACACTCATCACTGACTACTAGTTCCACTCTTGCTGTTAACAGCCAGTGGGTAGGATAGAAAAAAGGGGAAAATGAGTCACTTCCCCATTCCTGTCCCTGTGTTATGTTCCGAAACTGTAATAACTAGCATTTGTGTCTTCATAAATCTTTCTCACAGATGACATTTTGACATTTCATAATGGGAAAAGATATAAATCATTAAATTTACGATGGATAAATTCCATTAAGCTGCCTCAGTTTCGGGGTCTTGGTATTGATGCTGATTCACTGTCATAGGACACTTGGAAAAAAGCCATTATAAGTGTAATTAGAACCACATGCCTTTTCTACTATGTGAAAAAGGGCTCTTTAATTAATTCTTTTATAAATTTATAAAAACCTACTTGTATCTGTATCTTTCGGTGTATGGGGGATATTGTTTTTGTCTTTGCAAACCAGCTTTTCTTAAATTACCACTTGAGGGAACAATTAAGTATTTGCACTAAAAATTGTAAAAATTGTTTCAATACTATTTATCCATCTGATAGACCCCTGATGTTGTATGAGCTATTAATAACACTGAACCAGAGAAATAATCAGTCATGAAAGCTATGCCATGGTAAAAATACCGAATGCCTTATGGGGTTTAATGAGGTTGTAAAGTTGCAGCAGTGAGGGCCACATAAACATATACAAAGGAGCTTTATTCAGTCTCTGTTTTACAGCTTGCTACTTGCCCCCTCACAAATTATCAATAGTGGCAGCATTGTTATGTACTCAGAGAGTATAGCTGCTCTGCACACTGGGTTACTTTCTTGCAATCCACTTGTGCTACCACTGTTTACTTGTGTTGTGATTCAACTGCTTTAAGTGTGCAGTTTCTGTTATTGCTGTGAAAGACAGGCAGAGTGTTTCCTACACTGACGTTGAGGAAAGCTTGCAATATGAGACACCTGCATGCTGATCTGCATTCTAAAACTGAAATCTGCTGATGTTCAAACAGGCAACTGATTTAGCAAAGACGTCTACTTTCATTTTTACGTCTTGCCAACACACTTCCTCCAGCTCCAGTTTACTTTTCGGAGAATAGCAAAATAAGCCCTTCCTAACTGACGCAAAATGTGGAGCAGCAGTCTACTTGCTGATGCAACAAAGAAGATAGATGACCTCCTGGCCTTGTCCCATGAATGTAAACTTCAGATTGCACAAATGGTGCAGATCTTAAGACATTGTGATTAACTGGGAAATAAATCTTTGACTGTTATGCTGTTGCTCTTCCTCATGGCAGTCACTCATTCAGTTACTGACCATAGGTTGTGACTTTCAGCTGTCATGACATATCTATCAGGGATCTTTTTCACAGCACCCTTTCGACAGCAATCTCCCTTTACAAAAATCATGACCTAGTTACTCAAGATGTTGTTAAGGAGGACCTACTTTCCGCCAAACTGTACCTGCCAACCATATCACCACATACAAGAAAGTATGCCAGTGCTCTAACATTTCACACAATATCTTACTCTTTACATAATTGCAGTTTTGAGGCATTTATATTCATCTGTGCCAACTTAAATTACCCCATACTTCTATTCAACTACATTTGAAAGGGAAATGCTTTAGTTTTTCAACTAATAAATTTATCAGACAGACAAGTTTACCTTCTTTGCAGGCTGAGATTTCCAATATAAACCATATGATCATGTAAAATTACTACCAAACAATATTCAAGTAATTTAGTTTGGCTCCATCTCTACCAGTCATAACACCAGTAGTACTCAAATGTTATACAGTGTAACACAGGACATTCTGTGGCATGTTAACTTTAACTTTAATACTTTAAGTGTATATTGTTGTAATTTTACCTAAATAAGATATTGAATGCATCAATTTGCTTTTTTAAATTGTGGTGTTGCAGCTTTTACTTTGGTGGAGAGTGTGAATACCGTTTCTGTGCAGTCCCTGCAGTACCTGGTTTGAAATAGATACCTGAAGTGTAAAGTTAAATGACAGAAACCCTCTTTGAGAAAATTCCTGTTATTAAGGTGAAGTAGAGTTATACCTTAGAAAGAACAGGACCTCTCTAAACATTCAAGAGTGTGAGCATCTTTCACTGAAAAAAAAAATATATATATATTTCAATTTTCGATTGGTCTATTCAGATACAAGCGGCTCAATATGAGGAACCATCCCTGCCATGTACTTCCCTCGATGGGAGCTTCACTGTATCTCATCCCGGGTACAGCGCATGTCTCTGGGCAATGAAGGGGGGAGGGGCCAGGAGGTGGGCCGACCAACTGTAGGCAAGTGTGTGTTTGTGTCTCCTCTCAGCATAGACAAACACACACCAACGTGAGACGTGCTCCATAACGGTTTTTTTGGTATTGAAAGTTTTGTTTTTGTCGCCTTAAGATTTTTTAGATGTTGTACTCTGGATATTAAAACATTCCGCTTGCAGGACGCAATTTACTGGCCAAAAGCTGCCGACTTCGTTTCTTCTAAAGAGTGTCCGCTTCCCCTCCCCTCGATGAAGCGCTGCGATGCCCTCTGATTTTATATCCCTCCTTAGCTCGGATCTCGACCTCAATTCCCCCAAATCTCTATACTCAAAAGGTAAGATTTTACTAAATAAAGATCACTGTGACGACAGTAACACGTTTTGTCCTGGTTTAATTGAAAGCGAAATGCATGTCTTAGTGGCTCATGTTAAGCTGCTGGCTAGCAGTAGTTAGCTTCTTTTTTTTTTTTTTTTTTTTTTTTGCTGTTAGCCAGCCTAGCTAGCTTAGTTAGTTAGCTGCATTTGGCTTGTGCATTGGCGACTACCTGGCTGGTTAGCTGGCCATGTCACAATGCGTGGAGGACTGTGATGCGCGTGGTTGCTTGTCTAATTACGCCAGTGACAAATGATATCACGTCAATATGATAAGATTTGTCATCCTTTAATGAGCTGATGGCTAGCACAGGTTTACACTATTAGCTAGTCACAGCTACGTGAGGTCGCTTTCCAGCCACCACATTGTTCAGCGGTTTAAGGTCTTCTTGGTTCAATTCTGCGGAGGTGTGTGTTTCAACATGTTTCGCGAGAGAAGGGGGGAATTTTATGCACATGTGATTTTGTTTGACCTCCTTGTTTAGGGTTTAGGAGTGACGGTCACTCTGTTGTTTCTGTTTATAGGTGAAAATAAGCCTAGTTGCCCACCTTTAACCACCTTTAAATCTCTGGTTTCACAGAAAGAATGTTATTACTGGAACTTTAAAGCTCAGAGCATAGCATTCTCCTTTTCGGGATGAAGGGTCAGTGGAGTCGGGGCCACTATCTAAGTGCCAATAGTTATTCTATCCGTAATACGCTTGGGACACGTGTCAGCCAACAGTTCTGTTATTATTAGGAGGGTGTTGCTGATTTATCTAGGAACTATAATGCTTACTCTTGTTATCAGTAACTGGGTTAGTGCATCATAGCAGCATCCTGTCTGTAGGTTAATCTCATTCATGTTAGCAAGTGGATCAACTTAATGTGTTAAGAAACGAGCTCTCTCTTTCTGTGTGAATTTAATTCTCAGTACTTGCAGCTATCAAGCTTTTTATCTTCATTTTGCTCTGTGAGCAAGCTTTGTATGCTGTGCGTATCGTTGTTGTGCACTGCCATTACAATGGTAACCTGAGACACTTGGTTTAGTGCATTTTTATGAGACACTTGTGGTCAGCAAGGCTTCCTCTCCTTGCCATTTTTATCTTTAGTGATTAACCAGTAGCATTACATCAAAAAACGACTTTACCAGCCTGCTGTTGGACCTGCTGGTCCCACATCTGCCTGGCTCATATGTATAGGATGCTCATGAGCTAGCAGAAAACATTGCTCTGTGACCCTAAAATGGTCAGTTGAGCCTGACATATGGTCACACTGTATCACATGATGACTGTTTATTTATATCTCAGTAATTGGGTGTGTGCTAATGTTGGGTTTGAGATAGCAGACATGCTCATCAAAGATCTGCTGGAGGACCTCATTTATGTCAGACTGTAAATGAGAGAAGGGTTAAGGTGGCCAGGCTACATTTTGGCCTCCCAGAATACGTGGACCATTTAGGTAGTCTTTTATTTTTTTGGTCTTGATCACATTACATGTTTAACATCAATAGTGCCCTTTGCAACCCCGATCTCTTTAAAGTGGAAAAAAATATTGTCAGTAGGAAGCAAAACAAATATGTGTGTGTCAGGTCTTATCAGATGCATGAGGAAGCACCTCTTGGATTGTGTAGTCCTCAGACTCTGTGACTAAAGGAAATGATTTGGTGTTAACTATTTTACAAGCCTAAATGAGGCCTTGCAATACAAGTTACTCAATAAAAAATAATTTTTAGACCACTTCATTATTCATAAAAATGTCACCCTTAACAAAAGTGATCCCTTGCCTTAATTATACATTGAAGAGAAATTTTAAAAATAGATAAGGTAAGACTCAAAGCTTTCCGATTTTCTTCTATATGGACACATTTGGTTTCTTTTATTTAGGTTCTTTTATTTTAATTACATAATATACCAACCCATTGGTTGTGCAGTATGTGGGAGATAATAGATTTATCTTCCAACTATGTGAAATATGCAGTAGGAGAAAAGAGTGTTTTGACACTTGATAAACTTTCAAGAGCTTTCTTTGAAATTGATAAAAAGTCCGTTAAAAAAGAAAAACTGTTTAGACAGTTAAGTTTAGTCAGTGAAGAAAAAAATTCTGTCATCAACTAATCAGTGAGAGAAACTTGAGCTGTGCCATCGGTGTGTTTTCATTATGTGAGACTGATGGATTGAACATCCGTTGAAGCTTCATATTGATTTGTTTTGGCCTTAAAGAATATAGTAACAAGTGTTCAAGTTGAACAGTTTTCTTGGGAATGGTTTCTTTTTTGAAAGTAGTTCCAAAAATGTTGTAATACATTTTGATTGTTGGATATTTCAGAGAAGGTGGACCTTTTTTGGAAAAGTGTTGCACTTATTTGTTGTCTTAGTTTTTCAAATCAATGCAACATTTTTCCAAAAGTTGAATATATATAAACTGGATATATAAAACTAAAACAATATGCATGGATAATTAGTTTTGATAATTAAGATAAAAGTTAAGTAAGATAAAATACTTGTGAACCTTCCCTTTAAGAGGTAAAAGGACATGTTTTCTGAGCTACAGAACAAGCCAACTGTTGTCCATCATTCACTGTTGTACATTTTGAGAATAACCCTAGAAAGATGAGAATTCTTCACAGTAAACATGTAATCTGCTTTTTTCTCCCGTTCTTTTGTCACATCAGTGTGCTTAAATGCAATAGTTACTCATGTGTGCATGCATCTGTTAGGCTCTATTTACTGTCATCCACCTGAGATGTATGAAACATTTCTCCCTAAAAATATATTTTAAAGAGCAATACATGTTAACGTATAACTAGTATTGACCCATTCATGCCTGTCTATGTTTGTTTATTCACTGTGCATTCACTGTTGTGGTACAGTGGTTAATTTCAGGCTAGAATAAATACCACAAAACTTTTGTTTTAAAAGGGTCAGATTGTAAAGGATATGTTAACCAGATGTATATGGTAGTAATTGGGTTATATCATAGATTGACACACTGATCTGCTTCATTCATCTGATCTACATAAGAAGGCGCTTGGAGAATAAAATAGAGAATACAGCCATTCCTTGCCAGTATAATTCAGTTTCAAGGTAAACAGAGATGGTGTAAATAGCCAAAAATGGCTTTCTTTGTGGTTTGAGTGCACTGAGTAGCTCCTTTGTCTGTACGCTGGCTCGAGCATACTGTTTTGTGTTCAAGAGTGAAAGTAAATTAGCCATTATTGGGCACAGAGATACATTCTTGGACTGCACATTTTTTCTTTTGCAACAAAAACATCGCCCTCATGAATTGTCTATTCATCTGTCATCCCCCGTCTTAGCCTCAAGCCAGCTGCAAAGAATAAAAATGGACTGGCGGCCTTGCCATTTGGCAAAACCTTTAAGGCATGTGTAATGTGAGCAGTGCATAACTATGAGATGAGGTAATTTAATTGTTCTAAGTGTAGGTTAAAGTCAGTCTGCCCCCTGGCTGGCTAGTGGGTTGCAGCCAGCCTACTTTTGCTAAGCTTGTGGAGCTGTGCACATAAACTTGTACAGATGTCATCTGACTTCTATAAAAGCAAAAGGAGACCAACATCAAAATCCATTGCCTAAGCATGATCAATGTCCAGTAGTCATAAGAAGCAGCAGGAACTTAAACTTCTCTTCTCAACTGAGGTTATCTAAGTCAAGACCAGCCCATTATTTCACTTACAAAATCATTTTCTCTGAAGCCTTCTTTCATTAGCCAAACAGTTTTAAGATGTTTAAATGCATGTTGTTTGTTGCGTACTGCACGGTGGTAGCCTATAATCAAAAGTATTATTTTGATTCACTAAAAGTCAATTATTGCAAGTATCAGTATAAAAAAATCACAGTAATGTGTTGATTGTTTAATTTCCCACCAACAAAAGCCATGTCACAGTTTGTATGTACAAACCCTGTTTTGCATACTGTTCACTCCGCGAGCAGTCTGACACACAAGTCAATTCAAAATACCGAAAGAAATCCAGACTAAGTATTTACATACCCAAATAACATGAACGATTGAGCAACAATGTATGCTAATCCCTTTGTGCTCGCACTGATTATCAGCCTAATGTGTTTAAGATACTTTGACTAAATATAACATGTCACCATATTAAACCTATCAGTTCGCATGTAAACAAATGTACTGAATGTGTGGCAAGCAAACACAGTCATCTTTGTCATTGACTTCTAGGGATGATAAGTTTCATAGAGATTTTTCCCTCCTTATTGACACTGTTAAAAGCCCTTGGTATTGTACATTCATTTAATTTGTGGAAGGATGTGTTTCAAGTGTAACTACACAGAGTTATGGTCAGGTATCATAGCATTTCATCTCAGGTATACATTTTTGTGCATCTGCTGCTGTGATCTTTGACCTGCAAGCATTCAAGGAGACAATTGACTTTTGTCCTGTTTAAACCAGCACAGTGACATGATTTTACCCAGCGTCACCCAACCTGGCTTTGTGACATTCCTCTCAACTTGGGCAGGAAGAGACCCAGCTTGGTGAATAGGCATTTCTGTTCTTTATTATGTAATGTAATTATTTCTTTTTACCGGAATATGTATGTAACAGCCCACTGCTTCAGATGCAGTGTGAGTCTGTGAATGGTGATGACATTCGTTCATATGTAAATGCTCTCTGTTGCATATGGATGGGTTCCAGCATGGTTGAACACTTATTCAGTAGACTCCCATAATACAAAAATCTCCTGTGTGAGAGGGGTTATAGTCCAGACTGAGGTCATGTCGGGTTTCCAGTCAATCTGTAAAACAACCTCACACAAAGACTCCTCTCTTCACACCATGCACAAAGCATAACAGGCACAGGGGTTGTGTCAACCTAGATTTTTCCGTCATTGACTGAATATTTTTAACAATCTGAATTCTTTCTGTCATTTTGACAGTACACTTAGTGCGATCAAGCATGAAATGAACGGACAGCAAGACATTTTAATGCAACCTGTTAACAGACACAGATGGAAGGTTAAGATGGGGATCCAGAACACTATTCTATTTGCTTCATGACCCTGTTGGCCATTGGCCATTGTTCAGGCTCAACAGAGATCTTTGTTTGGCGTAATATTTAAAAGTAGAATGAAAAGGCTGTAATAATTTATCTGTTTCTAAGGGATGGTTCACTCAAATAGTTACTGACAACAGTCTGCAGATCTCATTGTAACCAGTGAAACTGAGAGACACTTTTGTACCTGTAGAGTTACAGAACACTCTACAGGATCTGTGGGCTATTACAAGTTTATTTAAAAAGAAATATAGCTGATGGCATATGTATGTTTTGGACCCCAGTTCAAAACTTAATGTTGTGCAAGTTTTGTCTGTCTGTATGAATTAGGGTACTGTGTTAGTTCTTTGTGTAAACTGGCGTGGCTCTGTATTGTCACTCCTTCAACAGCATTTTTCGACGTCACAGAAGTGCAGGATCATGTGTCATGTCAAGTGCTAAGTCAAAGCTGGGTATCAGATGACTTCTACACATGCTGGCTGCCGCCAATGCACAGCTGAAATATCCATGTCAGGGTGTTGAAGGATTGCTGTTTCTTAGCAACTAGACAACCTAATCATGTGTTTAGCTGCCATCAAAATGTGGTTTACTCTAGTGTTGCTAACTGCAGTGGTTGCTTATAGTCTTCTAGGAATCACATTGACCTCAAGTATCAAGGAATGTCTCAGTGGGTCTTATTACTCTACGTCCGATGGGAGGCCAGTCTAGTTAGTCATAATATATCCTGTGCTGTTCAAGTGATGACTGCAGATTTTTTTTTGCATATGTTGTGCCAAAAAATGATCTGATGATTCTTTCAGTCCTATTCCAGGATTTTTTTTTTTTTTATTACCACCAGGATCATATTAGAACAAGTGAAATGAACTACTGACACCGCTACATTTTGTAGGATACGCATCTTGTCTTTATTTTAAAAGAAGAATTGATAGTTTTTGTATTAAGTACAGTTTAGTTTGAACATTAAAGGAGCCAGAGTCTAAGTGTCAGTAGTTGTTTTGTATCTTAAGACATAAGACAGGCATTGGTTTCAGTTTTCAGCCAAGAAACAGTAGCTGTCTGGTAAGGAGACCTTGAAATACTGTTAGACATGGAAGGTGAAGCTTATATTGTATGCTTGGTGCCCCAAGGGTTTTAGTAAGGAGAACACCTTCCAAACTTAACTTACAGCCAAAGCAAATATTGTTCTGTTCATTTTAAAAAGAAAGTGTTGAGTATTTCAACCATAAATATTTTTGATATAAGTGAACTCCAATTCTGAACATACTCAAGGCAGAAGTGCTGAGCTCAAAGCTGTTTGAAAATGAACACCAAGGCAACCTTTTCCAGTTACTTGGTCCTGTAATAAATGATAAATAATAAATCAATGTATATCTTTCAGAACTTAATTTATCTTTTTCTGCTCATCTTTTGTGACAGAGTCGGTATATGACCTCCTCCCTAAAGAACTCCAGCTGCAGCCGTCGTCCACCCAGACAGACCCACCCACCATGAGCCAGAAGAGTGGGGGAGAGGCGGGGCCTCCCCCCTCTGCAGCCTTGGCCTCAGGTGAGCTACCTGCTTAGTCCATTAAAAACCATGATCTGGGATCAGTTTCTTTTCCTTGCATAATATTCCCCAAGACAGTAGGGGTGAAGAAACCAATATGGCTTTGTGTCAGTGTCTGGGGGCAACTTCACCCTTTCACTAGTTTCTGAGACAGTTAATGTTTGTGATGGTAAGAGATGATGTGGGCTAGTATAGTGATGATATTTCAGGTATTTCAGGTACTGCTGGCATGACAAGAACCAGTCATATTAGATTTCACTCGTGTAAATCAGGTGTTTTGCTGGTATAACGATGCTGTGATGGTATGAATTGAGGAGTGTGGGCAGAGTGTTAAAGGCAATTTTATAGTTGGACTGCGGCTGTTTAATTGTTTTTTCAAATCGGCAATTTTCCCTCAGTGTGCTGTGGTCAAGACACCACCAATTAGTAAATATATTTGTTGCATCATTGTGTTGGTGAAGCCTGGTCGTGTACTTTAGATGTTTGTGTGCTAAACAGCAGCAGCAGCCAGAGGCATTGCTGACCTTGGCTCTTTGTGGGGCTTTGACAATGATTCAGTTTAATTTATAATGCCAAATTACAGCAGAAGCTTTGTTAAGTCACTTTTCATAAAGAGCAAGCCTAAGGGTAGATTTCAATCACTCAAAAAGCAATTGCATGTAGTGCCTGCTACACTTTACTTATTACTTTGTGAAACTAATTGATATAAAATCACTGAATACAGACCAAGTTCTAAACTCTATATCATACTACAGTAATTTTAGAATCTGAGTGGCTTCTAATAAAACTCTTGTTCTGAAAAAGCTATTCTCTAAATAACATGTCCAAGTAATGCTGAATTTGCATGTTAGCTTAGCTTGTCCTTTTTATTTTACTCATTTTTTTAGCACCACTTTACCCCCTTGATGCTTGTGCTCGATGCTTTTTTTTCACTTGGCTTTTGGGGCAGGTGGAAATATATTTTGGGCAAAAGCCCATGCAGCATAACCAGCACTGCTAATCCACATACTGTCCTTGAGCTTTGCATTCATCTCAGACAGCCCTTATGCTATGGTTTTGTATTGTGGTCAAGTGTATGCGGCCATTTCCACACTAACACATTTTTGTTTTAAACAGTGTTTCAAAACCAAAACAAGCTCAGTCCAGACAAGCATTTCAGCATTGTGTCAGACATAATTTTAGTCCAGACTAAGACACCTGGAAACATGTTTCAAATGACTGTTGGCATACTGTGTAAACACAATTGCTTAGTTCCAGAAAAGACTGCAGAGAAAGAAACCCAGTCAATAAAAAGTAAGACCAGAGATATCTTTTCTTTGCCTGATGAGTAGGTGCAACTGTTACTGACCGAAACACTTAAGACCATGACCACAGAAGATATAAACCCTCTTTGCATCTTGCATTAAAACAGGTTTTGGTGACCAGGTTGCAATTTGGCAGAGCTTTATCACATAAAAGTGCACATATAAATGTACCTAAGATGTGCTGAGTGGGGATTGAAAACAGATTGACTGAAACATCTCCACAGCATTGCATTGTGACCACATTGAACACAGGTGTAAATGCAATTATGTTTACAATTAACTTACAGCAATGTTGGTGGAACAGCATAAGAACAATGAATAAATAAATAAAAAATAAAAAACTGTTGCAAGGAAGCAAGTAGTCACTGCAACCCTTTTCTCCAGCTATACCTGTGAGGGCGAGTGCGTGTCTTGACTTGATTAAGTTTCACAATGCATATGTAGGTTAGACACTCAGTCTTCATCCATAAAGATGCCCATCATTATCCTGTCAGGCCACGCACGTCATTCCTGCTCATTTAACATTTAAACATTAAAACATCTGATAATTTATTGAAATTTCAAACTGTTTGGGGGTTGCAGCTAAGTGATAAATCTATTCCTGTGTTTGAAAAACAGCTAATACTTTTTTGTTATTATGAAGGTTCTGTCTCTTTATGAAACAGTGAAGTTGCCCCTGACAATTGTTGGACTGTCGTAAATATCATTTAGCAAACCAAATGAATATGGTCTGATCTTAGATCATGGTTCAGGCCAGCCAACATTAGTTATAATGAGTAGGATTCTAGTCTTGAGTTTCATCTAGGCAGCGAACTAACTGGTCAACAGTCATGTTGGAGAGAGCGCTTTTGTAAACGCTACCTTTTAACTATCCTGTCTGACCCAGCTGGCCCTAAGCAGTGCTGATCAATAGCATGACTACTGTAATGTCCTTTAGATCATCATTAACCAAATACACATGCTTCAAAGTGTCTATAAATGATCAACTTCAAAAGTTACTCCTTCCTTCAGTGTATTAACTCATCCAATTTACTGATTGACAGAAGTTGAATCTTGAATGATCAGCTCTCTTGTTGCTCATTGGCTGTCTCGTTTTTATTGCAGGAAGTTCCCTCTGAGGCAGGGAGTGTCTGCATATAAAATGGTCTGCAGTTCACTGCTCCATAGGTCAGAGGCTTGTTTATTCTGTCTCCATGGCTACGCTCAGTCCCAACCAAATCTTCCAATTGGCATGCGCAAACTACTGTTTACTACTGAATGCACATTGCACAAACTGTACTATAACCCCGGCAAATTTAATTTGGCGCCACATTACCAGCTTGCAAATTTGGCTGTACAAGAAAGTTTGACCAGATTTTGTTATGTTTCTTTCTGGCAATGTGTATGTAACAATTTGTAGCTTGCTTTTGTTTTTGTAAACAAAGCATGTCAGTTTTGTCACATTGATTTTAATTGAGAAAGGTTTTTAGGAATCAAAAGATTGTGGGACCTATAGTACCCTTCTCAACTTTAACTTCAGAATTTTTGATCAATGCTTGACTGCTCTCGCATGCACAGTGAGAGCATATAACCCACAACAGTCTGTTGAAATTAGAGTTGGGAAGAGGGGAAATCAATACAAATTATGCACAAATTCAGCTGCTTGAATGGGACTGCTAGCCTGCTCTGTGTAGAACATCTAGACTAACTTATTTATCCGTATATACTACTACAGATGCCACCTCCTCCACCTCCAGCCCCTCTGCCTCTTCCTCTCTGGCCTTGGGAGTCCCGTCCACTGGCTCCTCTACCTCATCCTCAGACCATCTAAAGGTTCTGCAGCATGTTCACTCCACTGGAGGGGATGGAGCTGGAGCTTCAGAGATGCAAAGTATGGAGGGTGCTGTATCTGCCCCCAGCAGAGGCAACAGTGGAGCAAACACTGTAACAGGAGACATGGGGTCAGGAGTGTTGTCAGGGCTAGGAGTCCAGCAGCCTCAGAACACCCCATCGAAGCGGAGGCCCGTGCTGAGCATATCCCCGCCACCTGAGGATCTGTTTGATGACAGCCAGATGTCTTGCCAAGAGGAGCCTGCTGTCTCTGGTCCACCTGGTCCAGACTCAGAGCATAGCAGCAGCATGTGGGCTGATGACTCTGTCTCCAACTTCAGCCTGATCAGCTCCATATCCTACAATGACAACACAGAGGTACCGCGCAAGTCTAGAAAACGCACGCCTCGACAGCGTCCTGGCCCCAAGCCGGCTCCTCCGGAGGACAGCATGGATGTGTTTGATGCTGACAGTGCTAAGGCCCCTCACTTTGTTCTGTCCCAGCTGGGCACAGACAAGACCAGTCCCATAGCCAGGTGGGGTGACGCTTCTCTCATGCACATTCTGTCAGCATTTTAACTCAGGAGTGCCTCTGTCCCTCTGTGGGAAAAACAGTAAAGGTCATTTAATTCAGTTTTGTCTGGGGTAATTACATTTCTTGAAGTCATATTAACGTCATCATGTGTTTTTTGTTGCTCTGCAGCTCTCTTGAGTCAGGAACTGCAGTGAAGAGTGGGTCACTATCTACTCAGTTTCCTCAGAGGAGTGATGGGAAGGAGCTAAAGATCTTAGTGCAGCCAGAAACCCAGCACAGAGCTCGCTATCTGACTGAGGGCAGCAGGGGCTCTGTCAAAGACCGTACACAGCAGGGATTCCCTACTGTCAAGGTTTGAAAAAGACAGACATAGGAAAACTGTAACATCAAAGTTAGAATTAACTGAACAAAACCAAAATTGCACAGGAAATTGAGAGTGGACTGCTGTGCACCAAAGAGAATAGTAACAGCCATGAGCATGTTTATGCTGAATACTTCAAAAGCTTTATTTTCATATTTGGTGGTGATGAGACAGAAATTCAAAGATTCATTTGAAATCTCAACCGAAGCTTTAACTGTCAAAAAAAGACGTTTGGTAAAGCCTCTACAGAACTGGCAACCCTGGCATGTATCCACACATTACACTGCACTTCTCAATGTGCATGGATTTTGTTGCACACTTGTTGCTCAATGTGGGTGCAGGAGAAATGCGTACAAAGCTTTACTTTGCAGCTTTTAACAATTACTCAATGGCTGATTTGCTTCAAGCTAAAATCAACTTTAATATTTAATTGTTTTGTATGTTCTATGATTGATGATTGGAAAGTCAAATTATTGACACATTGACACAGTTTCCTTTTTTGTCCCCAGTTGGAGGGTGTCAGTGAACCAGTTGTGCTGCAGGTGTTTGTAGCAAATGATGCAGGCAGAGTGAAGCCCCATGGTTTTTACCAGGCATGCAGAGTGACGGGACGCAACACCACTGCCTGCAAGGAGGTGGACATAGAAGGCACCACTGTTATTGAAATCCCTCTGGAGCCAAGCAATGACATGACACTTGCGTAAGGAGTTATGGTGTTTTGTAAATAATTCAAGAGCAGTTAATGCTTGACAGTACTTAGTGTGCTTTTCTTGTATTTCCCTTCTTGTATTGTTCCTATAGGGTGGATTGTGTAGGAATTTTGAAGCTGCGTAATGCAGATGTGGAAGCCCGTATAGGTGTGGCAGGGTCCAAAAAGAAAAGCACGCGTGCCAGACTGGCCTTCAGAGTCAACATCCTCCAACCCGATGGATCAGTCCTTACCCTACAGGTCCCCTCATCACCCATCCTCTGCAGTGAGTAACTCAGACACAACATTAATTAAAAAAAACAATTGCCATCAGTCTAAAGGTACAAACAGCCATTATGAGGCTAAATGCTGGGGTATGATGTGTTTTCAGTGATTTGTGGTGTTTGGCTCTCATTGAACAAAGGATGATGATCATAAAGCTCTGTTGTGGGCTCATCAGTCTTCTTCATGCACTTCCGATAACACCAGCCCAGATGTCATGCAAGTTTTATTTTTTTTTCTGTTGTTCTGCCATTCTCCAGCTCAGCCAGCAGGGGTGCCAGAGATCCTAAAAAAGAGTCTTCACAGCTGCTCAGTGAGAGGAGGAGAGGAGGTTTTTATCATCGGGAAGAACTTCCTGAAAGGAACCAAAGTTATTTTCCAGGAGAACATTGCAGGTGATGTAGCTAGCATGGTGTTGTTTTTGTTGTATCTTTTGTCATTTGTGTTAATATGGGTTTCTGCATGTAAAATCTCTGATGAATAATAATAGAACATATTTTATCGTTTTTCTTTCATAGATGATAATTCTTGGCAAGCTGAGGCAAAGATTGACATGGACCTTTTCCACCAGGTAAATACAACTGAGTTAATAAGTATGTGCCCTGATTTCTCCTTGATAATATAAACAGCTTATTTTTATTGTTCTTATTTTTCATAAGATTTCATTAAAAATGTGACCGCTCTTTTGAATCTCTGTTGTTTCAGAATCATTTGATAGTGACAGTTCCTCCGTTCCACAACCTGTCAATCACTTCTCCAGTTTCTGTGGGAATCTTTGTGATGACCAATGCTGGCAGATCACATGATGCCCAGACCTTCACCTACACTCCAGACACAGGTAAAGCCAGTTGTTCAAGTGTAGGGGTCACTTAGTTCAAAATCATCAGTCAAAACTAGAATATTTTCTTTGTAAAATAGAGTCCTCTTAGAGTCCTCCTTAGAGTCCTCTCATTTGCAATTTGAAAAAAGGTGTAGATATGGCTTTATGATCCTAACATAAACAATAATTAATAAAAAGCTAACCAACTAGAGATTAGTTATTACGTTTTTTAGGTACTATGACCATTTTGTTATATTAAGAAAAATACTACTTGCATTGACTGTATGAATCAGCATAAACATTTAATTTTTGTTTTTTCAGCTATGCTAAAATGCCGTAATACTTCATTTATATATCACATTAACTGGGAAATCTTCTGGGATTTTTTTGTTTTTTTTTCTGTTCAATTCTGAATCTTAAATCTGGGGTTGGTAATTCCAGAAAGCTAGCAAATTTTAAAAGTAAAAGTAACATCGCCTAAGGCTTCATCTAAACCCCCCCACCTGCCCTTGGAGGTCCTTCCAAAGACACACCATCCCCCCTCTACATGCATGAGCTCTGCCATATAGCAACTGCTTTATAACAGAGTTACAGGCTGTAACAAGTTACTGTGGCAGTGGTCATTTTTGCTTTTTCTCTTCCATTCTCGAGTAAACTTGCAATAACGTATCTCAGGCAGAGGGTGTGACACTCTCTGAGTGCAGGCTGGTGCAAGGTAGAGTGGAGTACAAGCTGGGAGACAGTTGGGCATTTGACTGGATATTTCAAAGCGGGCAGCAAGGTAGTGATTGGTCGGCATTTTTACAGGATTACAACAGCTACAGATGACAGATCTTTTTCAGTCTTTTGGTAGTTGTTGATTGGTGTTGGGATGTAGAGACCATTTCAACCAATATAACAACTAGTGCATACTGAAGAAAATTACCAATCCCAGCTTTAAGGTATAGACCTCAATTAAATGTGTTGGCTTCCACACACATAATTGTCCTGTGTTTTCAATCTTACCCTCAGCTGACAACTCAAATATCCGGACAGTAAAAACAGAGGGACCCTCCTTGGTTAAGACGTGTATATTTGAAGGCCAGATCAAATCTATACCGTCTGAGCGAACTGACTGCTGTAGTCAGCCTTCCAAACGGCAAGAAGACACACCAATGGAAGTGTCTAGCAATCCACCGCCCACAGACGTCTTCAAGGTGAGATGCTCTTCGTTCTAAAGAAAGACGATTCAAAATATCTTCTTTAGAGTTGAAACTGATAACATTTTTGTTTCTTCTACTTTTTAGCCGTCCCCTGACCCTCTTGTCTCAGTGCAGCAGACCCTGGAGCTCAGTTCTAGTCCTCATCCAGGTGGAGAGTCCTTTCAGAGCCCATTGCCCCTACAACCTGAAGATGTGGAGCTTCCCCAGGCGCCTCCTGTCTTCCCTAGCCTTGAGTCCCTGAGCAACATTCAAAAGCAAGACATTGCCCCCACAACCTCCTTCCCAGTGTCAGGAGATACTACAATTCCACCTGTGACACCGGAAGTCCCTCAGCAATTCCTCAGAGACCCACAGGACAATTTGCCTCCTGAGACTCCCAGTAATAGTGGAGGGGTTGTAGTCCTGGCAATGCCCCACATAACAAGTTCCTCTCAGCCCCAATCCCAACAGCCACAGGTACCCCTGTTTCAGCAGGAAGGGGTGACCCAGCTGGAGAGGGCAGTGAGAGAGCTACAGGCTGGAGGTAACACCGCACTCCAACAAGTGTTGGAGGCAGCTGTAGCCCAACAGCAACTGAACTCTGTACTGTACAGTCCTACGCCCTCTGCAGACTCTCTTCAACAGCACGTTCAGGAGAACATGAATAGCCTTAGATTGGGAACCACAGATAATTCACTATCAACACAGCAACAGCTTCAGATACAACAGCAACAGCAGCAACAGCAACAACAAATACAGCAACAGTTTCAACAACATCAACAAATGCAGCAGCAGCAACAGCAAATCCTTGGTAACCTTCAGCATCAACAGCAGCAGCAGCACTTACAACAGCAACAACAGCAGCAGGTTCTCGGCACCATGCAGATCCAACAACAACTTATATTACAGCCACAAGACCCACAGCAACTGCAGCAGCAACAGCAGCAGCAGCAAATTATGGAAAACATTCAACAGCAGCAACAACAGTTGCAACAAAATCAGCAACAGCAAGTCCTTAACAACATCCAACTGCAGGATCAGCAACAGCAAAATCAACTTCTTACCAATTTACAACAACACCAGCTTCAACAGCAGCAACAACAACAACAACAGCAGCAAAATCAAGCATTGAGCAACTTACAACAGCAACAACAACTGCAAGAGCAGCAGGTCTTGGAAAATTTACAGCAACACCTTCAGGCAGAGTTGCTTCAGCCCCAGATCCACTCTTCTCCTCAAGTTCCGCAGTCAGTGTCCCTTCTTCAACAGGCCGGAGATCTGCTTACCATTCAGACTAGCTTCCCAACACAGCCTCCATCCCACACATCACCCCCACAACAGCTCTTCCAGTCACCAAGGCCCCTGGCTGAGACCCAGGGCTCCCAACAGCAGGTCCAGGCTGCCCTTCTACAAAACACACTGACTGTTTTGACTGGTGGTGGTCTCAACTCAGAGCAACAGTCAACAGGGTCTACCCTTTACCTGTCCCCAAACCCTCAGCCCCAACAACAGCAACAGCAGCAGCAGTTGGCATTTATCTCCTCCATGGAGGCAACCAATCAGCCCCAGTCTGTCGCAATGTTTCAAAACCAACCCCAAGCTCAGCTTTCCCAAATGCAGCAACAGAGCACTCCAATGGAGCAGCAGCAGTCTCCAGCACAGAACCAACAACAGTCACCACAGCTTCCAATGGGCCAGCAGGGCTCCTTGTTCCAAAGTATCCCGAGCCACTCTCAAGCTAAACCTGTTCCCCAGAGTCAACTTTCCCAACCCCAGCAGACGAGCCTGCTCCTCTGCACCACAGATCTAAACCCACAAGCTATTCCCCCAACTATTCTCTTTAGCACCCAGACCCAAGGCCCCATAGGGAACATTAGTGTTGGAATCCCTCAACCAGACCCAGCAGAGCCCATGTCTTTCCAAGACCAGAGCTCCTCAGGCAGCAACACATCATCCACTGAGAACCAACAGCAGAGTCTGTTCCAGGAACAGCAGCCAATGCAAGTGGGCCCAAGTTCCAGCAGCATCCCAAACAGTCAGCCTGTGGAGCTGTTCCTGCCACAGACATCCCTGTCCAGCCTGCAGAGTACTATTGGAACACAGGAGCTGAACAATCAGGCTCCAGCTCCTGGCACAACCATCTTTGTGGTACAGGGTGGTGTTGGTGTGGTAGCCAACCCTGGCCAACAGCCCCCAGAGCAGCTTTTCCAGACATCTGTGGGAGGAAATGTGGCTCCACAAGGACAGGCCAACCTGTTTGTGTTTGGCATTCAGAATGGTAAGACGATTTTAGTCTTTGTTCAGTCCTTGAGTTTTACATGTCTGAATGCTTCCAGAGTTGCCCTAGTGCAATTGACAATTCTGTTACTTACTGTTGGATTGGAGAGATAATTTTCCTATTCTCTTTGTCCAAGATTCGCCCCAGCTGCTTAATTCCTCTGGGTCCACCCTGCCAGCGCAGAGCCAGCCCCAGAACTCCAGTCACATGCAGCCTCTGTTGGACCAGCCGATGCCCCAAGCTGCCCCCTCGATGCCACCCACCATGCACAGCGGCTTACAGAACACCCTTCAGGCACAAATGCAGTCCAGCTTAGAGAATGCCATACAGACGAGTCTACAGAATGCAATGCAGACAAACACACAAACAGCTCTGCAGTCCACTTTACAGGCAAGCATAGAAACAAGCCTGCCAACTCCAATGCAGACCAATCTAGAGACACAGATACAGAGCAGCTTACAGAATCAAATGCAGGCATCAATATCTGCATCATCCAACATGGATAAAATCGAGGACCTACTGGAAAGCCTACAGAAGCAATGATAATTTGGACCATGTGGGCACTAAGGAGAGTGAGTGATATGTAGCTGATAGTTCTACATCCCGACACAAACTAACAGAAGGGCAGTGCATGGTGTTTTGTGCCAATTCCACAAAACTAAGAAAATTTTAAAAGTTTAAGAATTAAGTAACCCTTTTACTAAAAACCCAAATTGTGAGCTTATGTCACTCCTTGTTTTTATGGAATATTTATAATTATAGCCATCTTACATCCATTGTCCTTGAATAGATGAATCCGCCTTTGTTATTACCCCTCTTGCAGGATCAGAGAGGCCTGTAATAACTGCTTTATCCATAAGTCTCAGAAATGCAGTGTTTTGTTTATGTTTTAAAATGTGAGCCTAAGAGATAATGATGATAAAAACCTACCAGGCTTGGTGGAAAAACTGGAAAGGGATAAAGAATGTCAGCAACAGGGAAACAGGAGTAATGATGTGATGGAGATTAGTCGGTAAGAGATGGCAGAGTAGGTTAACAGATTGCACATAATTGTCAGATATAGGCTGAATCTCATTTTGTGAGTGTAAACTCAAAGCCTCCACTTCAATCTGAGAGGCAGCCTGTGAATGTGTTTTTATCTTTTGCCAGGGATGATACAAAATTTTTAACAATCAACAAAAGCATGCATATGTCAACATTTTTGACTAAAAACTACTCTGGGAGTAAATTCTATTAAATTAAGGCTGCTGTGTGTAACATTGTAGCACCATTTACATTTCTTTTCTTATATAGAGGTCAAATTACTACTGTGTACTTATAACAGAGTTGATGTCTTGTTTCAACTGTGCTATGGAAGTACAAGAGTGTATTGCAGCGTAATGAATGTTGACTGAAAGACACAAAACTGTTCCTGTACTGGGTTTGAACCTGCCCCCCCAACATGAAAACCAGGAATCCTATCTGCTAGACCATATGGGACCTGTGCTTTATAAACACTGTAGTTTATGTTGTGACCCATCAGTTAAGACTGGGTTAAATGAATCGAGCATATTTGACCAATTTTTTAGTCACACTCCAACAAAGTCTTGTAATTGGTGCTAAAATGTGACATATTGCACCCTTAAGCAGATTTGTAGAAAGTTTTGGACGGATGTCTCCATCATGTTCATGGCTGGAGTCTGCAACAGAATTGATTCTACCAGGAAAAAAAATAAAATATTAATATCACCTCCACAAAAATTAAATGAAATCACTCACCAAAAGGGTTATCAATGCATTTTGGTTTTGCTGCTTTATGAGCAGAAAAAGGAGGGCCTATTGATCACTCGCAAATGAGCTTCAACCTGGTGAAAAATGTGACTTGGCCATTTGTTTTGGCATCTCCTAGTGTTAAGTATGTTCAGGCCTCATTACTGGGTTTGCAGAAGCTTTCTTTGTAAAAATTTAAGAAGCATTCAACTATGTAGTGTGTTTATCTTTTTTTGTTTTGAAGAAGTTGGTTACCTTTAACAACTTAATGTGGATAGAAAGAAACTTTCCACTTGTGAAAATGGAGTGTTGTGTGGTTTTCTAAACATTTTATCTCAAGCACTTTATAGCCTCTAGCTAATCCTTATGTCCGTCCACAGCTCTCTACTGGCCCAGCTGAATTTTTACTCAGAAACGTCCAGTTTAAAAACAAGGAAAAAAAAAAGATAAAGAAAAACATAAGGCATTTGTCTTTGTAAAGGTAAATACATCTTAACCAGGCATTTTTACATATTGTCATGTTGAATATTTTTGAGGTCTAGGACAACTTTGTATAGAATGTCTACTCACTGTTGAATTCCTCTTTGTATTCAGTCTCAGTGGTCCAGTCAAGTCTGTCTAAAAAAAAAAAAAAGCAAGAAAAAGCAGCCATTCCCACAAAAGCATTGTCATTTTTCAGTGTTGGAGTGGTAAGTAGGCCTTTGTGTTTTACACACTGACAAAACACCTAAAATACTAATTCACTTAGTTTTTCATTAAAATGAAGGATTTTCATCGTATTGCTATTTGTACTATTTACTGTTCAGTCTGTCACTTGAGACTGTTTTACCTTGTGTTGTGCTGAATATTTAAGTTTTTGTCTCAGTGTTGGTACCACGTGCAGGCTGGTGCCATGTGAAGTTGGCATCCAGTACCCGTCCCTTGTGTTGTGAACAGGGGCTCACTGGTAAATGAAATCTCTGTTACATAGAGGCCGCCATTTTGATTCTGTCTATGGTGCTATGTACAGGAGTGATGGGCACTTCTGATGGGATGTTAGTACATTAACAGTTTTTATTTATACCAACAGCGCTTACATTGTAAGTTTTGAAGCAGAGCTGAGTCTAGAGAGCTGGCTGTTGTTGTGGGGTCAGACTGGAGTGCACCCAGGCATACCAAAGCTCCTGTTGTGAATCGTCGAAAAAGCTTGTCTCGGACTTGTCCTTGCAAATGCCCTCATAATGTTTACTCATTTGTACTTACTCATTTAAGTTATGCAGCTCTTACATGGATAGCGGTTCAGCATGTTGTTTTGATCAAGTACAAGATTTATAAAAGATATGTAAAGGTACTTTTGTTTCATGGATCAGTTATCTTTCATTAACATTTCCACCAATTTGATACTTTACATTTCTCATTACATTACTCTATTTTTGATGCAAAATAACACTGCTGTACTTTCCATATCTACAACAGTAGCCAATTTGGTGTTATCAAAAAAGCCAATTTCTGAGAATAATTCAAATGTTAGAATAGCATTGCTCACATATGCATTTGTTTACATTTTCATAGTCATACTATTTTTGTCCAGCTCCTGTTAGTGATCCATTTTAAAGTAACATATCTTTTTTAGAATTTTGTATCCATGTATCAAAATGTAGAGTATTTTTGTAAAACTAAACTTTTTGGTTAATGCTCATAGCACAGAATATCATTGCTGGTATGTTATCCTGACATGAAGTGCAGGTTTATTGTGAAGTGTTTGACTGAAATTAGAAATGTCATTAAGTGGACATCAAGAAAATATGTTAGAACTTAATTTTACTGTTTTAACATTGACTTTACCCAACCTGTATAACATAATACATGGGCTAGGTTTCTTGTGTGTGTGTTTTTACTTTTTTTTTTTTAAATGTCATGCATCTCAAATGGCACTTTGATTCATCCATTAACTGTAGGTCAGGTTAGAGCGCAGTAGTGATGTTTCCAAGCATTCCATTCCTCTTGGGTAGGGGAGTTTAAGAGCACATGATGTTAGTGGAAGAAGTGTGGAACAGTGATGCCTCTTAAAGCCATACCAACACAGAAAGCCAACCTGTGACTTCAGTTTCATGAATGTAAGTTTTACCTCATGGTGTGGACATAGAGCTTTCTCTACATCTAACATCGGACCAATTACAGTTTGAGAACATTTATTTTGAGGCAGAGGGGGATGGGTGGGGTGGCACCAAATGTCATTTGTATCACTGTACATTTGTCAGATTGTTTTTGTCTTGGATTGTGGTGTAAATTCTCGTTTCACGTCCAGTCGATTTTTTTTCATTTTTGAGCAACCCAGGATGCTCAGTCTGACTCTTCTAATAGCCACTTCCACCTGAAGGAAAACGTGTGAAACATGTGAAACATGAGGATAAGGGTGGTGAAGATAGCACACAAATCTTTACACAATATCAGTTTTGTCCTTCAGTCATGTAAATGAATATCCATGTATATTTAAATGTGAAATATACTGCAGGGGTATCTTGAATTTCAATTGTGATGCTTTCAACAGAACTTAGTGTGCCTTGATAACTGTTACTCTGCTGTGTTTACTTGTGTCCCTTTTGTGTCACTGCTATGTGGCTCCTTGTCCTTTTTATTCTCTTGGACTGTTTAACATCTGGACACTTTTAAGTGGTTGAATTTTATTTCTAAACACAAGCATAACCATAGCCCATACCAATATATATATATTTTCAAACATTTCCTCTTTACAAATCCATCGCTAGATATCAGAGTGATTACTCGACATAATGTTGTGCAGCTTCACCAGTGAATTGTCAGCTTTGTTACTTTCTGTTGAAAATGTATTTCATGCCTCATGAGATTTGTACATGTGAGGTAAAAGGGACGAGACAGTTGAGATTGTTGTATGGAGAGCTTTCTTGCGTTGATGTGCTTGTCAACATTACTATTGTTGCTGTGAAATGCTTGATCAAAAGGAGCAAACATGATAAATTAACTGTTAATTGCCAATAGTGTGAGCTGTAACTTGTGCGTAATCATTTTGCTCACGTTTCCTAGTTCGCTTTCTATTTCACATTCTCCAACAGTTCTGTTGTATCCGTTCTGTGTAGCTTGAGCTTTAGTATCCAGCCTTAAAACCCTGCAGTTGGGATAAAGGTCAACCCCAGTGTGTTATCATACATTTGAACTATTATTAACATGTACTTTGCCTTGGTCTGGACATTTGTATACTCTTCTGTTTATATCTGTAATCCTGCTGCTACATTAAATGAATTAATAAAAACTCAAGTGTCTATGGTTTCTTAATCATCTTCACCAAGTTTAAGACAGACTAGTGATAAAATACAGTTTTGAAAGGTTTTTATATGAATCAAGTATTACTTATTAAGTTTTACATTGCAATTATATCCTCGCAAAAAACACAGTTATAATTAATTTAAATTAAGTAATATAAAAATCTAGCTTAAGGTGTTTTGTATTGGCACAAATGTATTACAAATAACACTGGAAGAATAGCTGGTTATATTTTACTCATTCTTCTGTGCAGGGCCTGTTGGAAAAAGGGTATCGGGTTATCAGAGTCAAAACCGATATCAAACTCAGGTTTTTTTCTGAGAGCAAGAGTGGCAACCAGTATGGCCAATAAGGCTGTCAGTCCCCATATGTGATACAGGCTTCCTGAATCAGGGTCCACAAAATAAAAGGAATGCATGAGCTTCATCATCCTAGCAGCACCGTCAGCACCATAGTGGTCCTTCTCCCTGGTGAAGAAGTCCAGAGGGACTGAGAACACAGCACTGACCTCCGCTGGGTTTGGATGTGGACAAAATGACTCATCTATGAAGCCAACCACTGGGGTCACCAACAGTCCACTCTGTTACAAAAGATGGAAATGGAAGGGGTTGACTTGACAAAAGGGGTCGGACCAAAAGCAGCCGGTAAGAAAGAATCATTTTAATGTCCTACCTTACTAATCACAGGGAAGAGTCTGCAGACAACCTGGACCTCATCAGGTGGGAGACCTATCTCTTCCTTTGCCTCTCTCAGGGCTGTGTCCACATCATCTCTGTCACTGGGGTCTCTCTTCCCACCAGGGAAGCACACTTCACCTGCACCAGTCCTCAGCTACAAAAGCACAAGTCAGAAGTTGATTAAGTCAAACGATACATTTGGTCATCAAACCAACCGATGTCTATTCAGCTTACCTCTTTTGAGCGCAGAGTCATCAAGGTGTACAGTTCTCCCTCCTTCACAAACAGTGGGATCAGTACCGAGGCTTTGGGCAGCACCGGTGCAGATGGGAACTTCTCTCCAATGTCAAACTGCTTTAAAATGGCTATCGTCTTTTTTTTTGTATGCATGGTATTAAGGAAAACTTAAATTCAATGCCAGTCAATATTGTTCAAGTGCTAAATACTCGTGTACTCAGTAGACGAAATGTTTGCAGCGAACTGAGAGGAAGTATTTGTCATGTCAGAGCTGGAGCTGTCCCACGTATTTCACGTCACAGGGTGACATGGTAAGCTAACCTTAGTACACGGCTAACGTTAAGGTCAATGTTAGCATGGTAACTGTCATAACAAACGGTACACTTGCTCTAATGGTCTAGTTAAGATGTATCATCCGGTATGACTTCTAACATTATTAACCCAGTAACTAAAATGGATCATTTCCACGAGGGCTTTACTGCCGTTTGATAAACAAAAGCTAAATATGACTTTACAGTAGCCGACTAGCTTCCGTGCTAGCCTAATTAGCCAGTTAGCGTTAGCTGTCGAAAGACAGGAGTCACGAGTTTGACCCAAATTACACATCATGTTTGTTTACCAAAACTAAGAAAAAGTTAAACCATAAACGGGAGTGCGGTTAAAACATCAATGGTCAGGCAAAGGAAAGGTTTGTTTTTTCTTGAAATGGCTACAAAGAAGCTAGTGCTACGTTATAAAACATATAACAGAAATAAAAACAGGATTCAGGGTGTCAACGCGATATGTATTGCTGTAAACAGTTCCTCAATGAAACATCTCTTTAAAAAAACATACAGAACATTCCAAGTCTGTCATTTTCTAACAAATGAGTGGATATGCGTTTTATAAGTCGAAAATGAAACGTACAAAAGGCTACTTAATTTTGACAGACAGTTCACTGTACATAAAGCAGTAGCCTGAGAAGTTTGATGGGCAAGAACAAGTTCACACCAAGGTACAACTTCAATTTACAGGTAAAGTCTATACACATAAGTAAATAAATAAATTAAAACGTAACAACCAAAATATTCATAATATACATCATTGATCCCATGTATTCAATACGGGGCAAAATGAAATATTGTTCCTGAAATTATTTACAACCCACAAATTATACTTTGCAGGTTCATATGTAGAAAAATAAATAATCAAAACACAGCAAAGCTAAGAAGGTTCATCACAGTGGTCCTAGTCCTCAGATTGATTCAGTCATCACTTCTGCAGCACCTCTTCTCACACTTTGTACTTCTCCTTGGCTTGATCATTCAGTATACAAATGTGCTGTAAGAAATATAAAATACACCAGAGGATAGTGAAATCACATTTAATGCAGTTTTATGTTTCAAGAATTTATGTTTAAATTCTCTGTCGTTCAGTACAAAGGCTTTTTGACCTTAAATATAGTACATTGTAGGCATATTTGTTTTCTGAAACTGTGACATCTAACAACCTGCAGAGGTCTCCCCACTCTATAAATTGCACACAAATTACAGGTGATATATTTGTAGATAGTTTCTTTTGACTCGGTGTGCATAAATTAAGAAGAACATGATTTAATTTGTATAGAGTAAAAAGAATTTAGCATTTTTCTAATGAGAAGGTTTTTTTCACACTTTCTTTTCACACTCCTCTATTAAAGTGACCCAGTAAGCCATGACAGTGTAACTGTGAGCCAGCATACACAACAACAGGCAGCTTCTCATTCAGCCATCGTTAATTTTAATACTCTCACCTGTGCTTGTCCTACTTGTTACATGTGAAAATGTTTTTTTTATTATTTTATTTAGTTGTTTTTTAAACAAAAAAAAAAGGCAGTTAAAGCAGTATTTTGCGAACATGACTCAAACACTAAATGCTGGTTTTACATGCATTTCATTTATACAAAAATGCATGGATTAATAGCCTGCAGTTGTTGGACACTATTCTTTGACAATTTAAGATGAAAGAAAAAAAAGAAAATTAACTGTAAATACTGGTGAAACTAATTTTGGTTGAGAGAGAGGTTCAGGAAAAGAGGTGTTATATATCAACATTTGAAACCTGATAGTTTGATATACATATATGCTTAAAGTGTTTTTTGTATAATTTCTTGTTTGTACAAGTAAAGTTAATTGATATTCTGCAACAACAACATCCTATGAGAATCAGTACACTGTGTAAAATTAAAATTTAGCATGCAAAATGAGAAACAGCAATTGTTCATTTAATGTCTGTTTTCATCTTATTGTTCTGAAATAATCAACGGCAGGAAACTTACACTGAGATCTCTGAAGTACTCGTTGTAGTCCAAAGCGTAACCCACCAGAAAGGCATCAGGCACCTCAAAACCAATGTCTGAAATAAACACACAGACACCATCAATATGACTCACATGAAAAAAGCAAACTACTACTTTTAAAGTGCAGTGGACTCTCAAGCTAATCTGACACAGGATCTGGGTACATTTGCTGTTATCAGAGGCTCTATGGTGAACTAATAGATGTTTGCCTTTTACTGTCTGTGCGAGGTTGTGCTCAAGCTGTAAGTGCTGTATAGTGGAAAGTCAAAACGCTTACAGTAACAGCTGTCCTTGAGGGACAATCTTAAAGAGATTATCCAACTCAAACCTAAAAGCATTACATAATCAGAGACAGTGTGAGCAGGGAGTTATCTGACGTGTTACTGCATAAGTAACAAGGATGGCTAAATTTGGACTAGATATTCCTGAAATTAATGTTACTCCTGCATTGAAAGCACAGTTTTCTTAAATAACATCACACCAGCCCTTTTAAAGAACCAGACGCACATGAGTGACTGGCAAAAATTCAGCATTACTTCACTAAATGTCTTAGTGTAAATTAACAAAGATGCTCACAATCTGGTCTGTAACCTGAGCTCCTTGGGGTCCTCTTCACCAGGAGGCTGGAATGAAAAACGAGGAAAATACAGGTCACATGAAACAAAGGCAAAATTAATATGCCAAAGAGAAGAAACTGCTGTGACCAAGCTTTTACTGTGTAGGCTTTAATTCTTACTAATGAAAGTGGTTGTTTTGGGACACTAACATCACACCTTGGCCATATCAAATGCCTTTTAGCTGAGTAAAATGAACATCTCTTTTTTTAAGATCTGAGATTATTTTAAATAACTGGAACATATTGTCTCTGGTGGGTGGCAGAGTGGTACAGTGGTTAGCACCCCCACAGTTATGCAGGTTAGTTTAACCTGTTATAGTACAGCAAGTATCAGGTCTATACTAAGTCCAAGAACATACCTAGGGACCTAACAGTTGCTGAGCTTTTCTTGATTTATTTTGGGAAGGATTTTTTTCAGGCAGGCATGACCCCAGCACCCTAGAGGTTAACAGGTTGAATTACTAAAAGGTGCAAACTTGAGCATGAGTGCTTTCTTGTCAAATGTCAAGCCTTCAGCGACTCTCCGTGTCTCATTAATAGTTGAATAATTTTCTGGGAAATATACATATAGAAACATTTCATAAATTCAATAGCCATATCACTTTCCAGTAAAAATGTTCGTAGTAATCTAAGATCTCAAATGTCCCTGATAAGGTAAAAATATGAAGGGAGTACTGCACTGGGTCAGGAAAAATAATAAAGTAATTGAAAATGAAGTAAAAAAAAAGATGTTCTTTAAGGATAGGGCCAATAGTTCAATTATAGTGAAAAAAAATCAGAGGCACTTTGATGTTAGTAAAAAAACAAAACAAAACAAAAAAACCTAATTAAATCACAGATTAACCAGCTGTTTTGACTCAGCCAGACCAACCATTCAAAGACTTAATAAGTGGTACGGGAGGTACATCACTTACCTCTTTTTTATCTTGTCAGAGTCTGTTCAACTGCTCATATGCTTTTATTAATACCTCATTCCAGTGACCCTCACATCAAACTCAGTGTTGCAATACTGCAATACAGAGATAAACTTTCTAGATATAAGAATTACAGATTACAGAGGTGGACTTCCTCACACGTGGATTTACATGAAAAGCTGTAACAGGAAAACCATCTTAATTGCAGACCGTTTCAATCTATCTGAAAGCCTGGTATCAAATATACCATATGGCCAATTTCAGAGGCTTAGGAGGATCCGTAATACTGAGAATGATTTAAACACCATGCCCAAGATATGTACTATAGATTTGAACAGAGGGGCTACAACAAAAGGGTCCTCATTCAGGCCTTGACCAAAATTAGATCATTATAAAGGAAACCTCTTCTAAACAAGAGACCTTGTAAAAAAAAAAAAAACAACCGTCTCAAATCCTCTTCACCTCACAGGACACTTAATTTGCCTATGGATATTAAATACATTATCACCAAAAACAGCTATCTTGCCTAGTGATCCCTCCCTCTATTCAGTGTTTCTTGAGTCACCAGCCTTCTCCTTCAGAAGGAAATCAACACTTAAAGACAGCCTGCTGAGAAGTCACCTGCCTGCCCCTACACCCACGTCTTGGTACCAAAACCCACGGGCTCTTTCAGATGTGGCGCCTCGCCTGTTATAATAGCAATGACATTGGCAGCTTTAATGCATTTCTGAATGCTTTTAGCCAAAAAAAACATTTCATTGCCAAAACTTCTTTTAAATTTCAACTCAGCATATGCTCTGTATAGACTTAAATATGACTGTGGCTGCTTTTAGATCAGCTGCACAAAACATGAGATGTGAGACTGGCAAAGCACAAAATGCCATCAGGACCCACAACCTCAACTAACCCATGACACAGCACAAGACTGTAGGCCACACTTACCCAAACACTTAAAAAAAACTATGGTTGTTACAGTCATTCTAAAACATATAAGAGGATGTGAAAGACTCATATGTCTTCTACAACTCAAGACCATTTATGCCCCTAGGGCCCAGTCCTACCCAGGCTTTGATGAGGAAATTGACTTTTTATTCTTTTAATAACTTTTCCTGCTTTTTTCAGGAGATTGAGTGCAGCTTTGATTTTTCTACATTTTCTACTACAGGGCTTCCTTTATGCTTTTTACTTGTATTCATCATGTTAAGATTTGTTTCTAACATATTGATTTGTTGTTGCATATTATTATATTATATATTATCATACTCTCTCATTCCCCCTTCTCCTATGTATCATATTTAGATAGTTTGTTAACATAATGATTTGTTGTTGTATATTATCTTTTAGTATTCTATTTTTCCTTTCCGGTTGCTTCTAGTGAGGTTGCACTTGTATATTTTTACACTTGTGCAGCCTCTTGTTGCTGTATTTTTGAATGTGGTTTCACATGATTGAATCATAAGTCTGTCCTAGTTGAACTGTATAC
>JAPZDZ010000023.1:11157818-11170357 GCA_029783805.1 Acanthurus tennentii | reverse complement strand
AAAAACACAACTTTTATTCTCTTTTCAAGTTTTGTCAATATTTATAGACATGTGGAGGGCTTAGGACTCAGACTGGGATAAACCAACTAAAATATAACCATGACCGCTTGATAATAATGTTAGAGACAGACTGATACTTGCCCATGTTGTCTTTCATCCCCAGCACAGCCAAGCTCTCGGTCAACCCCTCCACAAACACTTCTGATGTCACACAACATTTTTCAAATACAACTGTCCTAACATCCTTCATTTTCTAAACATTTTATTCTGACTTCTGACCAGCAGCAATATGAACAAAACATATGGCTTCCCACAAGAAATGGTTAAAACAATAAAACATACAAAATTCTTTGTCTATCGCATGATACTTTACCAATGAAAAAATGTAGTAAAACTCAAAAAACTTCATTGATACCATTTGCCATTATATAGATAATATCTTCAAAATTTATTCTGTCCTCTGCAGAACCTTTACCAGCATATAAACAGCTTCATCTGTCAGATACGATGCTCAGTGGACACCACAACATTTTACCACACAGAAGACGGTCAAGTATTTCCTCCAATTTCATTTCAAGTGCATCCTATCAAGTTTAAGGCCTGAGGTGTGCTTTGATTCCTTGACTCAATTTTCATTCTCTGAGTATTAACCAAGTGACCACCGCACGCTTTAAGTCTCTCCTCATTGCTGTCCAGAGGGGCTACAGATCTGTGCCATGTGATTCATTATTATCATGGAAAAACTGATATGAGTTTAATGTTGGAAAGTCCTTAAAGTCTCAGAGACTAGTTGGAGTTATTGGCGTTACGTGTTACTCTGATGAAGATGCTGTTTCATCTACACAGTGTTGTTATAATCCGTGGGCAGAATGAGAGAGAGTGTGAATTCTCAGACTTTACGGTCACTGTGGTTTGGAGTTACCGTGGCAATCATGGCAGGTAATTGGTTGAATCTGGAGCCAGTCAGTAACACGACTGACTGGCCAGAAGGGTAACAAGACAAGGACTGGCTCCTTCAAGTGCTGAGAGGGGTCTGGCTCCAGCCCGTCTTGTTTTTTTTACTGTTCCTTCGCTGTCAGAGGCATATCCGACAGAGCTGGTGTCAGAGGTCACCTTGGCATGTGCCCGTTGATGTGCCCTCTACCCCAGTGGATGTTAGGTAGTGTCAAACACCGTCTGAAGTGCTCAAGCTGGGCCTGAAGTCTCTCCCTCTCCTCCCTCACTTTCTGCCTCTGACTCACCAGCTCCTGACAAATTAAAGGACAGAGAAGACTTTGATTACAGAAGCAAGACTTTTGTGCATCAAGCTGCAGTGCTCTCAAACAGGAGCGCAAACAGCAAACTGGAACAACAACATAAAAATTTATAAGTACAGAAATCTGCAGGACTGAAGGAGACAGGTATGGTCTCAGGTACTTACCCCCATAGTGAGAGAGAGCTGCTCTGCAGTTCTGGTCAGGTTGTAGTTCTGTGCTTCAAGTCTTTTACACTGACTGTGAAGAACTTGCCTCTCTATACTCCATTCTGTACAGAGGGAAAAAAACGGCACTTGATCCATAAATGAAGCAGATCACTGTTTGCTAGTTGTGGAAAACTGAAAAACAACATCTGGACATTTGACGGTCAAATGTTTTAAAACAAGTAGATTTATAAATCCTATTTTTTATTCTTTTAAAAAACAAAATCTAAGGAAAGAAAAACAAACTGACAACATATAAACCTGTTCACAGCACCTATAAAATAAAGTTAGCTAGCAAAACAGAAATATTGAAAAACTGGCTAACATGTGATCATTAATTGCTGACCCCTGGTGCAGCCCCTCTGTAGTCCCCCTCACTGTAACACATGCAATGTGAAACAGTGTCGTTTCATGACCTACAACTCTGTTCTTTCAATTTAAAAAGACAGCAAGAGAAAGCTAATTTAGAAACAGTTAGAGGTATTTCTTTTTCAATTACATTGATATTTTTATTTAAAAAATTACTGATGACAACATTTAGCTCTAAGTAGCAATGTTTCTGTTATGCTCAGTCAGTGATTTGTTAATTTAACATTGGAGATTGCCAAAACAATCACCCTACCCCTTTAGTAAAGACTATGTGTAAAGACTATATGTTTTCATGTGTCTCCTCACATATGTACTTCTAGAGGTGGCTCGGCGAGGAGGTGTATTTTTAGCCACAGAGATGCTACAGAATGAGATAATATAGAAATATAAGTCAAACTACAGGCAGCAGTTTTTCTCTTGGATCATGCTCTTCTGAGATCAAACACTGTTATAAATCCCTTTAAACAAGAGGATGCAGAATTGAGTATTTACTGTATATTACACAGTTTACAGAACATTAAAAATAAACATTATGCTGACTGATAGGGGCTGAGAGAAAATTACCTAATTACAAATCCATCCGCTATTTCAGCACCACGGACAGCTCCATTGATTTATCGATACACAGCACAAATAGTCTACTGATGTGTCTGAGCCTTGGTCTATACGGTAAAGGCCATAGATTTTGCCTTGCAGAAAAACCTCAGTCAGATAAAGGATCGATGAGTCAGGCAAACTAGACTAACATGTCTCTGCCTGTGTACTACCACTGCTGCTCTCTCTGTTTTTGTTTACAAAGGAGAATGCATCCACCTTCACGTCACCAACTGGTTATCCATTTATTGTAAAAAAACAAATATTGGTTGACAGGTTTTTATTTATTTGTTAAATATCAATTTTGGTATCTCCAGCCTTTATTTACAATTCTTTTGTTTTAATAATAAAACTTTAATGAGGTATATTCTCTTTAAGGAAATCTTAATTTTTTTACCTTGCATGGTGATAAAAACTCAAGAATAAATTCAAAAATCTTGACTTAAACATTGAAAATATGCAGTTTTAGGCTACAGCCATGAAGCTGACTTTGACTCACCATCCACGTATTCCTGGTAGGCCTCAAAAATAGCTTCAATACCCTGCCACTTCTTTGGAGCTTCCTCCATCTCCTCCTCATCATCATCCTCCTGACCAGACTCTTCCTCGTCTTCATCAGACAGGTTGTCCCTTGGTCCCAGAGTGTCCCTGTTGGCTGCAGGGAGATGGAAGTGATTGCTGTTGATGTGTGGGTGCTGGGGGACATGGTTAAGACTTGAATGTTTTAGTTGAGAGATGTTGAGAGGCAATGAGCGGTCAGCCTTCATGCCGGCTTCAGGGACGCAATGTGATCCTCCTTAGGAAAAAGAAGTGAAAAGAGACAAAAGGGGCAAAAAAGGCAATGTCAGCCATTGCAGCCATTTTTTAGTACAGTTGTTCATAAGGAGCCAATATGGTTACTGATAGACATCTTAGCTATGTTTTGCATTTTAACACCACTAGGTGGCAGGACATTGTCATTTTAAAAGTCACAATCCAGCCTCATGGTCATGCACCTACACTGGAGTGAGTGACTAACCTTTGTTCTGCAGTGTGTTGTGTGTGGATTGCAGCACAGCCTGGTGGAAGTGCTGAGCAAAGGCCTCAGGTGTGAACCTCTCCAGGGGCCGAATCCGTCCATTCTGCACTGGACTGGGCTCCTTTTGCTGGGGAGAAGGAGCAACGCCGTTCTGGAGGCCCTGGAGCTTCCTGTTTGGCTGTGCCTCCATTAATTCATTTTTTTCATGATGAAGGTTCAAGGGTGGAGGGATGCGGGTCACATGGGCGTCCATGGAAGGTTTGAATGTATCATTATGGAGGAGATGCTTCGGGTGGCGCGAGCAGGGAGGGGAGGGGCTGGGAGAGTCTGGGTAGGGATGTCCATTTGATTGACATGGCAGAGGGGCTGATGTGAAGTCACCTGAAACAAATTTGGACAGGTTCTTGGAAAGAGTTTTCACAAGTTTTAACATGCATTAAGTGTCTGTCTGTGTGTGTGTGTGTGTGTGTGTGTGTGTGTGTGAGTGTCTCACCAGTTGAGGGAGTGGGAGAACTGCTACACAGAGGTAAAGGATTATATCTGAGTGTGTCTAACGTCACAGTCTTCTTCTGAATGGCCCTCAGCAACTCCTCTGTCCTCTCCTTATCTACAGAGAAAAAGACAGAATGAGAACACCTGCCATTCATGTTTGAAAGTAGGACCTAAAATATTGACTGGCACATAGAACTGACAGAAAAAGGTCAGCAAATGGATGACTTGAGGTAATGTGTAGTACGACACCATCACAGACTGACTATGGTCATAAAAACTCAAGTTTTAAGGAGTAAATACTATTTTCAGTTTCACCACATTTTCTTCCAAAAAGGATTTTTTTTTATGAGGAGCTAATTGCTTAATACAAATTCCCAAACATCCCTGTTCAACCAAAAGCTGTTTACTGAAGTTTACAGTGAACTAGGTCCTCTTACACTGTTAAATGATTAGAAAATGTTTCTAGGGAGAGAACATTTGAGATGGAGAGCAAATGAACAGTTAATTATGCACCCGTGTCCCTCTTACAAAGTAATAAACAATGAAAGATTACACAACAGAGAACTTGCCCCGCTAACAGTATTTTTAAATCCTTTTGTTAACAAGGACTTTTGCATCATTTATGTATATTCTTTTTTATTATTATTATCAATGGGTAAATAAGATGTTTTTTGAGAATAAGGAATGAAGAAGGAGCCCCTTGTTACTTGTTAAAAAAAATCTCTCTTGCATACAGTATACTGTTTACATATTTAGAGAAAAAACTCTCCAAAATATGAATAATAAAATTTCACCATTTTTTTAAAAAATGAGTGTATAAACAGTTTTGCCCTAAAAATACATTGGTTTATTAACAATTTAATAGAAGTTCATACATTTTCAGCTCAATCTATGTTTTGACATTCAAATATACTTCTGCTGATTTCAGAAAATAGAGAATCCTGCAGCTTCCTCTCCAGATGCTCCCTAACCTTATTTTCTCACCCCTCCTACATCCTCAGTAAATTATATTACAGAGAGAGAAACTGCATGCTGTGATTTTGCACAGAGAATTGCCAAAACATCTGTGACGAGAGCCGAGTAGCAGGTAGGATGTTTGTGTTTATATCTAACAGGTCGTTACCTCTCCTCTGCTGTGGGCTGACATGGGAGAGGTCGAACATAAGGAGGAAGTCCTTTTTCTCCTCCAGTTTGGGGGTGTTGTCCATCTGCTCGGCAGAGTAGGGGGTAGTTAGGGGAGTTGTAGGTTTTGATGGTGAAGGGGCCTTTCTCTTGCTCTGCACGGCTGGTGGAGAAGGGCTGCGCTCCCTCATCATTCTCCTCCTCTTCCTCCTCTTCCGTGCTAGAAGCTCATCGCGATGGGCCAGCGTGGTCAGACCACACACACGCAGAAAGTCCACTTTCTTCAGGGAGAGAAATTTTGGCAGGTCAAAATCACCCTTAACAAACATTTACAAACATTGTGTGTATATCTGAGGTGTGTCCGGGCTAATGTACCTCGGAGGATGTGTCCAGTTTGAGTGGGGGCTGTTCGGTCACTCTTCTTAGGTGGGCTTTCACCTCCTCCTCATCACTTTCATCATATGAATCGTCCAGGTCGTAGTAATAACCTGATTAAAAGAGAGAAAGGGAGAAATTATCTTTCATCATAAGAAATTGCAAGCCTTTTATTTAGCTTTATTAGCACAACCGCCTGTTGTGGTAATCTCCTCTGCCTACCACCCACCCTCCTGCTCATAAATCCCCTCTGTCTCCACCTCCATGCTCACCTCCTTCTTTGGCCTCCCTCCTTCTCTTCTCCTCCAGGTCCAGCTTACTGAGCAGCCGGCGGTGCTGCTGGAGGATCTCGTCATACACCAGCATACTGTTTGGCGGCTGGCTCTGGCGTTCCCTCACGGGAGATGGAGAGGCTGCCTGGCGCTGGCCGCCCAGCTCAGGAGGAACGCAGGATCTCTGGTGGAGGTTGTTGATGTGATGCCGGTGATAGAGGCTGTGGATGGCTCTGTCCTGCTCTGCCTTGTTCCAGGAAACAGCCTCTGGTAAACCAGCTCCTCTCAGTGAGCTGTACCTCTCTGTGCCCTCTGCCCTCCTCCTGCCTCCATCCTCCAGCTTCTCCCCCCAGTTCAGGGAGGGTCTGTCAGCTCTGGTCAGCCCTGGAGGCGGCCGACTTGGCGGTGTAGGGGGGTTGAGTTTTCTGCAGGAGTCTGCTGGGCTATCAACAAGGGCGGCTGGGTTCCACAGTGTAGTTGGAGGTGCAGGTGGATTATGGGAACCTTTCGGGGAGATAAGTGGGGGTGGTGCGCCGAGGCACGGAGGTACATCCTTGCTGGTGGGGTTGTGATGAACTGAATTGGTTCTGTTTAGGAAGATGAAAAGCAAAATAAAATTGAATATAGATTCTAAGTCTCTTAAGAGTGAGTGATGCTGCAGAAGCATAAATCTTTTTCTAAAGTTTATTCTAATGACATTTCTACCTGTGGCTTTCTCTCCTTGGCTCCACCCCTTTCCCAGGTGACCTGAGGCCCATCTCTAGCGGACAGTCCCTCTCCTGTCCTTGCCCTCTTTGCCGTGTCACCCACGCTGCATCGCTCACTCTCTGTGTCATCATGGCAGCTGCCAGAGCTCCATGGATCCCCCCAGTAGCAGCATGAGGTTTCCCCATGTGAGAAGGCACCAGGCTGGGCACAGGGTGTGGGATAGACCCCCTGGAGGAGTGAAGACCAGGCTGCAGGGACAGAGGTTTGGGAGCTGGGAAACCGAGGTGCTCTGAGTCCTTGGTTTTATCTGGAGAGACAGGAAAGTTTGTAAAATATCGATTAATAAAATATTCAGAGATACATTAGTTTGTTCATTCATATCATCATTCAGCATCTTATATGCCAACAAGGGCAGAAAAGATGGTTACTAGCCAAATTTTACCTCAAAGTTTAAAAAAAATGTACATGCAGTGTTGTGAAGGTTGTTTTAAAATCACATTTTCTTAAATCTCAATACATACACTTTGTATGTGACTAGAAAGATATAAAGAAACTGAATGGATTGGACTGTGCCATATTTCAGGTGTAAATGTAGAGGGAAAAAGAACTGAGACTGGAAGTTTTAATGTCTCCATAAGTCTGCAATGTTCATGTCTTTTTAGAAAGCAGGATAAGTTGTGCTAAGTAGATGTACTGTTTCCACCTGACTGACCAGTGTGCCTGTATGTCTGTCGTAATCATTTACAATTGTGTGATTGTCAATCTGCTAAAAGAAAAAAAAATGCAAAAAAAAGCACAACAGGCACATTACCCAATGTTCAAGACTCATTTGAGTAAAAATCATGCCCTGATTCTCTGTGATAAAGGTCATGGGGTCATTGTAATAAAAAAAGGGTTCAATATTTCAAAAACTTCATGAAATATCTAAAAATTAGATCACGAGTTGACACTTTAGAGATGGCCAAAAAGTAATCTTTGGAGACACAGTTTCAAGTTCCAACAAAAATTTGTCCGAAAGATTGTGACACTTCTACTTTGCATCTGTAAATTCTGGCATACTGTTGTGGTAAAGGAGGTCATGGCCTCACTCTAAGTGACCGTAAGTAGTTGACATTTGGGCTTTATTAATATCCAAATCAAATTTCAGGGCAATCTAGACTAGACTTTCTAGACTTTCTTTATGAGGTAAAAAACCAATCGCAAAAGCAGTTTGGGCATCTGCTCTTGTATATTCCTGCATGTGTGCACATGTACATGAGTACATGTGTGTGTGTGTGTGTGGGTGTTTGTCAGTGTGTGTGTCGGTACCCAGTCTGTTCGGGGTCAGCCTCTCCCCTGGCCTGGTCCTGTCCTCTGGTGGTGCCCTCCGAGCTTGCAGCTCAACCAGGTAGTGGCTCTCCGCCGCTCTGACCATCTGCTGCTGTCTCTCCCTCTGCCTCTCCTTCTGTCTGTCCAGCTCTCTCTCTCGCTCTCTCCCCCTCTCCTCCTCCCTCTCTCTCTCCCTCTCGCGCTCTCGTTCCAGCCCTGCCTCGCGCTCCCTTTCTTTCTCTCGTTCACGCTCTTGCTGTCTCTCTCGCTGGCGGAGCTCGTTCTCCATCTGTAGCCTGTGGGGGAGGTTGACAAGTATGCACACACGCACCACACACACACACACATGCACACAGGGGGAGAAGGTGAGAGATGCAACACCCAACATGAGGCAGATATTAACCACACACTGGTGAACCTCACACAAACATTTCTGTCCAAACATACACACACTCGCAGAAACACACAAAAATATGGACACACACTCTCTGCTTACCACGAGGAAAATAATCCATACACAGCATGACTGAGCAAGAGCAGATGAACACTTAATAGGTATCCACAGGAAAAGGACGCACTCTCTCTCTCTCTCTCTCTCTCTCTCTCTCAGACACACACACACACACACACACACGCACATGCATACACACACGCGCACACACCACATTCTCCAGCAATCAATAGCAAACAAAAAAAAAGGATACACAGGTACCATTACAGAACCAGACACTAAGTACCATCCATTTCAAACACAAATATTTCCCCCCTGCACTATGCCACAGGGAAACAACGTGTGTTGTAAAACTGAGAAAAGAGCTCAAAGCACTGACAGAAAATGGAGAGAATGAAGGAGAGAGAAAAAGAGGCTTCCTTTTGTGTGTGCGAGTAAGATTTTGTGTGTGATCCGGCTTGCATATATGCATGTGTATGTTGTGCGTTCGTGTGTGTGTGTGTGAAGGGCAGTGAATGTGATGAGTGTATTCGAGGCACTGTGGGGTGTGTGCTAAAAATATCATACACTCAGCAACCTGTGTCTACCCTGCAGAGAGAGGAGAGACAGAGGAAGAGGAAAAAAAGAAAAAAGAAAGACAGCAAGTAAGTAAAAAAGAAAGAAAGAAAAATGAGGAGAAAGAAAGAAAGAAAGAAAGAAAGAAAGAAAGAAAGAAAGAAAGAAAGAAAGACGTGTGTGTTTGTGTGTGTGTTAATGTGTGTGTGTGTGTGTGTTAATGTGTGTGTGTGTGTGTTAATGTGTGTGTGTTACCTCTCAGCCAGCGCTGTGTGATTTAGTTCTCCAGGGTAGCGTCCACCAGGCAGGTGCAAGTGGAGGGCAGAGGGGTGGAGAGGAGGGAAGGCGCCTCCTGCAGGCACAGAGTAGAACTGCGATCGCAGCGCAGACAGACAGAGAGACTCCTCCATCCTGAGACAGACGGACAGACATGTAAAAGCAAACCAGTCAGAATTCTTCCGGATGCGTGGAAAAGGTGCTGTGTTGCTTTGGGAAATCCCCAGAGCAGTTTAGTTTATGAATTTTACCCAAGCGTTTCAAAAGTTTCCTTTTAAAACTGTGGTTAAATAAATATCTCAGTGCTGTTTAACATCACAGGAACAGTAACCGATGTATTCCTACTGCTTGTTCCACGACTTTATTTAAGCTCCAATAAGCCTCAGAGTCTCAGATTCCCCACTTTCTATGAGGCACACATGGTACCTTTTTTTGTCCGTCTCAGACACACTGCATTTCAAAAAACTATACTGTAAAATCATCTGCCATCATAGCAACTGCTCCACCCAATGCCATTTTTTCTTTTCTAAGATGGAAAGTCATAATATGTCCCACCCTGCCTCTAATAAGTCAGTACTTGTTAACAAGGTTGGTTGAGTTTTTGCATGGAAAGTGAGATTAGTTTGGGTCAGGGTAAGATATCAGGGTAAGCCCTTACCATCCTAGAAGAAAAATATCACAGGTCCAAAGAGGAAGAAAGAGCAGAAAAAGTTCAAGTAGGTCTATCTGTGGATTCACAGCAGCTCATGGTACATGGTAAACCCTAGATATGGTTAGGTTTAGTGACCAAAACTATAAGGTCAGGGCTAGGAAAAGCTCTCAGGAAGGTGTATCATTTTGGATCAGCAGCGGGTCCCTTCTCACAAAATGAAAGACCAAAAATGAAACCAAAAAAAGTGACAAAAACATATTTGTGATCCAGAAATGAGAACGGGTTAAATATACTTCTGAGGCTGCACCTTTCAATCACACTGAAGCTTCTTTATGACTCACTTTAACTCCAATTCAAACAAAAATTCTGCTGTTGACTTGAAGTTGTGTTGTCACCTTGGTAAGGACAGTGGGTGGGGCAGGTATGCAGGGTGATAGTAAGCAGCAGCAGCTGCGGCGTGGGCAGCGGCTGCAGGGTCCAGACTCAGGGGTAGAGAGGTCAGCCGGAGGTCATCTGAGGTGGTGAAGGGCCGGAGCGCTCTCAGGTACTCCTCTGGGACAGCACCCGAGGGAACCACGGGGTGCATCTGACCAGGTAAGCTGCAGAACGAGCGCATGCTACATTATTCTTAAAAGTTTTTAAGTTCCATATGACTTCTAAGGCTTTAAATCAAATACTTTACTCCTTATCAGTGCTTGCAGCCCAGTTATTGCCGCGTGCTGCACTTACCTAAGGCTCTGTATTCTGGGGTCTTGCATGACGGAGCTGGGGGTGAGGCCAAAGGGATAAGCCAGGGGATGAGGTGAAGGTGTAGGTGGAGTCCTCTTATCCTGTTGTGGCTGGGTGTTTTCAGCAGCCACCCGCTCTCTAACAAGTCCCTGAACGCTCGGCTCTACCTGACACAGAGACAGTAAGACAGTGCTTGAGCAGACATTACTATGTATATCCACAGACTCTGAGTGTGTGCTAGATTGAAACCAGGCAGGAAAAAGTTTAGGAAAAGAGGAGAAGAATGAGAAGGAACGACCGGATAACCCCTCCTCCGTCCCCCAAGCTGCACCCAGAGGCTCAGCAGAGTGGAAAAGTGGGTCTGATATGTCATAACAGGTCAAGATCAAAGTGGAAAGATGATCCCAACACCAAGCCAACTGCTCTCTCCTTTTTCACTCACTGTCTCTCTCTCTCTTTCTCCATGAGCTTCCCACTCAGAGACTTTGGCCACCACAAAGTTGCATTTGATCCTCGATTGATTATAGTAAAGTTCCAGCATTCAAATCACCACCGTGGCAAAAGCAGACATGGAAAAAAACAAACCCAAATTACAAAAGGATGTGTTTCGAACTTGCAGATAAATTTACAGTAAATAGTGACACAGTTTGCAAGGACAAAAACCATGTGACCATATTCCGGGGCCTGTGATCTGTCTGTGCCATGTGTCATTATTCTACTCTCCGTCCAAACATTTCATCCAAAGAGGCAACACGCTGAAAACTTATCTTAAACAAAACCAAAAGTCCACAGTCATGTGTGACTCAGTGTTGAGCTTTATGCTAATGTCAGAATGCTAACATGCTCACAGTAACAAAGACATTGTGTTGAGGTTTTCTACATGTTTGACATCTCAGTTCGGTGAACCAGGATGCTGGCAGGTATCCTGGGACAAATGTAGGTTTTGACCAGATGGTGGCGCTACATGAAAAATCAGGGGATCTCCAAAGTCTTGAGGATTCCTCCTCTGTGTTCCTTGGATGTCTGTAAACATTTAATCAGAGTTTATCCTTTAGTTGTTGGGATACACATAAGTTTGGACAAAGTGTGGGCTACGTCCAACTGACCCACTTACCAACTTTACAGAGCCACAATGTTAGCATGGCTACAAAATTATACCTTGTCCTAAACTGTAACATAGCGGTAACAGAATAGTAGACTCTTTGTTGACCCTTATCGGTACAAAGCTGTCAGGAAATACGTGACAACATTACATAAATGAGAAGAAGGCATACATTCCCACTATACTGTGTCAAATCTTGTTTCTACAGCAACAGGGGACATCAGACGGCGGACAAACCACAACCAAATGACCTCTCCCAGCAACACCCAATCTGCAACCTTAGTTTTGTACAACACTTGATTTGCAGTGAAATATCCGTGCTTTGAATATGTTTGAATATCTTTGAATGTGTCAGTCATGGAAAGCAGATTCAAACCAGTGATGAATCATCTCTACCATTCAGCAGTCTCTACTGGTTTGAAACGGTTTGAAACGAGGAGGGGCGACAGCAGGGTTTAGAGGGTCTAGAGAGCAGCCATCACATTGTTTGACATCTGACCCCACAGACAGCACAGTCTTCACGGATGCGGCAACAAACACGCACAAACAGTCTGTTTCTTTAGCTTTAACTGTCCTGTGCTCTGTCCTCCACTGTTCTAGGACAAGCTGCACACAGTAAGGACAAACACTGAATGTACACACAGCTTTAGAGTCTTTTCTCTGACGCTCTCCTGCTCATGCTGACTCTCCCTCCCCTCATTTCTCAACATGCTATTCTCTATTTTCCTGTCTCCCTCCCTCCTTCTTTCTCTCCCAATGTCTGAATGGGAGCCCCAAGCAGGCAGAGCCACAGAGTGGTCTTTGTGAAGGGGGAGAAAGGCAGCTCTGATCCAGGGGGAAGTGGCTACTGTGGGGGCTAACCCCGGCATTGTGTGAGGGGCCTGGTTCCTCGCCCCACCTTAAATTCACTCACACACCCACGAGCAAACACACACAGAGACGCACGCACACACATACAAGGGTCCCTCTTCACATCAAGTCTTTTGTGGTGAAGGGTCAAGTACACAAACACACACATATGTGCACACAAACACACACACACACACACACACACACA
>JAPZDZ010000023.1:11110564-11120694 GCA_029783805.1 Acanthurus tennentii | reverse complement strand
AATTTATACTTGGTATTCATGGAAGGATGAATATTTATGAGTGTTTGGAATTTTGGTTTCTCTTAAAAAACAAAATATATCCGATGTAACAATTGTTTGAAAGTCCTCCATATTGCATGGTTAAAAAACAGCATGCATCACAGTACAAAGAAATATGATTTATTTGTCTGTCAGTGTTTTTTCCTTCTTATAGAAGGACTCCATCATTTACAAAACTGAAATCTCCTTCCTTTATAAATGCAGTAGAACATTCTGCCTTTTTCCAAGCCGTCCGTGTGACTACTTGCAAAATATCCAAAATAAATAGCTGTAGAGATGTCTAGTGAAAGTAAGGGAAGCCAATAGAAGGGGGCCCTGAATGATTCAGAGCCCCGGAGTTAGACAGGAGCACTGAAACATGTCAGGAATTGAAGATATTTATTGTTTTAGGGCCCTGGGTGAGCTGTTGTCAGGGGGGAAGGATTTCTAGTGGTGCCCCTGAAGGTCAAAAGTGTTTCTAAGGTCAGATTCACTTGAGCTACAGTAACTACTCAATTCTGATACTGCTAGACACTTAAAAATATACAATATAAACAGGTTTAAGGCTAAGTTACATTCTTATAAATGTTAATGCAACGTAGTTTTCCTAGACAAATTATTGACAAAATGATCTTGTGTGGTTTCAAGCTGAAAAAAAATTTATAACACCACGGTAATTTCCCTTCAACTTCAACGAGCTGAAAACTTAATACAGATGTTCTTTCTCCTGCTGTAAATTTACACACTTGCAAAAGAGTGTTTGTGTACGGTGTAATCTGTTTTAAAGTATCTGCTTTATCTTTCCAAACACACAGACAAAATGATGCACACACACACACACACACACACATATAGATAGATAGATAAATAGATAGATAGAGAGATAGATAGATAGATAGATAGATAGATAGATAGATAGATAGATAGATAGATAGAATCACATTTAAATGTATTCTCGTTAAAAATTTATATTATATAATTGAATGCATTAATGTGTACATATAACTTTTTATGATGTAGTAGGTAACAGTGGGCCTAATTTTAATCAGAATTTATTTGCTTATTATTACATTGTTTATGGTGTTTTTCAAGTGTCCCAGTAAGAGAGTGAGCCTGTGTGCACACTGAAGCAGCTAAATAGAATTTAGCTAATCTTTAATTTTACTATTCACAGCTTTTTTTTCCTGTAGCTCTCATGTATTGTATTGCATTTAATGTTCACACTTGTGTTATTACAGATTTAACTTTTCATCTTTGTTAGGGTGCTAGTGTTAGTAAGGTCTTTGTGTAAACATTCAGTGGCCAGTGTGTCTGTGACGCATCCTGTCTCTCTTGTACTAAAATCAGTGTCAATCAACAAATCAACCAGTTGTATCTGTGTGACAGTCACATATTTTAATCAAGTCAAACAGTTTATGCAGATTTTTTTTTTTTTAAATAACGTGAACAACGTGATATTCTTCGTGTTATTTTTTACTGACAGAATACATTAAACACGTACGTGTTAGCATGGTTTTATTACACTCTGGTGTAAAATAACTACAAACATACAAAACATGAATCAAACAGCAAACATATGGACGCCTTCTATTTCAAACATACATTAATGTTCTCATTTTCTTCTTAAGCATTTTCTAGTCTTCTTGCTGACGAACAGGAATTTTAATCCAGCCATATGTTAACACTGTTTTTGTTATTAAAATTATGTCGTCGAGCCCGTTGTTACAGTAACGATTCCTATCACTTCCACTAGGAGCCGCTGGTCAGCGGCTAAACTCGCTATAAGCTAATAAGCTGGTTTATTCATTTGTAGAGATCCGGGATGCTCCGACGCTGCTGGAAATGCCTCAGAAGGTAAATGAGGGAAGTTTCTGCTATCGAAAAAAGTTTTCGGATAAACTCTGCGATGAGCTGGACTAAATGACCTTTTGTTTTGAACAGCTTGGACGAGGAGGTTGTTCGGATTTGAAGCTCCCAAGTTTAGACAGCTATCGTGCGCCGACGTTTCTAAACGTTAGCAATAGCGTTAGCAAGCCTGCTAGGTAAATACAACAACTGCCTTTCGGAGTTTCCTGTATCTGTGTCCACACTGTCAACATAAGGACTTTGTCGTTAGTGATCATTTTGTATCATCATTTAGTTAAATATTTAAGCAAGCATCGCTCCTCAGAGATGGGTGGATTTTTGTTACGTTACACACAAAGCTAACTAGCTATAGTTAGCCTGCTCGTATGCTAGCTGACAGTAGCTAACATTGCCGAGCCAGCCAACAACTTCGGCAGGAGAGTTTCGGCGAGCTAACCACGACACTACTGTCGCCCACAATCAACCTCTGCTGCTAAAAGCAGTCAACCTGCAGTCATGTTTGAAATGGAGACGCATATATCGTGCCTTTTCCCGGAGATTCTGGCCATTATTTTCAGTTATCTTGACGTTAAAGACAAAGGAAGAGTAGCTCAAGTGTGCGCGGCCTGGAGAGACGCGTCCTACCACAAGTCGGTATGGAGGGGGGTGGAAGCCAAGCTCCATCTGCGGCGAGCTAACCCGTCTCTGTTCCCCAGCCTGCAGACCAGGGGAATCAAAAAAGTTCAGATTCTAAGCCTGAGGCGAAGTCTGAGCTACGTGATTCAAGGGATGCCGCACATCGAAAGCCTTAACTTGTGTGGATGTTTCAACCTCACAGACAACGGACTGGGACATGCCTTTGTGCAGGACATCCCATCCCTGCGGGTGCTGAACCTCAGTCTTTGTAAACAGATAACTGACTCCAGCCTGGGCAGGATTGCCCAGTACCTCAAAAACCTGGAGGTGCTTGAACTCGGGGGATGCAGCAATATCACAAACACAGGCCTGTTGCTCATTGCGTGGGGCTTGCACAGACTCAAGAGCCTTAACCTGCGCAGTTGCCGGCATGTGTCTGATGTGGGCATCGGTCACCTGTCGGGCATGACCCGCAGCGCTGCAGAGGGCTGCCTGTCCCTGGAGAAGCTAACCTTGCAGGACTGCCAGAAGCTGACTGACCTTTCTCTTAAACATGTCTCAAAGGGCCTAAACAAGCTCAAATTGCTCAACCTTAGCTTCTGTGGAGGGATATCAGATGTAGGGATGATCCACCTGTCGCACATGACACACCTGTGCAGTCTGAATTTGCGGTCGTGTGATAACATCAGTGACACAGGGATAATGCATCTGGCTATGGGCTCCCTGCGGCTGTCTGGACTTGATGTGTCATTCTGTGACAAGATTGGAGACCAGAGCCTGGCTTACATCGCCCAGGGGCTGTATCAGCTCAAGTCCCTCTCTCTTTGCTCCTGCCATATCAGTGACGATGGCATTAACAGGATGGTACGCCAGATGCACGAACTCAAGACTCTCAACATTGGGCAGTGTGTGAGGATCACAGACAAAGGGTTGGAGTTGATAGCTGACCACCTTACCCAGCTAACAGGGATTGATCTGTACGGTTGTACTAAGATCACCAAGAGGGGTCTGGAGAGGATTACACAGCTCCCGTGCCTTAAAGTGTTAAACCTGGGACTGTGGCAGATGACAGAGAGTGAGAGAGTGAGGTGAAAGCTCTCCTGCTTAGTATACATGTATTTCATTGTGTATAGTTCTCAGTTGTGTACTGAGGGGGGACTGCCTGCATCAGTTCTTAATTTTACCTTCTATACTGTGACTAAGAACAAGGAGGGGGACTCAGCATTGATCACTGGAATTTTGTTCCACTCTTACACAAATTATGTTTCAGTCTTGTGCTCTTCTTTTTTAATGTGCAGTGTTTAATCTCTGCCTGTGTACAGTTCTGTCTAGCTACCTCACCCATCGAACACAGGAGTGCCTACTATTGCTAAATACTAGATTACATTGCATATTTTTGTGACTCACATACCAATGGAGGTTTTGATAATAACAGGAAATCTCATTGCAGAATAATAGTTAGGAATTTAACTCTTAACAGAAAGGCTGGAGTACCTTGGATTGAAGTTTTAATAGGATTTTTTTTTTTGGCTGATGTATTTTTTACTTATGTAACCAATATTTTTTGTATTGAATGACTGTTGTTGACAAAATTGTACTTCAAATTGAAGTGGGTGGATCACTCCTGTCTGTCTTTGTTTACCTGTGTATAGTTGGCTATGTTTCATATTCCTGAGGAAATACGTATGTATCAGATGTTCCAGTATGCTACTCTGTCAAAGGTTTATCAACACAACTACAGTAAGGCTTAATAATTAACCGCTGCCAAGGCTATATGCAATACCTTAAAACTGTTTATCAGTGGTTTTTCTCCTGAGGAGCTTCCAATGATAGTGTCAGAGTATTTGTTTAAAAAAGCAGTAATTTAAAATTGTTTTATATTCATACAGTAGTGATATTTATAAATAAAGATGGCAAATATGTTTCAGTTTTTTTGTGGTGTACTTGCTGAATTTGTATCAGTTCTTAATCTCACAGGTTTCACCTGTAAGGTTAATGTTGTTCATTATGATTTCTTTTATCTACAGAATGTGAGCTTTAAAAGCCAAGTTTTTATATACTGACAGCAGTAGAATCAATCAGAAGAATGTGTGACTCTTACTACTTACTCTAGTATTCCACTGAATTAAGTGTAAAGTGATTATCTTCTCCCTTCTTTTACTGTAGGCAAGACTGATTTTGGCCTGTGCATCAGAGGGAAATTCACATTTCATATACTTGACATTTAAACATTGGGTAATGTTGAAGGCAGCCAAAATTGTTTTTAAAACTCAAGAGAATTAAAGCCAATGGGCCGGTCTGTAGACACTTCATCAATGTATGATTTGAATTATGTAACTCTGTGATCCTTCTGGAAGAGCTGAAGTATTTGCACAGGAAACATATTGGTTATAAACTTAACTTTTGACAGCAGGTCCGCTCAAATCAAATTAAGCAATTTGGTTTCCAGCAGTAAAGGTACTACAGTTGATAGTTTAATTTTTTCCTCCTCAAATTAAATTCAATGAAGCTGCAAATGCGATATCAGTGTCTTGCTTGTCTTTACACTGGGTGAAAAACAAATCAAATTCTCACATTTGGGTGAAGCTAGCAGTGTAATTTAATGAACAAAGGGTATCTATCTCTGTGGCTTGTTTGAGAAAAGAAAAGGGAAAAAAAGGAACAAGAAAAGCAAGGTTTATAATTTATTTATTTACATACATACAAAATCCAAACAACTCACAAACATGTCTGTTTTGCTCTCTTTTTACACAGTTTGATTCTTAACACGAACAGACAGAAGGCAGTACGTTTCTTATACAAATGCAAAAGAAGAGAAACAAAAACCAAGACAGAAGCCCCTTAGTTAGCTCTGTGTTCCTCAGAAAGGAGTTGAGAAAAACAGATGACGAGACGTTAAGGCAAGGGCAGGGATGCACAGGCCAAATGTAAAAAAACAAGACCATGTTTTCCCTCATATTTCCTGTGCCTCATCATCCTCTGTATGTGTGAACTCAGTGTGCTCACACTGCACCTGCAAAAACACAGCGAGTGAGACATACAGAGGATGCACAGATCTTGGGCTATGATGGTGTTCACAACCATTGCTTTTGGTGTGTGCATCCATGGAAATATGGTGGGGTTAGCATGAGAGCAGGGCTGCCTGCATCTCTTTAAGAACATCAAGGACCCCTCAGATGTACAGACACATGCGAGGTTTACCACCAGCCTCTTTCCCATGGCTCTGACATACACCAGTGGTGTCATGAGTAATATTCAGAGATCGTCAGAAAGGTTTTTACTCCCAGTTTATTTTTTATTAGCTGGACAACAGACAACTTGCAATAGGATGGATGATGTCTGAGAGTCCTAAACTATGGACTGAAGTCAAAAGAGTTTCCCTGAAAGAACAATGAGAAGACTGGTGTCTGATAATGAAATGTCTACAACAACCAGGAGTTCAGCCAGTTCTGACAGCTCACTGACACTGAATTTCTCTCTTCTTTTGTCACAACACAAACAGATCATTTTTGATGGATTCTTGCATTTTAAACCTTTATTGTTATTCAGGCCCACTTCATACACTCCTCTGTGTGTACCTCCATTTAAGATAATTAGCCTAGATTTTACAGTTGGACTCTGCATCCTTGTTTTCCACAATCTCAACTGAACATCAAAATTAGTGTTCTGACCAGACGCCCTAAAGTGATTGCTGCAACGCCTCTAGATCTGTACATTTTCTCTCACTCACTAGTAAAGTAAGGAAAATTCAATCATTTAAATAATGCTTTCATTTTTTTCTGAACCCAGCTGTGAATGGCGAGGGGTTCAATTTGATGGAGACAAATTCATCTCCCCACCTGAAAAGTTCTACAGAAAAGTACAAAATGAAGCTTCCAACTAACATCCTCCCAAACCAGGTGGTGTTGTATTCAGTAAAACTCATCCACCCAAATTCAACCCTAAATCAACCACGTTAGAAGTTTGTTAGAAAAACTTCCAGACGCACTTTTTCACCATTCAATTTTTTTTTTAACATTATGTTCCTTTAATAACAGCAGGAGAGCCATGATGGTTGGAGACTTATTTTTATCCATCAGGCAAAGTCTGCCTTTGACATCAACTAACGAAAAACTACTGACATAACAGGTAAGAAGAAATGACTGTAACAACACTGGAATCTCAGGAATAATACATTTACATCACCATATGGTGAAAATATAAAAAATGACAGTTAGAAATAAATGCAAGAAAAGTACTCTCCCATCACACAGTCACGGTTTGAAAAAAGTTTGTAGTTTACACATTATTTTGACACAAAAGGTTTTTTTTGACACTTCTTTCCTCAGTTTCTGCTGAGGACACTAACTCGACGGTCATTTTGTTCAGAGCAGCTCGCTCTTCAAGATTCTGTGCAAACATTCAATGCATATCCATACAGTAAACATTTTTATATATATATGTATTATATTTATATATATATATTTCTCTATAGAACATGACTTTCCGCAAGTTATGGCAGTACTGTCACACACACACATTTCGTCCTTAAGACAAAATTAGACACAAGACAACTGCACTGCTTTTAACTTTTCAGATTTTTTTTAAAGAATGCACAACACCTTCCACTTAATTACCTTTATTCAGTCACGGTACGTGTTAAATATCATGTTATTTACAAACTGATCTAAAAAGTCAAAATCTGCTGAAAAATGACTTTCATTTTTCTGTAAATGTAGATGCACTTAGTAATTAAAAACCTCTGCCCTGAAAATTTCAAAAAATACAACAAAGGAGGCATCACTTGCATTTGTAAGTGATCTGAAAAATACAAGAAAAAGGGGCGTCACTTGTATTCTTCAGTGAAATTGATCAACTAAAGATCAGGTGGGCTTTAAGTAACATCTATAGAAACTTTGGATGAGACTGAATGATCAGTGGATCAGATTGAAAGTTCTTACATCATGCCTTAGCACCAAATATTGCAGAGAAATAAACATCTCTGCATTAGGTCCAGTACTGATCTTTGTGCATGCTCCAAGGCCACTAGAACGTTCTCAAAAGAAACATTGCATACCTCATAATCAAGTGGACGTTGTGTGCAAAACCATTCAAAAACTTAATAACGTCACCGAGAATAAAAGCTTTTTTTTTTTTCCTCTCTCTCCCTCTCACGCTTGTAATTGAGAACATAACAAAACTAAAAGCTGACCTCTGATCTGTGTCAGCGGTCAGGCTTTGATCCCCCTCTGGTGCCAGTGACCCAGCCACAGACTACACACTAAAACGTACCTACAGCTTATTCCTGGCTACGACGATGCGCCCAAAGCTCCAAGCCTGGAGAGGAAACATTCGTAGAACATGCTGCATTTATTTGGTTAAAATGTGGCTTTTGTAAGTTGCCTGATGATCTACAACCGGTAGCTGACTGGGCCTCAGCCTACTCGATAGGGAACGCTGACTAACAAACAAAACAAGCATCTACATGGCTCCATGATTTACCCACTGAATTCTGCTCCTCTTTGCTCTCCTCTGGATGTAGCAGCTCCCCAGTTCTCTAAGACAGAAAGTGCTTTCCTGCCCCATGTAGGGAATATATTTACCCTTTTGAACTTAAAAGATTTGTAAGAGGTATCTAAAGGGTAAAAGACTGAGATAGAAGTGAGTGTGGTAACTGTGCTTGATCTACTGCTTCCTGCTGTGAATGAAGACATCTAAGTAGAAGACGGTTGGCAGTATACTCCAAGTCTTTGTGCTTGAAGTTTGCTTCTTTCATCTGATATCCTTTCACTCCCAGTGCATCTTAAAGGTTTGCAGTGATAATTTTTTTTAAGTATACTGCAAGCAAATTTGGTGTTTTCACAAATGCTTAAGTGTGAAATTTTAACTTCTCTTCCCACTGCAACTCCACCATCTGCCAGGACCGTCAGTGAACTGGAAGCTTCAGTTTGAGTCCCCCGATATTTGCTCAAAGTGCCACATTTGACAAACCTTCCACAGATCTTTTGAGCATCCCTAGTCCTTTTTGCAGGCTTGAAACATGAGACAGGCAAGCACTTTGGAGTCATGAGACTTTGTTCCAGGGTGGACGAGGAGAGAGAGGAGGAAGAGCTCAGTGAGTTGAGATAATGCCCCAGCAGGCTCACATCCTTAAAGAGGCCTCGTTGAGTGGAGGTAGGGGGGCTGAGCTACAGGTTATATGAAGACCAGGCGTCAGCTGGGTTGTGTCTGAGGTCAGAGTTGTCAGCATGACTCCTCCAGGGCATTGACGACCTGCTCCAGGATATCGGGGCAGTAGTCTGCAATCTGCTGGAGAACAGAGTTGGCGTACTCCTGCAGCTCCCCACTCTCCTTCTCACACACCTCCAGCTCCCGCTCCAACTGGAGAAAAAAAAAAAAAGGTTTTATTTCTTTTGACTGAGTTTCAAGCCCACCACCACAAATATGCTGCATTTTTGAAAAATGAAATACGCATTGAGCCTTCTTAAGCATGGCACATAGCCAAATCAGAACACCCAGCAACAAAGATCACTCACTTACTAGACAAAAACGTAGTAAAAATACTAGGATTTTTATGTAATTTTGGCAAAACCGAGGACATTTTATAAAAACTCCACTGTCTGCAAAAAAAATGCACCGTCCCCCAAATTAAATACAAAAATACAACAATCGAACCCATTTTTTTAAGAATAAGTAAAAAGTTAAAACTAATTGATAAAACGTCATGATTATATCAAATGCTCCAAATTTATGTAATTTAAAGTAAAAATTTCAATAACTTTTGAGTAATTGATCAGTTTTCACATGCAATGCCAATTTATTTTTATAAAACAAACTGGGAAATCACAAATGTAGAGATCGTTCACAGAGTGACAGAGAGTTCTTTTTCTACCTGTTCAACACTCATCTTCTGGAGCTCCTCCTCCCAGTCTTCGGGGTCGCTGTGGTGGTAGTGAGAGGGTGGTGTGAGCTGGCTGAGGATGCTGGGGTCCCGGTCATGGCAGAGGTCTGTCAGGTGGGCAATGTAGAGCTTGAGCTTACTGCGGTTCTGGGAGAGGGCTAGAAGAGGGGGAATCATCTGCAGGGTAAGGACAAACAGTGGTGAGGGATACATATAAACAGAATATTTTTCTGCAGACTACAAAGCAGAAGTTTAACAAATACTTTTGCACCTGTTTTAATGGTTTAACACAAGGAAAGAACCAAGCATCTTTATTTTCTCAGAGATAAACAAAACTTCATCATCTGCATGCATTGCATGTTTATGAACCCATCACCATCTCACATCAGAGCCAACCCTCTGAGGTGCATTGTTGGAGTATCTATGGATTACTATTTATACATGGTAAGCTCAGTTAAGAGTCTTATACAAGGACTTAATCAACCTCTGATTTCCATTAAAGGGTCCACTTTGTAGGATTTAATGGCATCTAGTGAAATGAAGTTGAAGACTGCACACAAATGAACTTCCTTCTGCTTACAAGCATGCAGGAGAACCTGACAGCGGCCAAGAAACTTATGACAAACATGAAAGGCTCTCTTTAAAGGCTCTCTTTATGAAAGGCTCTCTATAGAGAACAATTCTTGTTTTCAAGCGATTAAGGGTTAACACAAAATAAAACATATACATGAATATCACATTCCATTTCTGC
>JAPZDZ010000023.1:11082717-11100308 GCA_029783805.1 Acanthurus tennentii | reverse complement strand
ACACACACACACACACACACACACACACACACACACACACACACACACACACACACACACACACACACACACTCTCCCTTACTCATCCCTAATATTCTCACTCCTTCTGCCCAAGGAGAGATGACAGTCAGGTGCTTAAGAGAGCACAAAGATCAAAACACTAAGTCACAACTTGGAACAACTCAGTGTACACAGAAACAACCTCCCTACAGATCATCTAAAACCCTGGACAAAGTGGATACAAGCAGAATACTGAAGACACTCATGGATGCTCAACCAACCTAACTATTATTGTATATCAGCTGATGTGATATCACCAGCATATCATGATTATGATATTTTATCTATGTGTGTTTATTAGATAACTTTTTAAAAATGTAAAAAATATGTTCACAGTCATTTCACACTACAGTAGACTAAGTATCAGATGTCATTTATCGCTGAGAAAGACAGACACTAATACCATGTAGTAGGAATTTTGGAAAAAATGATGCCAGCAAGCATTAAAAGTCATAGAATTAATGCTGATAAATGTAAACTTAAACTTGCAGATGTTATAACTGTCAGCTGGACCTACATTCAATAAAGGCATGCCGTTTAACTGAAGCTGTAATTAGTCAAATGCCTTTGAGTGAGTGTGTGAGTATGTGAGGGTGTGTGTGTGTGTGTGTGTTTTCTGTGTGTTCATGCTTTGTGCCAGTGTGGGAGGAGGAGGCTGACATACAAAAGCAGACATCTTTAAATTACAGCACCCACTGATTAGCCCTGTGCTAGTCGGGCATTACTGGGAATTAGTCCACAGTGTGATTTAGTGACTCAGCAGGAGTGAAAACAGCAAATTATACAGATCTGCCCATCTATTAAGAATCACAGCAAAACAAAGACTCCTCATTAATGAAACTAAATTTGTACAATTCAAGGGACATATTGTGGGTTTTAAAAACAGACCTGTGCCTTTATTTATTTACTTACTTTTTATTAAATCTGTATTTTTTGAACATGTCCACAAACAGTATGCAAACGTGTGCGGGCAGACATGGACTGCTAAATGAGGAATTGACCTTGAATTTTGCAAAACCAGCATCTCTTAAGTTGACACTGAAATAGTAATAGGGAATGGAGGGCAGACGAAATGCTAAATTTCTGACCCGAAATCAGAAATTAAGCCATCTGGACGAAAGGCAACATAAAGTCATTGACAAAAATAAGTTCAGTAAGGAGGGAAGGACTCAATGCCAGAGTTTTATACCTTGATGGAACAAAGTAGGAACTTGATAAAAATCTTTATCAGAAAAATAAAAAAGGGAGCAAAGGAGCATTATGACACTCTATCTGCTAATTATTATATGTATTTACTTTTACCTAAAACAAGTCCACTCTCTGCACACATATTCGTGATGAATTGTTGTTTTCAGTTTGTGAGAAAATATGATCTAAATGTTAAGAGTGAATTTCGTAGTTTTGGCAAGGCTTTCCTTTTCATACTGAGCAATTATTTGATTTTGATCACTGCACCCAAATGTGTCATGTCACCTTCGTCCCAAAGTTTTTATGTGAACCAAAGGAGAACAGAGTGCAAGGCACCAACATACTGAATCAAAAGCAATACCCCTAACAGCTCTTTTGAGACTTCCACCTCAGACAGCATTCTTGAGTTTGTTATTTTCTGCCAAACTAGTATAGCATAGTATAGTATAGTTAAGTATAGTATAGTGAAGTTTTAAATCTGTTTTTTTTCGTATTTGTATCCTGTTCACTACATCCAGCATTTTCTTAAACACACAGAAACGCTAATGCTGCCATTGGACTTACAGCCTCTTTCATCTATTAAGCATGAGCATATAGCACGTATAAGAGGATTAACTAGATGTTCTAAAACTGCCTCTAACCTATGCAGAAAAAGAGAAGAGAGAGGAACACACTTGAATCAAAGCTAACACACTGGGGGGATTGCATTTATCCAGTCAATCATGTTTGGCGATTGATGATTCTATTTAAATTAAGAAAAATGAGATCAGAGACAGGGATTTTAAGGCTAAAACATCCATTCAAATAAATATGAGGGAGCTCCCACCTGTGCTTCATCCTGAATCACACGGTATTGTTCCTTCCAGACAGTGATCTTGGAAACCTCATCTTTCCTGAGAGCTCGCTCCTTTTTCAATTCTGGGCTCCAGAAGGTCTTGATAGAATTCATGGAGGAACTGAGCTTGCTCTCCTTAACTTCAACTTCCCGCCGCAGCATCTCATTCTCACGCAGAACCTGAGAACAGGATTAAGGAGTGGCACATGAATACTGTATAGGCGCTCTATCAAACAAAGCAACTCAACCTCTTCATTAAAAACCAACATTTTAAGAGAGAAATTCTGCAAACTGAGAGAGAAATCAACAAAATACCTCTTTCAGTTGGGCCTGTAAGTCCAATATGGTGTTGTCTCTAGCCTGCCTTAAAGAATGGGGAACAGTGGAGGCCATGTGGTGGTCCCCAAAAGCTAGGGCATCCCCTGCCATCATGCCTGCTGGCAGCACAGCATTGCCAGGCACTGAGGTGGAGATGTTGGGGGTGCTAGCAGCCACAACTCCACTGCTGCTGCCTCTTGATCCATATGTCACCCTCTGCCTCCCCATGGTCGTCACTGTCCCACCACTTTTGGGAAGATGGTCACCTGCCATGGCAACTTCATTGTCACTCAGGTACATTGGTCCTGAGGTGGCGTAGGCAGCATTTAGGGACTGAATGTTCTCCATGGAGAGCGTCTTTCCTCCTGCTCCTCCAGGACCCCCTCCACTGCCTCCAGTGCTGTTAGTACGCCGGTGTCCCATGCGAGGGGAACGGGGCAGGCGGGGGGAGCGGCCAGATCCCTGATTACCTGCACCACCTCCATCTCTTCCTCCACTATGGTTGGCATCCCCTCTGCCAACAGAGCGGGCACTACCATACATCTTCTGAGCTGACAGCAAAACTGAAGTACGACCTCAAGTACCTGAATATTTTCTTGATGATGGTTTGATGGCAGAGACTTTCACCAGTTGAACAGATATATGGTCAATGCTGCTGCTTTAACTGGAGATGATGGGTACAATGTTCATGATAAAATAGAGGTCTTGATGCTGAGACAATGCTGACAGACTTTCTTCTTCTGTAAAGAAAACACAATTACAGACTGTAAACTGCATTGCATTAGACCACACAAAGCACGTTATCAACTGCATGCATGTAAAATTACGTTAAAAAAAATCAGTACTAAGATCTAAATAAGCATCCAAACTCCGGGCTCAGCATACCAAACAACCCAGTAGTTTCTAACATGCAGGCTAGGCTTAAATGAGGGTCATTAAAGGGGTCTATCTCCATCTCAAGCAGCATGGAGTACAGTATATTTAAGGTTTGGTCCATTTTTCAACATTAGCACAGCGAGAATAAGTGGGGATGAACAGTCTCTTAGGTTTCAGTGTCTTAACTGGATTCCCTCATGCAGCTCAGACAGTTATGCAACTGTTTAAGTAATGTCTTGTAAAAATGATTCTCAGATGGGTTTCCTCAGAAAAAAAGTCCCTTTTATGCTACCTGCTATGTGTCTGCTAAAAGCCATTAGCAAAAGTTTGGGAGCCTGATTTTAGGGTTTAGCATAAAGGTTAGGTTGGAAGTTGAAAGGTTATAACTGTTTGGAAGTCTGAATCCTTCTGGCCTTGGAGGACAATTTAATTTAAAATGGTGATATCTAACATTTACAAGAGTTAGACATTGTGTTTATCTGCTTTGTAATAAATCTGTGCAATTCCCTTTTTGACAGTTTTCTGTTTTGTTTCAGACTAAATGTTCAGCACAGCCGCGTAGCGTTCACTGGCAGTATGCGTGGCCTTGCTAGCAGCTAACGTTACGTTAACAAACCGGCTAACAGTAACGGCTGACATTCCTGCCCTTTACTACGTGTTATCCCTAAAATGTTGTCGTTTGCTTAAGACGGTTGTGAAATTGGTTCGTAGATTTAATCTTCTGAATACATCTGGTATCTCTACATTATTTTCCCAATGTGCTGACGCTATGGATTAAAACTAGCAAGGGAGGGAAAAGGGGATTGTCTATGGTGGACATCGTAAGTGGAAAAAAAAAAATCTCCTGCGCGTAAAATTAAACACAAATAGACACAATATAGGTTACTGCTAAATGATTGCTAGATACCTGATGTGACAAGTTTACTGAAAAGGGTGTCAAATTGTGACACATTTTACCACAATTACGCATTTTTGCACAATTTTTAACGACACCGTCCAGGGTCTGCTTTGGAGACACCCACATTAAACCATTTTTCTCCACCTCTACTGAACGGCACTTCGTTTTAGGGTACGGTTTTCTTCATTCAGATGTGCGCATATCTAACCGAGAGTGTAGTGCATATCGAGAGGAAAAGAATAAAAATAGCTGATGCATACACGTTAAATGTTTGCTCGCCGTGTCTATTGAGTCTAGTCCATCCAATTTATGTGGTCAAGAAAAACCTCTCAATTTTTCTCGCTAACACAATAGCCAGTGGTGAAAACCTCTCTCAATAAACTACCTTTCTCGTTGTCTGGTGGAGCTCAAATCGGTGCCAAAACCGGATCCTCTGCCAAATGGAAATCGGCTGCAAACGCTGTCATTTTATGTTAATCACTCGGTAGATGTCTATCTGATTTTCCCATCTTTTTGCCAGCAGTACCAGCGGCTCTGGAGAGCCAGGGCGCCTCAGTGACGTCAAGCCTCCTGTGCGCGTCCATGACAGTCTCTCTCGCCACGCTTGAATTTTAAACGCGCGTTCACGAGCTCATGGTAGGGGGAATGTCGACAGCAGCAGAAAGCAGACTTAACAACATTTTGACCAAAAAAGATGTTTCTCAGGGTAACATTTGTGTTCAAACTCTGGAGAATGTTAAAAAGAATTCGGCTATTAACAATTTCAAAACAAACTTTTTAAAAATCCTGCACTCGGCACTGAGCTTATTATTTTGCGTAAAACGATATAAATGGAGAAACATGTGGCATGTTTGGTCAGCCTTTATAACAGCAGGTGGCAGTGCTTACTTGGAGGTAACTTGTATCCTCGAAATGGATGCTACCAAAGTACGACGATATTAATGATTGTCTTTTCCACAAAACTCAACAAAAGAGTCATTTGTTTATATAATTGGATGCCGAGGTAAAATAGCAGCCACTTTTTTTGGTTGAGTTAATGTATTATTGTTTCAAGTTATTTGCTTTCTGATAGGATTTTGAACGAGAGCAGCGGACCTGTGGGCTTTCAAATAATGTATCCTGTTCTATGTTTTAATAGTAAGAGTATATCATATAATTAACCAGGGCTTCAGCTAGTAATGGTATGATCAAAGTAACGTGTTTTGTAAAAACTTTTTTTGTTAAAAGAAACAATAATTTTAGTTTTCAATACTGATTGTTAAACAGCGTACAGTGGGAATAAAAATCGTGAATACAATAAAATGATACAATGAAGCATTTAAAGCAGATATACATTACGTTTTTGAGTGTTTTCGGAATCTAATTGTGCACTTTATCTAGTATGGTCAATACTAATCATTTCTGAAAATATTCAAATATTTCTTTCAGGAAGTAAAAATGCCTTTTTTTCAGAAAATAACGTGTTTTGTAATTCAATAAATCCCAATACCGTGTAGCAACTAAATCTCTTTTAGGTATATAATGTCACATATTTGACAAGTAACTTTGTTGACATTTTCTAAAATGGCACCTCAAATCAGACCGAAATTGTAAAAAAAGAAAAAAAAACGACGAAAAAAAGTGAGTCATACAGAGGGTAGATGACATGAACCTTAGAGAAGCCTGAATTTCTTAAATACTTTTTTAATACTTTTTAACGTTTTTTATAAATTCAAAAATTCTTAATGTCCTTTAGAATCAAGGATATTGAACGACTCTGTGATTATTTTTGGTTTGAAGTCACATTACTTTTTGCTTATAGGTATACATAAGTCCGTCATCATAAGAAAGTCAAATACAAAACCAAAACACGAAGGCCCTTCAAAGCGGCAGGCCTATGCATTTGTGTGTTATGGTTATGAGGTCATTCTTCAGTGGCGCAGGCGCTTTCGGAAAACCCGTTTCTTCGTTAATATGTAGCAACTGCGCCGCTTGTTTTCAGTGAGCCCAGAAATCATAACTTTGATATTCACGTTTAAGGTAATTTATCTACAAGAGACTTCGGGATAATGTAGTGAATCCATTTTATAAATACGAAGACGGATCCACGCCGTGAACACAATTTCAACGTTGATGACCGTCAGTTGTGTTGTGGATACGATACTAAGGGTAGGTCGCTAACTGCCACCCGGCACCGCTCTACGTTTGCTAACTGTTAGGTTGTGAAGGGCTATACTGCTAACTGCTAGCAAAACCAGCCTCGACAACGTACCGCAGCAAGCGTATCGTTATAATATAGAAATAAACGTATTGTAGATGGTGTACCAGTAAGCTACCAATAGTCGTCGTGAACCAGCAACTATTTTATAATATGTACTAACAACATACGACGCATTGGTGTAGCTAAAGCTTCAAATAACGTTAAATTGAATGGGGACAATCAGAAGGAGGTGGGTCTACGCAATTAGGCCAGAAGGAAGACCCGCCTAGCTAACGTTAGCATAGAGGGTAGCAGTGGCGCTTGTCACTGCCTGGTAGCTTTCCAACCGGCGCCATACCTTACCAGGCGGTGAGAGTACGTCTTATAGCGTTAAACGTTAATAACTTGGATACGGTAACGTTGAAGTTGTCATTTAATTAACACCAGTGTTGAATGATAACGGTTACAGATATGTTAATAATGAAAACACTGACGAACTGTGAAATATCGGTCACATTAAGCTGGATTTGCTAACAACTGGGCGGAATATATTTTAAAAAGACGTGACGTGGTAAACCATTCATCCTTGGTTAACGTTTCTCTGGTTAAGGATCAGCTAACGCTTGCTAACTAGCTTAGTGTTAGCTGTTCTTGTTAGCAAGCTAACAAAGAGCCGTTGCTACCCTTGCTTTGTAGTTACGCTCGATGTTACCATTTCAAATGACTGTGTTGACACTTAAAAGACGGTGAAGAGATAGGTACGTAAAAAAAGGTGTATGTTTATTAAAATGCAAGTTTCGATAATTCGCCTTGTTGTTTCTCCTACTTATCGTGATGTTTTTGCTAACATTACAATGCTTGGCTATGACATTGTGATTGCTTACGCTGGAAGTAATTGCGAGCATCGCAGGGTGTTAATAACTAATAAGGCATGAGATTGTAACTGTCATTGAAAGCCTACTTAATTAAACAATAAGAGATGTCATCTTTCTAAACTGCTTACAATTGCAAACATAATTACATTGAAGGACTGTGGTCTGCATCAACAGTGTAATTGTTATTATCGCGAGGTCTGTAGCCTTGTGAAGCATTTAATGCTAAGTGTAACGATACAGAGGCGATGTTGACAATGGGTTTAATAATAGTTATTCATACAATATTTACTAACAATATTATTAAGGATATTATTAAGGAGCGTTAGATGTGGTTCTCGTTCGTACAGAAAACTAAGGATTACGCAGCTTTAAACTCTTCTTAATTAGTTACTTCTTTTCTTTGAAAAAGTCAGAGCGTTTAGAGGTTAGTGTGTCATTCTGAAGTTCTATGGAATCCATCTCGGACTTGTGCCACATTACATTCATAAATGCTCCTCTATATCATTGCCATGGACCTCTATATCATTTCTTTAGTATAGACACATACTTAATGCTTACACAAAATAAAACATCCTTTAAATGATGCTAAATGGACAGGGCTGAAAAATATAGTAAAGCTGCCTATTAGGACCTGCAATAAAGCAATTATGAAATCAAGCATGTGCCCTAAAACACATGTCCTCAGGAAATACTGAAAATCTTGGGTACATGAAAACAGATTCTCCTTTCCTAATCGAAAGTGAATCACAACATGATTCAGTGATCAGTGCATTAAGGTGAAATGCAAATGGCAGCAAAGAGTTAATTTTTGCTTTTGTGAAAGCCGCATTACTAAACTTTATGTGTACAGTAAATTCTACTTGTGGACACTTTGGGTGGCATCTTACAAATCTTGTTGATATTTGACATAATGTTGGTTACTTTTAGAAACATGTCAAGCAGTATTTGTTTTTGTTTTTCTCTTGCAGTGGAACTGGACTCACACACTTTCAGATCATCCGGCCATCCTGTTTTTGTCTACAACTGGGAGTTTGGTGTTGTAGGCTGTGCATGCTTGTTCCTCATCAGTGATTCCTTATGCTTGATAGAAGATACACACTGTGTCTTACAGGATGGATGGTGTGGACTTAAGGAGACTTGTGAATCAGCATCAGCAATCTGTATTCTGCTGTGGTGTTCATTCTTTTACCATTTACAAGAGGACACCTCCCATCCGACACCTCCAGTCTCTGCACTATATATATAAAGACTGTCTTTAAACATTAAGAAAGGCAGCCACAAAAAAAAAAAGCTGTAAGATTTTCTCCCTTCTATTTTGAAAGCACAGATCAATGCTGCTTATATAAGCTTATAAGACATGGAAGTATCGTTATTTTAATTTTTCCCTTTATTGTACCCGCTTACTCTTAGTGTGGGTGGTGGGATGTCGGAAAAGCCAGAGGACAAAATGGTGAAGTTCCTGGCACCCCCTCAGAGGAGTGGAAATGGCCCCAGTTCTGGTTCTGATTCAATGGTAAGTGAATGCCGGCCTGCAGAAGTGAGACGCCGGCATCACACCATGGAGCGTGATCGATGTAACCCAGAACACCGTTTCTTGCGCCGTAGTGTCATCAGTGATTCCAATGCTACTGCGTTGGCCCTCCCTTTACCTAGCAAGATCCCTATCCCTGCACCTCAGCGGGTTCAGCTACGGGAAGGAGTCCCTCAGCGGCAACAGGCTGCTGTTGTTGCTCATTTGCCACGGACTGAATCAAGTATAGCTAAAAATGAGGAGTCTGCTGAAAGTGGAAGAAGTGGAGAGGAAGGAAAAGATATAAAAATAGCCAAGGTGGATGTAGTGCCTTTAGAGCAAGAGCCTTCCATTGTACAAGATGGGGAGGTGGTGGTAGCAACCCACTCTGCATCATGCTTAGAAACAGAATTGCCAAGTCAAACGGAACCTGAAAGCACCACTGAGGTGAAGGTGCATCGTGAGGAAGAGGGGGAGGAAGAGGATAAGGACTCTGCCAAGGCCCGAGCGGAGGCAGAGCAGAGGGAGGCTGAGAAAAAAGTGCAGGATGACATCGAAGAGGCTGAGACCAAAGCAGTGGGAACATCACCGGATGGGCGTTTCCTGAAGTTTGATATAGAAATTGGACGAGGTTCGTTCAAGACCGTCTACAAAGGCTTGGACACCGAGACCACAGTGGAGGTGGCTTGGTGTGAGCTGCAGGTATGAAATTTGCATAACTATTATTTTAGCTACTTACCATCGCTCCAGTTGCCATCAGTTATTAATGTAATATTTAGTGTTCTATAATGAAGTCATCCTTAGTGTGGCATCCTTCTGCAAGTGTTGTCAAGTCATTTTTGGATATTTGCATTTTCCAGGCTTTAGGCATGGTGGATTAGGACTAAAACAGTCCTTCCAAACTGTTACCAGAGCTACAGCAGATATCATTTCCCTTTTCAGGGACGTGACTGGCATTTACCTTTTGATTATTTTGCAGTGCATCTGTGAAAGCATAGCAAAAATATTGTGTTTCCCCAATTGCTTTTTTTTGTGCATATCACATTGTTTGCACAGTTGTACTTAAACTAAATGTCAAGATAAAAAAGTGTTTATTTTACAATAGGACAGACAAAATTACTTTACAATGAGACAGGCAAAATCCTAGAATTTATCAAGGCTTGTATCGTTACTACCTCTAACACTGTGACACATCAGATACAGGGAATCATCCTGGACAAGATTCAGGATTGGACTTTTCATTGCCCTGCTAATCTGCAGAAACCATGTAGTTATGATAATAACTTCACATCTTGGATTTTTTTTACACTAGCAGAGGACTTAGATACCATTAAAAAAGAATTATGATGACCATCTTTCTAATGTGCATAAAAAACATCAAGATACATTAAATGTAAAGACTGTGTGAATGTATTATATCAGCAAAAGGCGTAACTGTTTTGGGTTTTTGAGGATGTCGCATATCTAAACTACCAAAAATGTTTGTAAAACTTAAATTCCAAAGCTAAATGAAGCAAAAGTAGATTGAAGCAATTATATCATACTCTTTAAAATTCATTAAAAAAAATTAATCTTGCCTTTGAAAGATCCTTGAGCAATAATGTGCTTTAGAAAGTTGATTAGAATCCATTTCACTATTTAATTTTAACACTGTTTTTGTTTTAAAGAAACTATTATTTTGCTATGAGCCTGCATCACCCCATGAATGAGTGATTTTTATTTGTTTATTCCCCCCCACCCGCCCCCCCCAACCACCACAAGATTTTTGAAAAAAATTGAACCCGTGCTGCCTGTCTGGTTAAAGCAGCTACAAGGCCCTCAGCAAAGTTTGACCTCATTCATCACATGAGTGTTTGCTTTTACTGTCACGTTTTCGTCCTGCCAAGAGAGGCAAAGGCCTTACATGGCAGCACATGCAACCATAGCTATGCATGCACTCTGGTTTCAGAACAATGTGAAGATTAGAGACATGTGCCCCTCCCCCCTCGCACAGACCAGATCAGACGCATGCTCAGTGCATTCCTGCTCCGAATGCTTGTGTGAATGTAAAATGGGTCACATTCCTCATAGAAGAATCTCCTGTTTGAAGTGAAGCAGGCTGGCCTGCTGAGGCCTGCTCTAAACTAATCACTCAACATCCCATCCTTTGAACTTCCTTACATTTTTCAGTTTTTCCTTATTTAATTTTCTCCATTTAAAGCAAAAATTCATAAACATATCTGTGCCTTCCTCATTTCATTAATTAATTTAACACTAGGAGTTAATAAAATTGTAATTGTTTTATTATGAGTCAGTGTAGTTGTAGTCATCTAAATTTCATTCTGGAATGTTACCCAATTTTTTTCTCTGATTTAATTGAAAATAATTATTGCTCGGCAACTGAGGGAGAAATAGAATTATGTTAAATTTCAGTTTGCTTAACTAAACAATCGGACAATAACCAGTATGTTGTGTGACTGAAGAAAAGTTTTTTTTCTGTGACTTCCTGAGAGACCAGTTTTGGAAAGCAAGGGAAATTCAACACTAAAATATTCCCCTGTCTCTCTTCTTTTGGTTTGTTAAAAATGATTCACTCAAATGTACCAGGTGTTACTGCCCCTCTTTTTAGGCTTTGCATAAACTTGATAGCTAGCTGACCAATCCAATGCGAAAGGTTAATTTACTGACATTTTTAAATTTAAATGAGAACCACCACGAAACCTGACACTCTTATCCCCCTTGTTCCTCTGTCAGCTCAAGAGTTTCAGTGCTAGAATCTATTCAGCTTCACATGAACTACTGAAATCCCCTTTCACATGGTTGTTAAAGCTGTCCCGTGATCACTCAAGTGCTAGTGTTACATTCTCCATACATCCTGAGGTGATATTTACTGGGTTTTAATGTTAACATAGATTATTTGCTAAATCCCCTCCTAGTATAGTTTCAGGGGTTTTTTGGTTGGGGTTTTTTTTTGGTTGCATTTATACAATGACAGAACTTCTTTGATTGTACTAGAAGTATATTATTTACTGTTACTTAGGTTTCAAGGCTGAGGTTTCAAAAAACATCATTCTATAAATGCAAACAAATTCTATTCATTGTTAAAGAAATTAGTAGGAGCACATCCAGTATATTTACTTATTGTCTTGTTTCCTGTTGATGCTAGAATCAGTGATGCAGAAAGTAATCAGCCTTACCACTTGCTCGTTCATTGGGAATTTGGTGTCAGCTGGAGGCAACAGAGCTCCCTTTCCTGTATGCTAATAAAACAAGTCTGTCAGGTTGTCCCTCATAAGATCCTTTAATCTTCCTTAAAGATTAAAAAAAAATCTAGAGCCTCATTAGCAGCTCTATGTCTCCTATTACCCTCTAGACGACCATAAAATTTACTTACTGTCCTCAGATTCTAATCAATAGTACCACAGATAGTTTAAAGTTTGACTTAAAAGTATTAAAAAATGTGTTTTTCTTTTTTGTTCTTTATGATTTGTGACATCTGTCAGGACCTAAGTTGAAAAAAAAAATTTAATCTCAGTCTTAATCTAAGGCTGGCTAGAATTCATGGTATGTTGTCATGAACTGAAGTGTTAGACAAGTGTTAATTCTGTTCTGCGTGTCATGTCAAGTTCTACAGTGGATATTGTATTCAGATCCAGAACTTTGGTTCAGTGTGTAAACAAATTTTAAAGCATTTTATTGTGTAAAGTTTGGATAAATGGCCTTGGAAGGCTATCTGTCCTAAATCGACTAAGAATTTCTGGGCGTCCACTAGTTTTTAACTTACTCATGAACCCACACATTTGTTTCGGATCGCACATTGCAGGCATGTCTGAACAATAAGTAGGTCACCACAGAGAGGAAGTTGAGAGGGGAAAAAAAGGAATAAATTTAGGAGCCTCCCCTTTCTTGCTCACTCATCCATCTTCAACCATGTCATCTTCCACTCACCACCTCCCCACCTCCTTCCTCTCCAGTATTGGCTGAGGCCAAGCATTGAAAGATGAGCAAGAGAACCCCAGGCATTCTTTAGAGGCTATGGGAGCTGTCTGTCCAGCTGGCTGAGAGCATCCGCTGGGAGTGACACACTATATTCAAGTATTATAACAAAGTCACTCTTTTGGAATTAAATTCATGATTGGCTTTCTTCAGGTTTACCATAAGGTTTTGTATTCCAATAGTGTATTTCTGTTTTTATGTTTAAATGCAACAAATTTGAAAAAGTCCCATTTTGTAAAGTAAAATTCAAAAATGCAACCTTTGGATAAACTCCCTCATTACATGGAGTGGTTTACCATCTAAGTCCTCTTGACATTGTTGGCCAGGGTAGAAAAAAGTTTGAACTTGTACATTTTTCTCCCTTGTCTCTGATTAATGTGTAAAATTAAAGAAATGTGAAGTATGTAACATGCCATTGCCAAACAGCAGTATAGACTTAGATATATACTTATATTGGACAAATAATCAGAGATATTGAAGAACACAATTAATACAATATCTCTGATTTTGAAGCAATAATAATAGCTTTTGTCTGCAGCAGATGTATTGCTGTAAATTTAAAAACAGTTATTTACAGTTGGATCTCAGTTGCATTGACCTAATGACTTAAATGTCAGTAATCAGGAAGGTTGGGTGTGTGTAAGGCAGGGAAAAACAACACCATTAAATGCCCGCTTTGTTCATTGCAGCACATAAGAGACAAGAAGCCAAAACTGACACCATGAACTGTTAAGCATTCTTCTGTGTCCAAGTTTCACTCCAACTGTAACTGTGCTTAAGGTTGTGACCTTTCAACTTGATGTCTTAAATCACTGACAGAATTAGAGAATGACATTTTACTGAGTAACTGATATGTATTTTAACTATCTAGAATATATATATATTTTTTAAAGGTTGGTTTTATAGATTACTAGTGGGAATTGGTAAGTGACTACTTGCTACTGGGAAATAAACATTAATTTCCCTCATATTATCTGACTTGTTTGCAGAGCTGTCTAAACTGTGTCAACTATAAATAGAACTGGCTCTACTGCGCATAGACCATCAATACATGCCTGATGTATAATTTATGGAAGGAAAGAAAGTTGACAATTTCAAACATTATTTGTCAGAGATGTTGCAGTTATGTATTCTCTAATGATTAAGCCTTGTTGTTGTTGACGGACTGTTAACCAGAACCAATATGTGCATTACAGTTTTTCATTAATTATTAAAAGTGTCTCAACATTAAATAGAATACAGTGTGAGTATTCATACATACTTAAAATGTATGTTTACATTATATGTGGTTTTACATGTATACCGGCTAATTCCAGATTAAAAAAAAAAAAATCAGTCAAATGGAAAAGGTTGTCGGAAACTTGCTTTCAAAAACAAAAAATGGTTTTATGTGACGAGACTAGTTATATTGGCAGTATGACATAGGCTGGCTCTGTTATCTTGTCTGTTGCTGACAGTTTAATTGAAAGTCACCTTTGTGATTTTTGATCTCATTGACATGTGTCACAGCTTCATACAGACAGCAAAAAAAATTCTGTCCATAGAGACATACTTCATTCAGTAAGTACCATTTAGAGTGTACTGTTTAACATGACATCTGGGTTTTCAGTCCTGTAAGCCATTACCCAGATCTCAACCAATGGTACCCAGAGGGCATCCTTTACCCCTCAGTGTCAACCACAGAGCAGGCACCTGACAGTGCCAGCCCTTGGCATGATCACAGCGTTTTTCCAGTCAGCCTATTTTTAGGGTTGTTTGGTTATTTATGATGGCCTTTGCCTAGAAGCACAATTTTCTGCTCTCAATTTGTGGCATTCTAGTTTACAGACATGAGATGTGATCGATATTGATTGAAATGTCTCAGGCCATGAAGTCAGTTGTATTGAATTATGGTATATATAGTAGATAGAATGAGGGTTTTTCTTTTATGATTGAAAGTGATATCAGAATTCAGATGATTTTCATTGCGATTAACTGTGTTTCACTGTTATGCATTCTTCAGCCCTAGAAATAGGTAAAACTAAAACTTCAGTAATCCATTTTAGGTTGTTCTTTTTTTGTAATCTAATGTTTTAAAATCATTTTTAAAAGATGGTAATGTTATTTCAATTGTTTGAAGAAATTTGATTTAAAACATTTTTGAACTATTGCCCTCTATGCACCTGTTCCATCCTGTATTGACCTGTCAGTGTTTCATTGGCCAGTTTGAGTTGTTGCCTCACTCCAGCCAGTTTAGTCAAGAATTTGTTTTTTTGCCTGAGAAAAAAATTCTGCATCATGAAAATCAAAATATGGTATAAAATAAGGTATAGCGCTCTAACAGAGATAGTAACTGCGTCATATACAACACTTAACAATTCTTTTAGAATGTTTAGAGGGAATTTCCATTTGATTGATTTAGACTGACAAATGTATCATTTAAACTAGATGATATGAGCTTTAACTTTTACTGGCTTTAGGGTTAGGGTGCTACTGACTGAGCTGAAGCAATGGAATGCGATTTGTGTTGTGCTGACTCTGCAGAGATGGTCAGAAACAAAGTGTGGACTTGTTTAATTTGGAAGAAATGTATTTCTGGATCATTCTCACACTCTCACTTAAAATTTCAGTGAGGATCTACAGCAGAATGTGGAAGAAATGTATATAATATTTATGATTATGTTTTCATTAGTGTATATCCACCTGAAAATAACAATTTTTGTTTTTATCACCTTAAAATGAGCCCATTATATCTACACCAAAAGAATAGGGTTCTCTGCCATGCAGTAACACTGTGTTTCTACAGTTGCCCGGAAGGAACAAACTAAACACTTGCTTTAGATGAGGCATTTGTGTTTTTCAAGAGCTTCCTGTTACCCACCCCACCAGACAAATTGTTTTGTAAGTAATGGATTTTCGGATGGTTCATGGATGTACCATAAACCATCAGGAGCTGCTCTCAGTGAAAGGAAGAGCAGGAAATGGCACAGGCCAAAGAACTATTTCAAGTGACAGTCAAAGGAGTTGTGATGTGTGTCTTATTGTTTAAGACCATAAATGCCTGGAGGCTTTCCACATGCTCTGGATCCTGCATGCTCCTAGGTGGTAACAGAGCTATGCAATTAGTTTTTTTGTCTTGTGCTGAGTAATTCATGTAAAAAATGTTAGAGTAGTAGAGTTTTGGAGTGGAAGTGAGATTTTTTTTCTTTTCATTTTTGTGTAGATCACTGAGGAGCAAACACAGTTTTAAAAAACTGTCCTTTAGACACCTCTGACATAGCAGATTACACTTAACATGCTAACATTACTTGACATTTTATCATAAACTTATCTACAGTTTCAGCTTTCCTTCTGTGATCTAAATCTGTTAATTTCTTGGTTTTTTACACCATGTAGGACAAACCTGCAGCCATTAATAGGTTTCTTAAAAAATATGTGTTTCATAAATTATAGCGCTGTGTTAATATGTGCCTCTAAAAATTAATACTCTTAGTTCCTCAAATTTTTTCTTGGCTAAAGTTAAAGCAGATGGTAAGCCAGTGAATGTCTCATTTCTTAATGGGGGTTGCAGTTTTTAAGCTAGTTTGGTCATTGATTTCAAGTAGGTTGTTAGTGTGGTTGTGTGTCTACAGTGGATATGCTATCATTAGTACAGTTGTTTGGTATTTGTGTGGGTTGGGGTGCTGCACACTCAAGGCCAGAAGCTCTGGCTGTGACTGCTGTTGTGAATGTTTTGCATGACTATTCACATGGTGTGCAGAAAGAGAAAGGGGAACCACTGCCGTACTAGATAAATGCTCAGTAAGTAGGTCAGTCGGTCCAAGTTTATGGTGGAGCTTCCATTATTCTCTCATCTTCCCTCACCCTCTGTTTTCTGACATTGCTTTCAGATTGAGTGTCCTCCCTTGCTTTTAATTGTTAGCACATGTTTCACTTTAGCTTCTCATTTGTCTGCACTACTTTGCCCCCAGACATTAAAAACATTCAGTCTCTGAAAAAACCTCCAACAAAGGCTATGGCAGTGTTCATTATGTTGTTTGGTTTTTTTGTGTTTTGTAGGGTTTTTTTTTTTTTTCAAACAATGTCAATCACTGAAAAGTTTTCTATCTCTTGCTAACACACACAGGCAAATGCTCATTCTCCACTCACAAATGGTTTGAATTTCCTGGACAGCCTGGCCTATGGCCAGGTCTCTGGGGGTTTCAAGGGAGGTCTTTGGCTGAAGGGTTGCACTGGGCTTGTCTAACTGGTGTGGGTTTGCTGCTCTATAGACATGCATGCTGTAAATGTAGGTCAGGCCAGGAATTACTCAGGAAACTTGAGGAGGGTGACTGTACACATTCCAGATTTTTTGTTAATTTGCAGACCCCACAAAAGGGGTTATTTCCAATGCTTATTTATACATCAGTCAGTTTGTTAAAACTCTCTGGGCAAATAATGCCATTAGCTTTGCATATATTTTGCTGTAATTCATTTTCAGACCATCAGCTGCCAGACATCTGTTGACTCTTATCATCCATGGCTTTGTTCAGAATATAAGCCTCGGTGAGAAAAATTTAAAATACCAGATTCAATTGATATCCGAAGAGAGTGGCAGTGCATCAACATTAATATTCCTTATGGTCCATTATTAGTTATGTTGTAAATAATGATGCACAGATTTGTTTAAATTAATAGTAAGAGCAGAGCCAGAATTATTTATCTTGTGAATAATCAATTTGCATTTATAACAATATTGTAGGTTTTTTTTTAAATACCATTACAGGTAGTTTTTCACAATTAAACGTATTACATGATGCAATGTACACTGATATTGTCTTCAGGTTATGGTGATTATCAGCTTATTTTACTTTTTTTTTTTTTTTTTTTTTTACCCCAGTGCTTTATTCTACTTCAGA
>JAPZDZ010000023.1:11065112-11082617 GCA_029783805.1 Acanthurus tennentii | reverse complement strand
TTCTATTGTCTTCAGGTTATTGTGATTATCATCTTATTTTTCTTTTTTTTTTTTTTTTTTTTTTACCCCAGTGCTTTAGTCTACTTCAGAGAGGTGTGTACCTGTTGAGATCAGTGTAGTGTGTGTTCTATAGTTTAACTATTTTTAAAGATGACTGTTTTGATTTGGTGTAACAAGCCTGGTTAGTTTTTAAAAAATAATGTGCAATTTTGTATAGAAGGAAGGTAAAGTTTTCTTTCTTTCAGTTAAATTAACAAAGGCATTACATTCAGTTGAAGGCCAAGCCTTAGGACTTCCTATTTTTCCACTGCCTAAACCGATAATGCCAAGTTGACCAAAAAAAAAAATTCAGCCATTGAAGGGACACAGCTTTATTCCTCCCTGTGGAATTGAAAATTTACTTGCTATTGGTATTTATAATCTTCATCAAGCAGATACTTGAGCAGTTTTTTTCTATAATGTATTGTTAATTTTTTTTAAACTAAATCTTTTTAATACATCTGTGAACAGTATTGCTCTCTGTAATGTAATTTTTTTTTTTTTTTCGTTGTTGTCTTTGTCTCCCATAGGATCGAAAGCTGTCAAAGACAGAGAGGCAGCGCTTTAAGGAGGAAGCAGGGATGTTAAAGGGACTTCAGCATCCCAACATTGTCCGTTTTTATGACTCCTGGGAGGGACCCTCCAAAGGCAGGAAATGCATTGTGTTGGTCACTGAACTCATGACTTCTGGCACACTCAAAACGTGAGTCTCAAATATGGCAGAGACAAGAGCGCACATTAATACATGTTTAATACACTAGAACTGTGCTTTTCTATTTGAAGTATATCCTGACAGTTGACTCTAAATATCCTGACCCATATCTATATCCTAAAATTTTTGGTGACATTAATATTAAAGATGGGTGCTTCGACCAAAACTTAAAGCCACTGATACTCACTGAGATTCAATCATTCTTTAAAATTTGGTGCTGGTAATTACATGATACAAGCGTACCATTGTAGTTGTAGCTGGCTATTACCAGTTTCCAGTAAAGAAACCAAGGAAAAATCATATGTTTTAAGACTAGTCTCATAAATATTTCATTTTTTAAAATGAAATAACTGTTAATAACTATATTAAGAATTATAACCACAATCTATTTCTGCTTTGTAAAAGTTAGTAATGTGATTTGCCAAAAGCTTTTAAAATGTCAATAAATATAGTCACATTATTTGTTCTGTGCTTCTCTGAGGATAAGTGAAAATTATTATCTGTTCTCTTGCAGATATCTGAAGCGGTTCAAAGTAATGAAAATCAAAGTTCTGCGGAGTTGGTGTAGACAAATCCTCAAGGGACTCCACTTCCTTCATACTCGGGCTCCCCCCATCATCCACAGGGACCTTAAGTGTGACAACATTTTCATCACAGGCCCAACAGGATCCGTCAAGATCGGAGACCTGGGACTGGCCACACTGAAACGCGCATCTTTTGCCAAGAGTGTTATAGGTACGACTCCAATGTCATTTCTACTCAATTGGTTCTGTCCTGCTGTGTGGCAGTACCTTTTCTGAGGTAATATTAACTTTGTATGGAAATGATGGTGTTTAAAGAGGGTATTTATCTTTGACTTGTTTTTCTGACGGTGTGGTTCAAAAACAGACCACAACGTTTCAGATGTCTCTCAAACCACAGCTCAAATGGAGGCCAAATACTGTGGTAATCTTAGGCAGATAACCACAAGGCTTTCTCCTTTGCAGTCACACAGAAACTCTATCAAGTTTGGTCTTTGTACAGACTATTTCTGTTCTATGTTTCTCAAAAAAAAAAGAGAGTTTTTTTTTCCAGGCACCTACTGAATGTAAGTAGCGCCTAACGTTTTTCATACTGTTAAACATAATAGTTGTCATGATGCCTTTTTGCAGGCTAACCTGGCCATGGCTAAAGGTATGGCCTTTGCTTCTGTCATACACAGGTCTTTGTTCTGTGGTTTGGAAATATGTGGTCTGTTTGCCAGTTATACCTATAATGTTTAACGTCTCTTTCTATGGGTTTGCCTCAACAGGTTTTTTTTTCTAGTGTTTGTCTCTTACTTTCCTTTAAAAATTTGCAGGACAGCAGAATCTTTTTGCTCCATCTTTGTGTCCAGGGAGCTCCCCCCACTCTTTTTCTCTCTCTCTCTGTCAGCCTTTTGCTTTTGTTTTTTTGTTTTTTCTTTTGTTTGTTTGTTTTTTTGTTTATTTTCCTTTTTTTTTTCTTTCACATTCTTGGGTATGTTTTTAAAATGTAGGCTCTAGCCTCAGCTGTGCCCCATTCTGCTGTTTGGAATGAATAGGGTACTGCTGGTCATTGAGTAAGTATGAACTTTTATGGGCCTGGTAAGTCTGACAGTGTGCTGTAACACACATCAATATCAAAAACAATTACATTCAAATAACTAAAAGAGTTTTTCTGTGTAAGACCTGAGACTGAAGGTAAAATGATCAATTAATAGCACAGGCTGATGTGCAAAGACACACTGCTGAGCACGGTAACTAGCTATGGGATTCTCTCAACCTTGATCATAACTGTTTCCTCCTGCAGGTCAAGATGAGATGGTAAGTCAGGCTTTGAAAGGTGAGTGTATCATGAAAGGCAATGTAACTGTGGGTATAAGATAAGGTTTGGACAAAAGTTATTTCCATAGCTAGTTATAATTCTTTTTAACAAAACTTCAAAGAAATTAGATTGTATTCTGGCCTTGGTATGATTCCAAGTGCCTAATTTTAAACCTTTCGAACATTGCAAATAACTTTCATCCGGCTAACAAGTGTGTTATGTACATTGGCTCAACTCAGTCACATTCTTAGATCCCAACATGTTGAGGTCTTACACAGACAAACAGGTACTTTCGTCTTTGCAGTCTAACTGAGCCCAGCTTCTCCCTCCTTTTTTGTTTTCTGTCTCTTTTTTTGCTTTCCTCCCCTTTTTTTCTCTCTCTCTCCTCCGACTTTCACCTCACAGGTTCTACTCCAGGAGGTGTCAACAGGCTGGTCATTCTTCTCATCCTCCTCTTCCTCAAGCCATCACGGCTTAGAGGAGCAGAGGGTCAATGGGTTGTGAGAAGCCCACTCAATCAGTAAGGGAGTTCGAGAGTTCTGAATAGTTGTTTTGATTTAAGGTACCCCTGAGTTCATGGCGCCTGAGATGTATGAGGAGAAGTACGACGAGTCAGTGGATGTGTATGCCTTTGGAATGTGCATGCTGGAGATGGCCACCTCAGAGTACCCTTACTCAGAGTGCCAGAATGCTGCACAGATCTACCGCAGAGTTACCAGTGTAAGTCTTTTTTTTAACTCTTCATGTCACCCCTCTGCCCCGTCTTCACTCTTCCTATCTGCCGGATGGCTAGTGTCCCATTCTGGAATGATAATTTATATTCCTATTGACACCTCTTTATCAATTTTACATAATATTTCTATCTCCTACCATTGTATTTTCACTCTTAATTTGAGTGTATTCCTTTATTCTCTCCATGAGTCATGGTTGCCCTGTTTCAAGAACCCACACCCTTTAAATCTGTATCTTACACCTACAACCTTTTTACTTCACCTCATGCTGTTTTTTTTTCTTTACTGCTGACTCATGGTTAAGCATCCTGAGGTGTGGATGATTGATAAGAGGCCAAACAAGCACAGTCCTGCTAATTCTTTAGTCAGAGGGGCAGTAACTGCCCAAGAAAAAAATTTTTTTGTCTTATTCATTCAGTTTAGTCTGGCTTACTTTCGAGATGCGTAGTCACTAATATGATTCATGCTGTTGCAATTACAAGAGTCATGTAGATATAGAGATTGAACCTGTTCCTGGAATGATATCTACAAAGTGTGCCTTGAAATCTGCCCCAGTACCCTCAGCTTATCATCAACTGTAAAGTACAGATACTGAGTGCTTTGCTTTGCCATTCAACAAAGGATTTTTTTATTTACCCCACTACTAAGTATTCTAAAGTAGGTCTTAAAACTCTCTTTGTGAGCCACAAATAGCTCATACCGCAGAGCACCAAACACAGTTGACTCAGCTAAGAAACAAAGTGCTTTTGTGGTACATTTAGGTAGTGTCACATGCTCTGGTTTTACAGTAGCATTCCTTTAGGAAATGGGCTATTATTCTGTCATTTAGCCCAGCTGTTCAGCTCTTTGTCAGTACTCAAATATCCTGCACCATTTGCAGTTTCCTGTTGCTATTTGCTCTGTTTATCTACTCTCTTTGGCCATCCTCTAAAACCCTTGTTTTTGTTTTATAGTGTGATTCAGGTGTTGTCTTTTTTACTTTATTAAAGGGCCCAATAACAGTAAAGTAATGTAGTTTTTTAGACTTCTCAGTCCTTTTTAGCTTTTCTTTGCTCTTATGTATTGGTTTGATATTTTTAAAAGCACCAAAAGTCCTCCCTTCAACATTGTCACAATTATATTTTTAAAAGCACCAAAAGTCCTCCCTTCAACATTGTCACAATTAAAATAGCAATTTTGATCAAAATAAATGTGATATTTAATTTTGTCCAATTCACCCAGCCCTATTTAGACATCCAGAATGTGGCTTAGCCCTACAACTGAACATCGAGCCCATTATGTAGAACTGAAGTATACATATTGAGTATTGCCAAGCAGCCTGAAAATATTATTATTAAGACATGAATTATGGTTCATATCACCCAGCCCTACTCCAAACATTATTTGAAAGGTTAAAGTTTCTCAGTCAAAACCGACCTCATAACATGACATTTGAGATCATTTGAGTCAAAATTGAATAGAAAGTTGATTTAAGGCTGTATATATTTCAGTCATCTAGAATATGACGAATAGTTTTGTGGTACTAATATAGTCCCATAGAGTTCTAAAAAAAGACAACAGGGTTTAGTGTACCCTCCAAAATAAGAAAAGGTCAGATGAGATAGAAGAACCATTCTCATTCAAGGCTCTGTGTTTCCTATAGGGGGTGAAGCCGGGCAGCTTTGACAAGGTGGCCATTCCAGAAGTGAAGGAGATCATCGAAGGATGTATCCGTCAGAACAAGGATGAGAGGTCTCTTACTTAAGATAACATTAAACAGGCTTAGTGTAGTTTAGCTTTCTGGGAAAACATGTATTGCTCACTGCTTGTCTTGTCTCCCTTTTATTTAGGTACTCAATCAAGGACCTTCTGAACCATGCCTTCTTCCAGGAGGACACAGGGGTGCGTGTTGAGTTGGCAGAAGAGGACGATGGAGAGATGGAGGCTATAAAGCTTTGGCTGAGAATTGAGGATGTAAAGAAGCTCAAGGGGAAGTACAAAGACAACGAAGCTATTGAGTTTTCTTTTGACCTCAACAAAGATGTTTCAGAGGATGTGGCTCAGGAAATGGTAAATGAACTTCCAGTGTTGTAATCAGTTTTTTAAACATGTAAGCTACTTTCAATCTGAAAGGCTACATGACCAAAAAAAAGTTAATTTAAAGGGTTTTTAACGCAATCTTTATAATTTTCATTACTGAATTATTATTCATTTCTTTGTAGGTTGAGTCTGGTTATGTGTGTGATGGTGACCAGAAGACCATTGCAAAGGCCATAAAGGACAGGGTGTCTCTAATTAGTCGCAAAAGAACACAGCGGCAGCAGGTGTGCTTATGCTCATTGTAGTGCATCTAATGTTAATCTGTTTTGCTTAAGAGCTTTGCTTGAATTCTTTACTCATTCGCAGGATGTAGGTAGTTATGCTGTGATATTAAGATGTCCTCAATCAGTGCTGTCTTCAGAATTTTGATAAACTTGCTGCTGACTGTCTTCAAGGTCAGAGAAAATCAGGAAAAGAGGAGACTAGAGGAAGAACTGCAAAGTCAGTTACTGCCAGCACAACAACCAGGCCAACAGTCAAGCATGGAGATGCCTCAGTCCCAGCCAGTGCCACAGCCTGCTGCTTATGTCTCTCCCCAACCAAACCAACACAGCACACAGATGTCAACCCAACCTGCATCCCAGCAGAGCCTTCAAAGCTCCAACTACAGCACTCCTCATTCAACTCAGCTGACCAGCATGACACAGGGAGTTCCTTATGTCCCCCACTCAACTGGGCAAGTCTCAGTTTCAGTTCAGGGTCAGAGTGTGGCCACCATTCAGTCAGAGCCAGAGGAGCCTGAGACCGACCAGCACCAACAAGTACAACACACTGGAGGAGGTGTGTATTAAAGATTTTATACATTCAAATAAACCCAGAACCCACTGCATGATAATAGATTGAATTTGTGTTGTTGATCTTGAAAGGTGCTTACATTTACTGTCTTTTCATACATTAACCACCTCCCTCTCTTAAACAGCCAGTCACATTGGAGACAGACTGACTGGTTCCTCTGTCCTTGCCGAAACCCAGCCTCCTCAATCTGGAATATCCTACTCCTCCACTTCAAGTCAGCACCCTCAGCCCCCTCAGACACAAAATGACCAAACACAACAACAGCAGTTGTCCCTGGTGAGTCATGTTACAGTAGGACATATCTTGTGTGTTGGGGAGGGTCAGATGATTTCTTTATGGTATATGCTCCTCAGAATGAAAAATATCTTTAAATTTTAAAAGCAAATTTATATATATATTTCTGCTCATAGAATTTGATCATCCATCCATATACTGTTTTCTTCCTCCTATCTTCACCACGTGTGCTGCTGTTTTCTCTCGGTGCTGCATATTAAGGTTCAAACCAAGAATCAAGTTGTCCAGCCTGAAGTTGCTCCTGTTGTGCCCAGCAGCCAGTCCATTCCAGTTGCAGCTCCCCAGGTATATTTTGTCTGCATGTCTCAATGTCTTTAAAGAATAGCTTTACCCCTAATAAGAAACATTGTTTCACTGACCTCTGGTTAGAAGTTTACTGTCTGTTGTATTGACACACCTAATCACTGGTGGTTGGTGGTTGGTTGTGCTGAATACACAATGAATACGCTTAATATTACGGTAGCAAACGTGAATGTCAACAACTCAAGGTTAGCAAAAGACCTTCAGATGATGTTAAGATAACCTTTATAGCCTTTATTCTTGGCTACAGGTTGGCTATGTTGAGTGTTCCAAATCTAGAGTTTTGGGCTCTCCTCTATTATATTTTCTTTAGTTAGCTATTCTTTTCTTTTAATCTAAAGTTTCCTCCTCTTACCCTGTCTTATGTTTTGTTTCTTGTAGTACGGAGTTTACTACCAACCATCGCTTCCCCCTCAGGTAGATAAAATGTCCCGTTTTCCTGTTACCACATTTTTAATTCACCCAAAATCTTTCGGATATTATGTTATTGAAAACAGAGCAAACATTTTGTTTATATTTTTCTGCATTGCAGACTCATCCTTTTTTGGTTAACTTTTTGAAGATATTTGTTAGGTTTCTACTCATTCACACAAGGGTTTTATAAATGAAGATTATTTTATTTTGACAAAAATAGTGCATCCAATAGTTTTTAGAGCTTGTGCGGTGTGTTTTGTTTTTCAATGTACCTATTTCTGAGATACACTGTAGAGATGACATTTAGTATTCAGTTTAAGACCGTGACATCCAACATTGTCAAATGAATAAATGGTCAAATTTATGCAGCTTTGTTATCCAACAGGTAAGTGTATGTGGCTTTGCAGGAGAGCCAAAATGAATTTCTAAATGATTTAGATTAGAAATAAGCCAGATTTTCTGGAAGGAACCTAAATGCTTCTAGGCATGTATTTCAGTTATGACCTTGTCTTACTCTACAAATTGTATTCTGGTTTCTGGGACTCCAACTTTTTCCCTTATATTTTTACAGATTTCCAACCAGCAAGTGATGATACCCCCATCCTCTCAGTCATCGTCTCCTCAACAGCAGCAACAGCCAGAAAGCAGCAGTACTCTTCAGGGCTCTGCTCTACCACAGACACAGCCTGGAGCTCAACAACTACAGGTGACACACATACCTCTCCTGCTCATATTTATAATGCAAATTTATTTGATCTTGCTTTTAAACATATGCTGATATATTTAGGTATTTAACTCATTAATGCCATCATTTGGCTTGACCATACTATGATATAAATTTCATGCTCTTCATTCTTATGTTTGCACTTTTTCTGAATCTTTTTTTTTTTTTTGCCTTTTCTCTTGCCACACACCTGTCATTACCACGGCTGTCCCCCTTTTTTTTCTTCCCCTGTTCTTTCTGCATGCTGCATATTCCTGCATGACTCTTAGTCTTGGACTAGTGATCCAAGTCCTCCTATCATGTCTCCTCCACTCAACGCAGAGCATCTATACTTCCTCTATCAGGCCTCATGCCACTCTGTTCTGCAGGTACTCTACAGAGCACAAACAAGAAGTGTGGGTGTATGTGGGTTCAGATCTAAAGCATTTGTTTGACACCTTCTTGCATAGTTCCTGTTCCTTGAAGTATGTGTAGACTCATACTTCAAGAAAGTATCTTCCAGAACATGTTAGATATTTTTTGATAGATTTACATTAAATGTTAAGAATAAAACATTTGAATAAATCCAGTAGTAGAGCACCAATAAAATGTTTATAATTTATATATAATTTATAATTTGCTTATAATTAGGGTGTAGTGCCTACAGTTAAAATATGAGGACATAGTACAGTGTTTGTTTCATAATTATAATTTTTGACCAAGAAGAGACACTGTAAACATTTAAAATCTTTCTTGCTTTTTTAAAAAACTATTAGCAAAAGGGTTTTATTTCGAGCTTCTTCATGAAACAGCAGCCTAATAGGTACAATGTTTAGACATATAGTAAATAGAGGACTTTTATGACATTTTACAAAAACCATAGTTTTGTAAATTTCCACAGGGCTCGAACTGGAAATTGATAGAACAGAAGTAAACCTATAGAAATGTAGCTAATCCACATATATATTCAACGGAGAAAGAAAAATGTCCACATTCTTAAGGAAATTCAAGAATCACCACTGTTCAGCGATATTTTCAGTCTGCCTGACAGCTGAATAATTGTTATACCTATATACAAGTTAACCAGGATAAACACCTCCCTCTGGTGGATAGTCTGGATTTCCATCACTTTTTCCTTGAAATAGTTGTTAAAAATAAAAGACAGAGGAAAAATTGAATTAATAAATTGAAAAAAATCTATAAATGATTATCAGTTTGTGTGTAAATCTTTAAGTCATTTTAAAAAGATTAATGCAAAAACAAAGGACTGTCCCTTTTGAGATTTACTTTTTGACCAGAAGTGTTGACTTATAAAAGTTTCTCTGTGTTTTAGGCCACTGTGAGTGTTCCTCGGTCAACACCAGTAGAGCAGTCAGCAGGATCCACAGCTCTGGTGCCACAAACTGTAGAAAGGTAAGAAGAAGGTTATTTTTTAAAAAACAAAAAACTGTAAAACGTATCCAAGTTCTTTATCATGAGTCCATTTCTGTTTTAGTTGCCTGTCAGATGCAGCTTCAGGTCTTAGTGACGGCAATGATGGAAGTTCTACATCAGGAGGTCGCCATGAGGGGCGCTCGCTGAAGCGTCACCAGCGGCGATCTGTCCGCAGCCGCTCCCGCCATGAAAAGACTGCCAAGGCCAAGCTAAATGTTCTCAGTGTAAGCATTTGAACTGCTGAGTTAATCTGTATTCTGCCTCAAGCTCTTTGTCCCAAAACAGTTTTGACCTGTGTGAATGTTTTCCAGATCTCTAATGTGGGAGACAGAGTAGCAGAGTGCCAGCTGGAAACACACAACCGGAAGATGGTGACCTTTAAATTTGACCTTGATGGTGATAATCCGGAGGAGATTGCAGAAATCATGGTAGTAGTGGTTCTCTAGTTTTTGCCACTTAACATTTAGGAAGTGTTAACTGTCCAAAAGTTATTTATTTTTGGTTGTATATTAAATGCGGCATATTGTCTATACATGTACAACACAAATATATTCATAGAGTTTATAGTTTTGCATGGCTACCATTTAAAAATCCCATTTAATTGACAGTGATTGCAAACAATTATATACAACTATGCTGCTTCCATCCATAAATATGCTGCATAAGCTAACAACAGTTCCAAAGTTTAAATCACTGTGTGGAACTCACAGTCTTTATAATGTTAGTTACAGTAGGTTAACTTTATTCAATCTCTTTTTCAGGTTGCGAGTGAGTTCATCCTAGAGAGTGAGCGGGAATCATTCATTGAGCAGGTCCGAGAAGTCATAGAAATGGCAGACGAGAAAGGAGAGGGCATTAAGGAAGGCTTTCCCCAGGTATCTCTTTACTAAGCGTCACTTTATTAGCTAAATAGTCCTTTTTTTCCCCTCATCCATTTAAGGTGATTCGTAACCACCCACATTTCTCTCTTTGCAGATGAGTGATCATCCACAACAACAAGAGCTGTCTGTTCCCATGCTGCCAGGTTAGCAAACTTAAGCCAAACACACAGTGTGGAACAAGGAACAATGTGTAACACATGGCCAGTGTATATGTTGAAAACATGTTTTAGTAAGCCTGATCGGCTAATAAGACAAGTTGCACAGCTTACTGAGATAACAAATTAACCAAAGCTAATAGCTACATCCAAAGAGGGCTACAGCAAACACTATATCGAGCAGCTGTTAGAGGTTACTGAGGTGACATGATGCATCCTGTCATTTCTACACATTTCTACCACCTTGCATCTGACCTTTCTTTTGACCTTTCTCTCAGGGATTTCCCCCAGCACCACAGCTCAGGTGGTGCATTCAGCAGGACGAAGGTTTATAGTCAGCCCAGTGCCAGAGTCTCGTCTCAGAGAGCAGTTCTTTGGGACACCTTCTGCAAATAACTCTTTTGGAGATGAACCAGCCCCCGGTGAGAAAAAAGTTTGTTTTTTCCTCCGTTTGGTTTCTGAGAGTAATACTTTATACTCAACATGAAGTTAACCTGAATATGTTTGATTTGTGAAGGTGTACTGTCCAGGATTTATTTAAGAAAATAATTACACTCAGAGAAAAATTGTGGGAGTACTCTTTATTGGCTGTTTAAGGTGTGTTGTAGAACAGTCAGAAAATATAGGCTTTGTTGGTGTTTTTTTTTTTTTGATTTATTGCCTTAGTCTCATCAAGCTGCTGCCTCTCTTTATTCACTCTGTAGCAGTGCTTTTAATTGGCTGGTATGCTTCGGTACACAGTGCCCTCTTTTAGATTTTACCCTTTAGTGTACTGGGACACCATACCAAGTTTTGATTGTTTTCTACAAGAAGCACTTCAGAATAAGAATAAGAAGGCTGTTAAAACCATTCAGTTTGAGATAAATTTCATAAAGACTGACACACTGATGATTATATACATATATATATATATTCACACACACACACACCTATATATATTGTCTTGGAATGTTAATTTTCATGCTTTTTCATGTTTATATGATATCTCTTTTTATGTGTACCCCTGGCAGTACTAGTGTATAGAAATTCAGAACATAATATTGTAATGATTTGCAGATACCAGCTGCCCAGTAAACATGCCAACACGGTAATAATGGAAGTGCTGGCGATTACTTTTTTCCACTTGAAACACTTCTCTCTAGCTCCTTGGCCACTGCTGCTCTCTGTCTTGCTCTCTTTCACTAGATGAGCCAGGGAGAGGGAACTTACTTTTTTGTTGGTGTGTTTAAAATAGCAAGTGACTAAACCTGCAAATTATACATTTCAAAAAAAATGTTTTTAATTGATAGGGATGAAAATTTGTCATGAGACTTATGATGTTAGAACTCAGTTAACCTTACTTGCTCAAATGAACTTGAACCTTGGCAAAATGCTAAAGCCTCATGTTTCTAATATTTTTTAGCTCCGCCTGTGACATTGGGCCTCTCCCTGTCTGCTCCATCTGGGACTCTCCAGCAGGCATTTAGTAAAATCAGGCAGGCTCGTGTAGAGAAATCCAACACTCTTGATCTCCCTACTGCTGAGCAAGAACCAGGCTCTCTCCCGTCTACTGAGGCTGGAAATGGCCCCAACTCTAACAATATCCTGGCTCCTCCAGAGGCTGTAGCTTCCACCACTAGCACTACTTTTCCTGCTGTCTCACTCTCGTCTACTGAAACAACCTCATCACCTCCCTCAACTGGGAGGGTTTCCCCTCCACCTGCATCCACCCAATCCCAAACTCCCAGTTCACCTCCTCAGTCTTCACATGAAAGTGTCACTTCACAGCATCCACCAGCTGCAAACATCCCTCCCTCATCTTCCACCATTTCTCCTCCATCAGTGCAGACCTCCGTCCCTGCAGCACATGGGTCTCAGCTGAGCAGTAACACTGCCTCGGTTTCCTCTGTTGCTGTTGTTACACCCAGTAGTACTGGCACTGTCCCTGTTTCCCAATTTCAGCCTGTCCCCATTTCTGCTCAGCCCCCTCCACCCAACTCATTACCCAGTCAGAGCCAGGTCCAGCCGCAACCAGTGGAGTCTGAAGGGGCTGAGCTCCAGACCAAGACCGCTGGCAGAGATGATATACAAGCTCTAGACAAGAAGCTAAGGTCCCTCTTTAAAGACCAGAGCTCCTCCTCGTCCAGTACATCGGTGGATCCAAGTCAGAACACAGGCACTTCCTCTCCTCCCACTGGGACTTCCTCCCCTCCACCTGGAACTGTCCTGGTGCCCCCATCTAACCTGCCCCTCAGTGCTGGGGTCCAGGGTGTCCTGGGCCCTTCCACCACCCCAGGACAGGGTATCACCCCAGCAGGACATGCACAGACACCTCCAACTAAGCCCAGGGCACATGTAAGTGAAGAACTGCACAATCCATTAATGAATCCAGAAAAACTGTTTGATGCAATAAAACCATTGTGACTTGTCTTTGTTATTGTCATTTGTAGACTTTACCAACTGGTTTTGATCAAGCTGCTACACCTCCCTCTGACCTTGTACCCCCATTTCCTGGACCAAATCAGGTGGGTTCTAACATGTCACTGTATTAACACCAGCTCTACTAACTTTGTGGGTTTTTAGCACATGTAATAGGTACACACATGCACCTTATAGATTGGTCCTTATATCCTGTGTATGTGATTCCACAGTCACAGAAACCACTAGGTAATTTGGATGCAGAGTTGAGAAGAGCTCTGAGCCCAGAGACTGTTCAGGGAGGTAACAAAGTACAGCCCACAGCAGCAGGTTTCACTCTTGGACGTTTTCAAGTAAGTTATTGTCACAACTACAGTCTAAAACATTTAAACATCTTAAACATCAAGCTCAGTTAAATTAACTTTTTGCTGTCTTCTTTCTCAGGTGTCTGTTGCCTCTGATGGTGCGTCCAGTAGCGTTCCAGATCGTTCCTGCATTGTTTCTTCTTCATCCCTCACACCGTCCTCTACTTCCACCTCCTCATCTTCCTCTTCCTCTTCCTCATCCTCCTCGCCGCCTTCAAGTCCAGAAAATACCCTCCACAGGTCATCCCCTTTGGCCAAAGGAGTTAGTGAAACTAAAGTCGTTAATGGAGCCTCACCTCTCTCTGCTGATCCTGCCAGTCAGTCCACCACTGTTGGGCGCTTTCAGGTGTCTGCAAGCACCAATTCCACATCTGTGCTGAGCAGTGGATCTAAAGTGGGACGTTTTTCTGTCACAGGTGTGTGCCAGGTTCACAACAAATCAGCTTTGATAAACTAGTGTAAAGCCTTCCTTGCACAGAACTAACACAGCTTCTATACTATGTTATGTAGAGTACCATGCAAAACTAATGCTTCAGAAAATCATATGCAAAGAACCACAAGTATTTTTAAAATTTAGGGTCTTGTTATCAATGCCTCTTATTTATTTATTAATTTTTTTGTTTTGTTTTTTTTATCAGTGGCCATGGCATGAGCAGTATAATTTACTCTGAGATGCCTTTATGGAAAGTCATGCACACTGATATCTTTGCTTTGCCTCATTCAATATTTTTAAAAGAATCCAATTGGCAAAGGTTCCTGCAGGAATTAACGATTAAGCTTCAATGGAATTTGCAAACTCAGTTAATGTGTCTCTTTACTAAGCTTGAAAATCCATTATGAAAATCTGAGAAGATAATCCTTTGATTTGGTCAGTAAAGTTGCATGAAGCAGAATTTTTTCCTGTTTTTCACAAAACACTTAGTTACGTCTACATGTCTACAAATTTTAGACTTCAGAGCTAACAGAACATATGGCTTGATGTGTTTTGATTTAGTGACTCCAGCTCCTGCTGCAGGCTCCAGTCCATCACATGACTCCAGTATGCAGAATGGACCCTCATCCTCGGCCTCTGATCCTCATAACACACATACTCATTACAGTAGTGACAACGATGACGACTCTGACGCTGAGGATGAAGCTTTACAAAGAGAAATAAGCCGTCTCAGAGAAAAGTATGTTGCATGTTCATTAATTCACTTCACAGCTCAGCGAAAAAAATTATTTGACATGGTTTTACACTTTTCTACCTTCAGACATATGTTGGAGATCCAGGCTTTACAGACACGTCAAAAAGAGGAGATTGAGTCTTTGTTCACCAGGATGGGGAAGCTCCCTCCTCCTTCTGTCTTCTCCCCTGCTGTGGTTATGGCTGGAGGTCGACGTAGGCGCAAAAGCCACAAATCTGCTCGCAGTAGTGGACAGCCCAGTCCCGTACACTCAGGTCAGAATACCTAATTGGCTTTGAGTGCGATGGGGTGATTTTTGTTTGGTTGTTTAATTTTTTTTGGTTTTTATTTTTGTCTATTCAGACAAATTTAATAGTCACCTTGATGTCAGTGCTCCAGCTTTTCCAATCAGTAAAGCTGATGAAATGGTGTAAATCTAGTGTAAATGTTGACAAGCTATTGTGTATTATGCTGGTCTGGTCAGGATCTCCAGCCTCAGCTCAGAGTCCTCATGGTTCAGAGTCGTCTCCAAAGCAAAGTACACCCTCAGCAACAGAGGCGTCAGAAACCGGAAAAGAGTCGTCACAAGCAGGTGGCAGGTCGTCCATACAGCAGCTCAGATCATCTCCATCCATGCCTAGCCTCAGTAGTTGCTCCACAGGTATGTGTAAGCGTGTAATTAGGAACTACTTGAATGGATTCCCTGAGTTTATTCTCTAGCTCACTTTTCTTCTTGTTCCCCAGGATCCAGTGGGACCAGCTCCACAAATGGTTCAGGCCACTGCCAGAACTCTGTTTCACTAACGCAGGCAACTGGACTTACTCCTTCTGCCTCTCACATTCAGAAGGGCAAGGGCACCTTCACTGATGACCTGCACCAACTGGTGGATAACTGGGCCAGAGATGCCATGAGCCTCTCCCAGTGCAAGAGAGGACCTAAAACTGGAGCACAGACAGCACTGGGACATGATGTAGGCATCCAGTGCTATTTTTAATGTCATTGAGGTATTTTTTTACTGATACTGATCCTGCATATACAGGACTAACTCTTATTATTTTCTCCATTACAGATTATCCCTCCAGCCAACATGGGCCGTAAATTCTCAGCTCCAGGGTATCTGTGCCCAACACTTCCCACGCCTTCTAACACCACATCCACCACCACTCACCTTCCTAACTCAGCCAATTCCTCTGTCCCAGGGCCTCGTAAAGGCTCTCTGGGCCCAGTTTCCCAGGGGTTTGGATACGCCTCACCCCCGTACAGCGCTCCTCAGTGGGCAGGACCCACAGGCACATGCCAGGTCGGCATGCTTAACCCCACGCAGCCACTAACACAGTACCAGCCGTCGACGTCAGGCTCTATGTCCTTGCACCAAGGCTACCACATTGGCGCCACACCAGCCCCACAGAAATCTGCTAGCCCCGCAGGGTCCAATCTAAGGCCTACATAGCCCAGTAAGAGCCCTGGTCCAGGGCTGAGAGGGCACACAGTCATTGAACGAGAACCACTAGCTCTCTATGTGCTTTTTATTTTTATTTTGACTTTTATTAGTATGTGTTTTTTCTGTAATAGAGTTGACCTATGTGGTTCAAGTCCTCTCAGGCAGAACAAAATCTGTCTGACAATTGGAGGGAGAGTGCAATACACATCCACAGCACAAGAGTCTCAAACTTAGCCTGCCATTAGCTGTGGAATCGAGCTGTGACGAGTTGGTTGGTCGTGTCTGGTGATGTATGACCCAAAGGCATAACCAACAACAGCCAAAGATGTCCTTTGAGAGCAGATGTTGCAATGTTGTCATTCCTTTGAAGAGGAGAAGGTAGGAGGGATTCTGGTTGACATCTTTAACGACCCTAACTTAAAGTTGATCTGAGACTGAAGACATTTGAGCTATTACACCACACAGACACACATGCGCACACACACACCTGACTAAACATTATTTTGTTTGAGTGACTAGGGATGGAAGGTTAGGTTGTCTTAGAGAGTGAAGGGGGACTGTGCTTGAAAGTGGGAGACAAGTGGGACAGTTAATTTGTCCCAGGTAAAAAAATAAGTTGTGATGAAGGAGTTAAGTGGAGAAAGACATAGTAAGTTAGGCGAGAGTGTAATGGATAGGGTTGGAGGGTGGATTCATCCCAGTGGCTACCTATTCAGTTAAATGCAATAATGGCAAAGAGTAGATATACTGTCCCTTGTAACTGTGGCCTTAACCCCCAAACACATTTAAACATTGACATTGTACATAGATATTTCTTCACTGGCTTATGATTCCATGTTTAGCATATTTATGTCCATGTGAGAGTCTGGTGTCATTGTGATTTGAGTTGTCTATCAACACAGATTTATTATCATACTGATTTATTCTTCATGTCAAATATGTTAGCAAGTAAAATTAACATAAAAAGCATTGTCTTGGTGTTGACCACCATTTGGATTTTTGAATCTTTAAGAGGTAATGCTGCTGTAAGTCACAATCTGGGTAGGAGGGTGTTTTCAGGGTGTTTTTTGTTTTTCCCACAAAAAAAAAACAATTTATGAATTAACACAAAACCACTTCACTTAGTGCTTAACAATTACATATGAGCAGTTAAAAACCCACTTGACATATCATAAAAAATATTAAATAGTTTTGGTTTATTGTAATAGCATCAATAGAAGGGAAGCAGCCCCTGCTCTCATTCCTAATTCTTTGATGGGGCACAAACAGGTTTTTAGTGAAGTCATGTCACGTAAAATATCTCTGCTCATAGCATTTAGCCGTCACTTCTCAAATCACAAGTGTCTGGGGTTCTCTCTCTCTGTGGTCTGTTTTTGTATGCGTATATTTAATAAAACAAATGTTCTTTATGGACCTGTATTCAGCCATCAGATTTTGATGTTGTTTCACTGTAATTATTATTAAAGGTTGTTAAACAACATGTAGTTAAAGGAATATAAAAAGTGCAATTGCAGGGTTGTTGTTATTGGTATGCTTCTCACCAGACAGGAGTAATCCTGTGGTTTATTAAGCTCTTCTATCTATGACTGCCCTGCCCCCTTTTCTATTTAATTGTATATATGTTAATGTGAGGTAAATGCTTTCACCTAATGGTCAGTCACTAGAGTATGCTTGTGGTGACCCACTCTACATGCACATGCACTCTAACCTGTAAAACATGAGGAACACTTTAGTGCCTTGCATCCTCACTAATGACAAGTTCCAGATTCATCTC
>JAPZDZ010000023.1:11020767-11033964 GCA_029783805.1 Acanthurus tennentii | reverse complement strand
ATTTCCATAATTATAACAGAGGAGGCCTGCTGACAGTCGAGGGCAGTTATGATCTCAGTTCTTTATGAGTTTTTTTTCCCTGAGCCGGAGTAGTCACTTTAGCAGTTTTTTTTTCACCTAGGTCGAGGTATTCATATTAGAACCCTGGTTTTATTTGAAAAAGTTTTTATAATTTGTAATGATGCCCTGAAATATATTCATTAAACTGACCTTTATTCACTTTTTAAATTTTTATTTTCTTGAATAGCCATTATTTTTTAATCAATTCTTGCCTCCAACAATGTGTAATTACAACAAAAAACTCGAAAAAATCAAATCTAAAATCTAGTTTATATTAGTGGTGTGATGTTTGGGTGTTACATCCAATGAAATGTTACATTGTACTACTAAAAACAATAAAGAAATTGCCCTTTTTTAGGGTTTCATATTTATCAGTTCAATTTCGAGATATTAATGTTATAAATAATTTGCACCTTCAGGGTAAGGCATTTTTTCTAAATCTAATGTGCAGATGTATGCATTTCTTAAAAAGTGTCACTAGATGTCAGTATAGTGACAGGACTATATTAGGGCTGCCTTTTTTTCTGGAAACATTTTAATTCTCTGACCCTCACAGCTGTGTCATCAGGGCTCATGAGAGACTTAAATAATCGCATAATTAGTCACTACTTTTATGCATCCGGTGCAACTCAATACTATTATTCATTCTTTTGATTTCAACATTAAATTATTAAAATTTCAATACAATGCCTTCATGCTTTATTTCAACATTCATTCATTGATGGAGTGTTATCTTTTTGTTATGACAGATAACAAACAAATCTTGCAAAGATGTTTTAAAGTCACATTTCTCTCCCAGAAACATCAGTGTTCTCTCCGTCCATTTCCATTTACTCTCATTTGTTTCTGCAGTCACTTAAGTGAAAGTCATAATCTACCAGGGAGATTACAAAGGCAGTGTACACATTGTTCATCAGCACTGACGTTGGCTTACTCTAAAATAAGATTTGTTTATTTCGTTCAACTCAGATTTTTCATTGGGTAAATATTACTCTTCACACAGGTACTTTAAACAGTTACCATAGAGAAGAAGACAAAGTTTGCAGTGCAGGTTATTTTTACTGCCCATTACATGAGAGAAAGTGCATATAGAGAATAATCCTTTATATCATCTTCAGCATTGGTGAATAGTGCTCAAGTATTTTAGGTACCTGTTCCTCATTTACACCACTTAATACAGTACTTAATTCATAACAAAATATGGTACCTTTTGCTCTGCCATGTTTCTTTGCAGATAAGCACATTGAGATAACAAAATATGATGCATTGTTTATATTAAATTATTAATATAAACAATTTTTGATATAAACAACAAATAACATTAAAATTAATGAATAAATCAGTAAAATGAATGAAACAGTATAAAATTTAACACAGAAACACTTCCCATAACTACTATAATATATTCAATGCAGGACTTTTACTGACAGTGAAATATTTTTATGGTGTTGTATTGTTGCTTTTACTCAAGGATCTGAATTCTGTCCTTCACCTCTAAGCTTTAGTATTCTGGAGAATAAAACAAGTCATCCTTTATTGCATTTACCAGTCTATAATCTTCTCTAAATATTGATGTAGAGTTGGTAGAGAGAAAAGAAAGAGGTCAATTAACTTTCACAAGACACTCAGTCACAACTTTTTGTGCATTAAGATCTTGCCCATCAATATAGTTTCTAGTAACCACAGCTGGAAAAATAAATGTATTTACAGAAAATTCAGACATACCCAAAAAAGTAAAATATTGACTCCCAACATAGTAAATTATCCATTTATTTTAATGCATGCCAGGGTCCAAAGAATGTCAACCTTCATCTCAGAGTCTGCTTCTGTTGGTCAGGTCACGGCAGCTGATAACCTATTCCTACATTACGGCACGTTCAATTTCTTTTATCAGGGCAAGAAGTCTTAAATATAAACTCCAAACAATATCTTAGCAAAGTCCAAGCTTTTGAATTGAAATAAAGAGGACCTGACATTATCTGGTGTTGATGAACTGTAGGAAATCCAGCCCAGATGTGAGGGATATTTGGATGTTTCATTCTCAAGAATTACCATCAGATAAAAAAAAAAAAAATTCTCTCTCAATGACAAAGCAATGAGTCAGATGAGTCAGTTATTGAAGAAATAAAGATTTGAACAGTTCCTGTGAATATGAATGTCTGCATGTCTGTCAGAGAGAGAGAGTGCGAGAATGAGACAAAAAGTGGAACTTTTAATTTTAAGAAAATGATACTAATTCACATGGTTAAAGCAGGTGTCGCATCATTTAAATGTAACTGTTTTACTAAATTTGTATATGTTTATTTGTTCTTTGAAAGTTAACAGTCAGTACAGTAATACTGTCCAGGTTGGCTTATACTTGCAGACAGGCAGGTTAAGTGTGGTATTACAAGAGGCTGGCGCAACATTATGACTGCCGCTGGTTTCAATCGAGGTCCGTTGGAAATTGGACACTTATGCACATAACAGACATGACCAACGACACTGGCTCCTCTGCCCAAAGTGGAGGGAGATGAAGTGGTTTGCCAGGAAGCCCCGGCAGCAAAGCTGAACTGATGGTCAGATGTTTGTTCTAGTCTGAGTGGAAAAAAACCACAGTGTTTACACAATCCAGGACAGAGAATGGGCCAAGCCAGCTCACTGGGGGAATTCAAAACACTGTATCCCAAGAGGGCACCCTGAGGAGAAAAAAAAGCTGTCCATAAATGGGTAAAGCCAGGAGTGAGGGTATTATTGGGAATAATAGAGTTCATGGCTGTGCTCTACTGCTCTCAACAACAGAACTGATTCAGTATGATTGGCTTAAATCATATGACCTGACCCTGTTAACCTTAATCAATTGCATTAATCATTATCATTCCTCATACATCAGGATAGTTTGTTGTGGCTAAGCAGTGACTGTCAAAGATTTATGCTTGGCTGCACTGCAAAAGATGTGGCTCTATGATAATAAATCAATATGGACTAGGGTTCAGACACAAGTCTCTTGAAAGTGTAAACATTTCTCTCACACTATTTCACAGTGTAAGTGTTGAAGTACCGGGGTGACTGTGGAAGGTGAAAGAATACTTAATCCTGGCTTTTATCCTGCCAGCAGCTGTCAAATATCAAATGCGCTCAGAGCTGCATTTGCATGGAAGAAGGAGGGAGGGTCCAACTTGCAACATAAATTTCATATAGAGACGGTTTGAATAGATAGTTACAAGCTTCAGGTGCAAGGATTTCAATCTAATCATATTCTAGCCTTTTTTCCAAAAAAGTTGACTGAAATGTTTTTCTTTTCATCCTCTAAAAATGCAACATTTGTTTAAACTATAGAATTTGAAGCTGTTAAGCTCTTACTAAGGGTCATTTTTCCAGACGTAACTAAGAACTGCAGACCAGTGCTTTTCTACAATAAGCCATTTCCTTCCTTCTTAACTCGTTTTTCGTTCCTTAACCTGATGCTTTCCACACTCCTCTCGACAAACAAATGGTTTCCTTTGTCATTATTATAGGACAGCTGAGAAGTGTCTCCAGCTTTGTGAAGACAGAGCAACCAGACAGTGCATGAGACAGGACAAAAATGCACAAAGGTCACGTCTCATCACTGTCTAAAAGTAAGACAATTTAAGGGGCCTACCCAGCATTAAAAATGGACACATGTATAAAACATCAAACACTGGCATTGCATGCTATCACTCATATCTCATATCCTGTGCTGGGACTGACATTTACACACCGGGTCTTAGAAACTAAAGCCTCATTATCTAAACTCCCTGCCAAGCAGATGCCTCATTTAGTTCATTTAGTTCATGTGACTGTGTTTCTCTCTTTCTTCTTTCTGACTATATATAGACACAATGAATTAGCACAGAATTGAAATCTTACATGGACGGACAGTCTGCACACTGCGAGATTAGCTTTTCCACCCGGAGATTGCCTCACCAATTCTCGGCACATGTTGAGGATTAGTACTGTCTGGACAAAGTCAATAGCGCAATAGAAATTTCTCCCCTCTTGTATTGCGTTTGAATCAAGTGGCCTTTGGATAAATCTGAAATTCCTGACTTTCATTACTCTGAAGTTAAGCTAAACCACACAGCTTACAGTAAAATGAAATATGTCCTTACAAATCTGACTGACAAACTCTTGGCTCTGGCCCAACTGCCAATATTTTTCTTCAAATGCAAAGCACATTTGGACCTGTTGCATCTGTCACTCACATGTTTGTGGACTCACTGACAGGAAGCCTGGGAAGTGCCTGCCAAAGCAACTGTGACACACATGCATATTCACAGCAATGATACCAAGCAGGGATACACTGGAATGTTAAATGATTACAATTAGACAAATGCTTTCTAAAGCTTTCACACTTTGGGCTTTTCAGTGACTGACTTATAACTGTTATAGCTGATTCTGTTTTTATTATGAAGTAGAATTATTATACCATTTCTTCATACTTCATGCTTACCATCATCATTCTCACAGAGACTATCGACTGAGAAGTACATCTACACAATCCTCCCCACACTCTGTTTTATTTCACCTGTTTTCCTCTCAAAGCCTCTGGCTCTTTATTTTCCTCGCAGACTCACTTTCCACTGAACAGCTCCATCAGTTCCCCCTCCCTCCTCCTTGCACTCCTACCTTACCTCCTCCTCTCACTGTCACTGTGTCTGCAAACTGAGGTGGGTCGTTTTTGCACTCTCTCCCTGCTCTCCTTTTACTCCTACTCTCAGGACGCGATGAGGTTGACAGCACTGTATGTATGTGGGACCCTGCTGGCTGTCTCAAGCCTCTCCTGGACCACAGTGGACTCCGATGAAGGAAACATCCAGGAGGACATTGGCTTTGGGCCCTGCGCTGCAACTCTGAGACCCGAGGGGCCATGCAGACAGGGGCAGGATGAGAGCACGTGCCCCTACTTATTTAGTCTGCCGCCGCTGGAATTTCATTTACCGAAGCAGCTCAGAGAACTGGAGAAGATTGTAAAGGACCTGCAGAAACTGAAGGACAATGTGGATCAACTGAGGAAGATGTGTGCAGATTGTACAGTAAGCCAAAATGAGAGAGAGTGTGGAAGACAAAGAGAGAATGAGAAGTTGAATGAAGGTAGCGATAGACATAGGGAGGATAGGAACAGGCTGAATGAGAGACATCCAGAGAAATTAAAAGATCCCAGTCAGAAGTGTGGGAAAGACAGGGTTACAGATGATACTATTAAGGGACAGGGTGCCACAGACTCTGAAAAAGGAGATATTTTGGAAGAGAAAGAGAGAAAGAAATGGGAAGCAGAAAGAAAGAACGAAAAAGGAGTTGTAAAAGAAAATAAGAACGCAGAAACCCAAAAAGAAGTGTCAGAAAAAGATGGAAAAGCTCAGACAGAGGGGGCAAAAGGAAAGGACAAATTAGAGCAGGATGAGGTGCCAACTGCTGGTGAAAATGAGAAAACAGTGGATACAGTCAGAAAAAATGTCGCTGAAAAAAATAACAGGGAGAGAGAGACAGACAGAAATAATAAAAAAGATATAACAGTGTATTCAAATCGAGAAGATACACTGGAGGATGAAAAAGAGAGGAAGAATAAAAGTAAAACAAAAAACAAGGAGAAAACAGAGGAAAGTGACCATCCCGTGTGGCGGGATGAAAGAAAGGAAACAGAGAAAAAGACACAAACTGAAGAAGACAGGGGCAGTGATGGAATAAAGATGTCTGAGGACCATGATAAGCATACAAATAAGGAGCGAGAGCAGCATGGGGAGGAGAGGAAAAAGGAAATGGAAAAGGGAATAAAAGTGGAGCGAAATAATGAGAAACCAAAACAGACTGAAAGCATTGGGCGCGCAGAAAAGGAGATGACTATAAAAGAGGGGGAGGCGGAGGAGGACAGGGAGAAGGGAAAGGAGATCAAAACAGATGGAGAAAAAACGGTCCAGAGTGTGCAAAGAGACACTGATGGAGAATCAGCAACCAGCAAGGCATTCGAGAGAACAGACTTTGTTTCAATCACACCAACGCCTCACTCTGCTATTAGTTTTGCTCCAAGGCATGACTCCATGGACTCAAACAAAGCTATAACCTTTACAACATCTCTTCCATCTCCTCCTTTGTCCAGCATGACGTCACATTGGATCACAGGTGTCAGTCAAGGAATAACAACAACTGCCGATGAACTATTAACTCAAAGCACAGGCCTCGAAGCAGCTGGAATTTCCGAGCACCCGATCCCTGATGTAGAGGCAGGCGTTAGGAGCACAAGCAGGCCAAAAACATCCACTATAAGCACACTGGGTGGCCCCAGACAGGACATAACCAGAGCCACTACTAGGCTCACCCCTCTGACCAGTGCAAGACCTGGGGCAGGCCCCCAGGGGCAAGTCAGTTCAAATACGGCAACTACAACCACGACTCCTTTATACACAATTTCATTACCAGGAGTCACAGACCGCAGCCGCTGGACAGCTAAGAAGAACATCAACTCAAGCACTATGACTGATACGAAACCTCCTCCAGGCCGTGGAGTAAAGCCCAGTAAACCTGCAATTAAGCCTGAAGCAGATCGAAAAAATAAAAATCCTAAGAATGACAGTAAACCTGATCGAGCTTCTTTGCCTGACAAAAAAACAAAACATGACCAAAAGCAGAAGCCTTCTAACCAAAAACCGACTATTGACCAGAAATCTAAACCAGGTAAAGAACTTAAATCAGCCCAAACTCCAAAACCTGACCAAAGACCTGATAATTTACCAACTGATCGAAATCTGAAAAACAGCCAACTACCTAAACCTGATCAAGAACATACAACTGATCAGACCCAGTTACCATTTAAAAAGCCAAAAACTTACCAAAACTCTATGTTTCCTGTCCAGAGATCAACATCTCAACCCGGACCTCAAACTGTTAACACAACTGGTTCTGACAAGGACCCTCCGACCGACCAAGAAAATAAATCTGTTGAAATACAACAATCTAATCAAAACTCAAAACCTGAGAGAAAGCCAATTCATCCTCTGAAAGCTGACAAGCCTGACCAAAAACAAAAACCTCACAAAGAGCTGAAAACTGAAGAAAAACCAAAACTTGACCAAAGACCATCATTAAACCAAGATTTCACACCTGTTCAAGAACCTAAACCTGACAGAAGTGAAAGAACTAGCCTTACACCAATACCTAACCTCAAGCCTGAAACACACTTTACAGAGAATTCTAATGTTAACACTTCGCCAAAGCCTAAATCTGTCCAAGATTTATTATCTGAACAAAAGCTTACGGCTGATCATGCTCTGACCAAACCCCCTGATCATAAGTTCAAACCCGGCCAGAAAATCCCTAAAACAAACCAAAAGCTCAACCATGGCCATAAACATCCAGATCTCACAACAGGTCAAAATACTAAACCAAATGAGAAGCCTAAGCCTGATCAAACACCTCAAACCAATCCAGGGCCTAAAACATCTCAGCCCATCCAAAACCCTAATGTCAACTCCCAATCTGTGCCTGATAAAATCCCTGAGGCAGAATCTGACAAAACATCCACAGTGAGGCATCTGCCCACAGACAGAAACAGACCTGCAGCTGGGCCATCTGATCAAAGGCCAAAACCATCAGGGCAACTGAGGCCAAGTCCGAACACCATGACAAATGTAGATCCTTTTCAAATCAGCAGGACTGATTCAGACGGCATCCAAAACTCTCAAACTAACAGGCCACCTGTGTCTGTTACTCTTAAACAGTTTGTAGATGTGACTCATACCCTTGGGCACACAGAGTACAGTCCCAGTGAGAAGAAAAGTATCACTCCTGGTCCAAAGACCTCCAACAGTCTGGAGACTGGACCCTTCCCTCGTCAACAAACTGTCCCTGAAACAACGAGCTCAAACAGCAGGATTACATCTGATCTAAGATCAGAAACAGTCAGTCATCCAACATCGATTCCAATGACAACAACACCACCAAACAAAATCATGCGTGGGATCCTCCCAAGTGTTGTCCCTGGCACCAGTCCAGGATCCGCAATGCCAAAACAAGTTTCTAATTCTGACCCCAGTTTACAGGCTGAGATATTTCACAAAGTGGAGGAAACAGCCCCCAGACAAACTCCAGTTATAGACAAAACCATGACTCCAGTCCAGTCTGCAAGTGTTCAAACTTCCTCTACAACCAGCCCTGACCTTAGGTCAACAAACCCTACCACCTCTGGCCCCGAGCCTCTGGCTCCTGAAGTGTCTACTCCAAGTGCACGTGAGCTGCGAGTGAAAATCAACCAGGTGGCTGCTTTCTTCAACAACAGCCTGAGTCCAAATGAAAGACCACAGGACAGGCATCAGATGGAGCACCCAGAAGACAACCAGGGACGCAGCAAGCCTGACAGGCCAGACAGCAAACGACCAACACTCATACCATCTGAAGGCAAGAGATATTATTTCTAAAATTATCACAGTGCTCCATCAAGTTCTGCTTTAAATGCATCGTCTACCATTGATTTACATGGCTACATTGTTATTGACAAAGCTTGATTGTAATTATATTCACATACATAACTTCAAACGCTATAAAAAAATAAGTAATATAAATCAAATAAAAGTAAATACAATTAGCTCAAAAGGGAAGGAGAGGAAGCATGTGTAGCAACAACCTTGTCCTGTGTTGATTTTACATAAAAAAAAAATAGGTTGAGAGAAAATAGAGCTGATGTGTTTTTGAATTTTAGTGCTTGTAATTGTTTTACTGACTCAAAAAAGCAAAACTGGTGTGACCTGAGCTGAAAGGATTTGAAGTGAGAGGACCACACATTAAGATCTATGGTAATATTAGAACCCTGTGGTCTGAGACCATCTTTGTGCCATACATCACGGCCAGGAAGGAATTTGCATATGGATACAAAATGTGTTTGTGAGTGTCTGATGATAAAACCGCAACTATGTGTAGACTAACAGCTTTAAAACATCCTTTGGTGTAGCGTGAGGTGTGAAGTGAATGACTTGACATCAAATCAGTCTACTGTTGACATCAAATCAAATCTAATGTTTATTTAATTGAAAGCTTGAGTTCAGATTCTGCATGAGATTTCTACCAACGCCTGTGAGCCTATTTATTTATCATGCAGTATTAGGTGAAGGTCAAGAGGGCTTTTTGCCTTTTTATCTGGTTTATTGGAATATTAGTCTTTTATCCTAAAAAAGGAAAAAGGAGACTGTAAACTCATACTAAAAATGACGTAATAGTGACAAGTGATCTGAGCTTCCCTTTTCTCTAATATTTTAATTTTAAATGCTGTAAGTGTAGCCCTTCTACGAGGAGGTCCACCTTGAAAGGCTTCAAAAGCACTAAAAATTTTATGATGGAAAAGTAGTTTAGCACTGACCTGTTGCACTTGTGACCTCATTTCACGGCTGAAACCCAGCTGCTAGATGATAATTTCACCTGCAAAGTATGAGCGAGAGACTTAGATCATCCACTAAAAAAGGAATAGCAAGCTCTGAAGTATTTTGATGTATAAAAAATATTTCTTTGTAATTCTTCCCTCATGTGCAGGTACCTTTGTGAAGAGAGACTGTTCCGACCACCTGCTCAGCGGCGCAACAAGGAGCGGAGTTTACCTGGTGACTCCGGACCTCCGCAGCAGGAGCTTCCCGGCGTTTTGTGACATGAAGCTGGGTGGAGGAGGATGGACGCTCCTGCAGCGCCGACAGGACGGCAGCGTTAACTTTAACCGCACCTGGGCTGAGTACCGATCAGGTTTCGGGGAGCTGGACGGAGGGGAATTTTGGCTGGGCAACAATATGATCCACCTGCTGACCCAGAGCAGGGAAATGATGCTGCGGGTGGAGCTGGAGGACTTTGACGGGGTGATGAAGTTTGCAGAGTACGAACAGTTCAAGGTAGCAAGTGAACGGTTGCGCTACAGACTGAACATCGGCAGGTACTCAGGTACTGCAGGTGATGCTCTGCGCTTCAGCAGAAGTTATGATCACAACAACAGGGCGTTTACCACCCCGGACAGGGACCACGACCGCTATCCATCCGGGAACTGCGGGGCCTACTACAGCTCCGGCTGGTGGTTTGATGCCTGCATGGCTGCAAACCTCAACGGGAGATACTATGTGGGGAAGTACAAAGGGGTCCGGGATGGGATTTTCTGGGGGACGTGGCACAACATATCTACAGAGTATTACCCCACCAACGACAGACAGTCTTTCAAATCTGTCAAGATGATGATCAGGCCAAAGGGCTTTACACCGTGACCTCTGGCTCTCTGCAAGGTCGTGTTGGAAAGAAACATTAAAGGTCTCACTACTAACTTCAACCATAAGCTCCTGAGATGCTCTTTACAATTTAATAATAAAACCCAATATACTATCCACACAGTTAGGCTATTGTACACTTTTAACACACTACTGCCGACGTGTGGTGTTTGATTTTGCGATGCTGGTTTGTTTACATGAACTTGACAATAAACGGAGGGTGTACATAGTAAAAGGTTTATCATTGTTTTTTTGATTATTCAGTATATTTTTACAACCTAAATATTTCATATATTTTGAGAGTGTAATTTGTCAAATGACAAGAGAATAAAATTCTCAAATTGACACATATAAATATATGTGTGTGTGTATAAATTATAGATAGATAGATAGATAGATAGATAGATAGATAGATAGATAGATAGATAGATAGAGCTTTTAATTAAAGTTGTCTTGCAAAGAAAGATAAAGTTGATAAATATATAGCCTGTGGGTTTTTGAACTGTTAATATTTTTGGTTTAACTTATCTACAAACTAGGTAGAAAATAACTACTAAATTCAATAAAAGGTGGGCCTTTTTTGTTTTATTTTTTTTTAATTATTAACAAAGGAGCAGCTGACTCCTCTTACACATGAAATTTCTCAGCTGCCAGACTTCTATCTAAACCAGGGATGTATTAAGGAGATCTAAACTCATGCGGGAAACCTTTCGACTCGAGCATATGACCGTGCGTCACCTACGACTTGCTCACGAAGGCTCGGCCTTTTGATTGGTTAAAACCATCAAGACCGAAGAGGGGCGGGGTGCTAGGTTTACACAAGACTGCATGTCCGGTTCGTGAAGTTTCCTAGAGTCACATGAACTAAGAACCGGAAAAGAAGATTTGCCTTCAACATAAAAGATACAAACAATCTGAGGGATACTACAGTCTGCTGATTTTGTATCTTACCACCGCTGTTTCTATTAAGAGAGTGAAAAAGATGAGCACTCCTTAATGCTTGAAAAGTGCAGTGTTAAAATTTACCATCAAATTTATTGTTTCTTTTCCATTAGAACAGTTAATTCAGTAAGTCTGAAAAGGACATTTTGGTCAACATCTTGTTAATGTATACATCGCTTTTACTCTGAAAACTCATTCCGGAAGTGTTAGCATTGCGCTAACTGGTTTAACACAGTCTTGAAAGCACGGTGACAGGTCATGTGTACTGCATGGCGGCTTGTGTAGTTAAATAGTTTGTGTTGGTCATTAGCTGTAACCGCAGCAGTTTGACGGCGTGAATGAGATAATTTACCGGAGGCTGACAGAGATGTTTTGGAGTTTAGCCGGTCAGCGGGGATGTGTCGGACTTCTGCGTTGCTGGTCCCTCACAGTCAACACCGGGACATTTACAACCCCGAAGTGTCCTCTGCATACTTCACGACTCTTCTCCATCTCTTCCCCCTCGAAGTGTCCAACACGTGAAGAGGCAAACCAACCCCTGAAACAGTGGGCTCTGGAGGTGAGTCCCTTCAGCACGGTCAGGGCACATTTGGGTTGCAGCATCTCCGTCCGCCCGCTTGACCTGCACGCCTTCCCGGAGGCTGATCGAGCCTTCATCACGGTCCGCGGAGCAGACACCGAGCAGGTCGGTCTGGATCACATAAACGTCCACTACGATGACCAGGACAAACAGCTGCTCATCTCCGGCGAGAAGGCTCACGACGGCGTGTCGATCGATCTGGCTGCACCTATAAAAAGTAGTGAGTGTCTCGTGTGAAAAGATTGATGAAAATTACTTTATGTCAATGATACGGTCCATTATTGATCCCAGTTATGGTTTTGATGTGATCAGGCGTGGTTTATTAGCAGTTGGTATAATGCTGTCCTAATAAATCCGCTTTGTGTCAGATCTCTTCATCACTACTCAGGGCAAAGGCGATGTGCAAGTGAAGAAGATGGAGTGTGATGTGTGTAAGGTGCGCACAGAGAGAGGCGACTGTCTGCTGCACTCTGTAAAGGTAGGTGCTGTGTCAACATATGGGTCTGCACTGATATGCTTGCATAACTGTATGTTATCAGTGGTTTTCACCATTAAAATATGTCACAAGGGAATAGGGATTCAGTATTTTTATTATCACATATATTTGACCGAAGCTGAACCCGAAAATGCCTTTTTTTAGCTTTTCTTTGTCACTTCATACACCCATACAAAACTTATGTTTTGCTTTACATGTCTGAGAAATGTAACTACATTTGTAGTGAAAACTGAAGACAGTGTTGGCTTTTCTATGGGGGAGTGTAGCCTCAAAAATATCTGTTGTTTTTCTCTATTAAAATTAACCTCTGTTGTGTTACACCAAATGTAGGTTTTGCACACTTTTACTTTGCAACTTGAAAAAAGACAGAAATTGATTGCATCTACACTGAATAAGTTAAAATTAAACAACCCACAAGACTAAAGATGTGACTTTATGAGCTGAAGGAACTTGTTTCATTGTTGTTTGTTGTATCTCAGGCTCATCAGGTTGAGGTCGTTTCTCATGGAGGAAATGTTACAGGCACAGGCACCATCCATGGCAATGTGGACATCAGTACATATGGAGACAGTGTAAGGACAACGCTACACTTACCCTCAGTGGTCTTTAGAGGGCAGCAGCTGCCTGAATTCAGACTTCATCTAAATGTGTTTACAGCACTGAGCTTTACTGTAAATCTTAATAGGGAGACAGTTGATTATTTTTGTGTTTGCAGGCAGTGGATGTCAAGAAGCTCCAAGGTACCAAAATGAATGTCTCGACAGAACGAGGCCCTTTAAAGGTCAAAGCCATCTATGCTAAGTCCAGCTGTGTCTCCTCTGGCTCTGGCAGAATAGAACTTGGGCATGTGCACGGTGAGCAAACAGCAGCATCCATTCCTCATCTTTACCAAA
>JAPZDZ010000023.1:11010571-11020667 GCA_029783805.1 Acanthurus tennentii | reverse complement strand
AAGGAGTAATGAATGTTGACTGAAAGACGTGAAACTGTTTCCATATGGGAAGTTGAACCTGGGGCTGCCTGGGTAAAACCAGCAATCCTTAATGCAAGACCATATGAGACCTGCACATTGTATGCACTGATGAAGTGAAGCCAGACTTGCATTAAGTCACAAGATTTTAATTGGGGCTAAAATGTTACATATAACATCTTTTTCAACAGTTTGGGGTTCAGTGTTTTGTTTAAGAACACTTCCCCATATAGAGAGGAAGAACCTGGGAAAAGACTATTAACCGTGCTATTGATAGGTAACCCTCGCTAACACCTAAGCCACTGTGGCCTGCACTTAAAAACTATCCATCAATCTGTAACCTGGAGCTAACAGGTCACTCTGCCAGTGAGTCCTTACATCTTTAAAATCAGTTTTAGCCCTAGCTGCATGCAGCTACATTATGTGAACTTGGTTGGTAAAACAGGCATTAGGCACCTTGGGAATCTGGGCTCCAATCCAAACAGAGTCTAATAAACTGTAATGTGGTTTCAATTTATCATAATTCCTGTACTTGATGTTTGCTTTGGGGTAGCTATAAAGATTAATAATAATAATAATAATAATAAGTTGTAAATAGGCATGCGAGAAAAACAGAATAAACTAAAGAAACATTGTGAAGTAAAGCGTCACCCACGTATCATTTAACTTCCCCCTGATACAGTTGAGGCTCTCATCGTAGAAGACATAGAAACAGTTATCTTGTTAACCTATGTCCTTAAGGTTTATGACGTGTATTTGTCTGTAACAGAGGCGCGTCCTCAATCTTTACCAGTAAAGGATGCTGTAACTAAAATTAATCGGACAGCTTGTCATATGGGTTAAAACTGAGCTCTTGTTTTTACTGAATGTCAGGTAACGCCACCGTGAAGAACGTGTCTGGAAATACAGTCATTGGTAAGCAAGCTGCCACTGTGATTGCACAATTGATAGGTATGGTATGTGTCATTGAGGGTTAAAGCAACCGTCTTTGCTTTCGCAGATGGTTCAAATAATTTCCTGAAGATTTCTTCTCATAGTGGAGCCATTGATGTCTATGTGGGGGATGGCGGCAGTGCTGAACTACACAGTCATCAAGGTAAATAAAGATGAATATTCACCTCATGACCTGCCGTTTTTTCTTCCTTGAGTCATGTTCTTCTTCATCATGTTTTTTCTTATACTTCTGTCATACATAGGAGCATTGTGTGTGCGCGTTCCTTCCTCATTGAAAGCTGAGGTGAAGCTCTGTGGAGCATCAGTAGATATCAGCCCAGAGGTTGTTCTCCATGGAGTAGAAAAGATCACAACTGAAGGCCAAACTAAAGTTACTGGTAAGCCAATATTTTGCATTACATCACACTCAATGGCACAGTTGATTAACTAAACAGAATGTTCTGTTTTTCTTTCCATAAACTTGTTTTTCTCTCTCAGGCTGTATAAATGGAGAGTCTCCAGGGGACCAATGGATTAAAGCTCAGGCGGACAGAGGCTCTGTCAGACTGAAAACACAAAGCTGGTTTGAGTCCCTGAAGCTTGGGAGCTGAGCTATGACTGACAGAACGTGGAGTTATAGTACCACAAAACTGCTGTGCTGCTGTACACTTGCTGTACACTCTTCAAAAAAGGATGTATCTTTACTTCACTGAAGTCTTTAAAACGGTGCTCCTGAACTTCAAAATAAGGATGTCACATATTATGGTATTTAATGAATATTCTGTATGTAAAAAAATTACTGTACATAAACTGTGCTTGAAAAATATACTGTGTAACTGCTCACCAATGTTGGTTTTGGTTTGTGTTGAACTGTTTGATGGTTTGGATGTTAATTAAAAACTGTTTAATGTATGTTTACTACGTGTTTTTTAAGTTTTCTGTCTGTGTGATGTATGTCTGTTTTAATATTACAAAACCAATTATCTCATCGTTTGACAAAAGCATGGAGAGTGTATTATTGTATCGAGGGGCAAGTTTAGTCACACTCCAACCTTTGCTTCGGTGCTGCCAAGTTCAGTTAAGATTACAAAGTCTGAATCTTGGGTGGTACTGACCTTGCTACAATAAATTTAATCTGAATCCAAGCACTTAGTACTGACTTACAATATGTTTTCCACAATCCATTTTACATATTCCATATTTGCTTTACTGCCCTAAATGAGCAGCAACACTCCCTAGGTATAGCTTATTGCATTAAAAATTTAAGGCAAATACTCACATAAAACTTAAAAATAAAAGTAATCCAGGGTAGGCACCATAAAGTGATATCAGAGGTGTGGAGTAGTTCAGCCACAGATTGAACTTCTAATTTATAAGCAACATCTACAGACATATTTGATAGACAAGCAATCAAGAGTGCTAATACTAGCTCACTTGCTTAGAAACCAGCTATGAAATCTATTAAGTTTTTAAGCTTCTCAATTCCTCAGTCAACCTGATTTATCTTAATAACGGGGGTCTGCTTGGCCACCGCTTGGCCCAGGTGACAGCAGCCTGATTTCACATGGATTATTTTCAACTGCTGATTTGATACCCTAGTATGGGGCTCATTAGATTAATTTGATTCTCTATTTTCTATTTTTTATTCAGCCTATTTACATTTTAGAAGTTAACTATAAGATATTTTATTGTCAAACTAGACAGTCCCCACATGCTTATTAGTTTCTAGGCTAGTTTTATCCATGTTGAGTGGGAATGACAGACAAAGACACTCATAAATGATGCTACTGGCTCTGCCGTGGCGCATAAATCAGCAGTGGACAGCGACTGGTGCTGAAACCAACATGTGGCCTATTGTATGAAAAAATAGGACTAAAATCAGTTCAGTGAATCATTCAAATGTTATTCATTAATCTGGGTACCATTTTTAGCTCTTTTAACCAATATCCACTAAATTATTTCAGAGCTTCAAACTTTCAAACTCTGACTGTATGAAGTATGTGAAGCAATACATATGACTGTACAAACACACATACATAGGATATTTTGTTTCAATCAATTTTATCAATTATGAAAATAATAAAGGATCAAACACTTATCCTGGAGGGATAAGGACTGTTAACATCAAACAGGACATTAAACTGTCCTGAACATTTGTATGTTCACAAATATTTATGCACTTCCTATCTAACTTATAGTTATAAACCTACTAAAGTCTAGCAGGGCTGATGAGTATTCCACTACCAGGAGCTGATAAAATATGTCTATCCGTATATTAGTGAGAAACTGATAATAGTTATTTCTGTGCTTCTATACAGGCAGGTAAAAAATAAAGTACTCATTAAGGTTTAATCTGATCATTTACTAGTAATGCTGTATTAAAGTTATGTTGATCATTTTTGTCAGGTGTGCCATTCAAAATTATTTTCAGATGATGCTCTAATTGTTTTGAAACAGTGTCCCAAAATTGATGGCTGCTGTGACTATGTGATCTTTTTTTTCTCAAATAATTACTTATTAAGATGTGTCTCTGTTTTCTATTCTCTCTGTATTTGCTGTTCTTGCCATTATTTAGTTCTTCACTGCTTCCCAGGTGTCATCATTATTGATGGGTCTCCTGACTGGATGCACCATCTGGTCCAATGTTACGTCATAACCAGTAAGAAGGGTCGTCATTGCTGTACTCCCAGTACTTCACACGTGGCTGAAGCTTTAAGGCGGCCACACTAAGAAACAAACACCCTCTGGTCATTAACAGTTATGGTGTGTAACTCTAACCTTGCGGCATTATCAAAAGTCTGTGTCTCACTTGGAGATGCTGTTGCAGCAGGACATTTTGATGGAACAGAGGGGAGGACAGATCCTCTCCAAGTATCGGATAGTGCGATCTGTTAGAAGAACACAGCCACTCACATCAAGTTCTCGCAGGTACTGAGATCCACCTGTAAGGTAGTGCACTGCCATATCTGTCATCTGAGGCAAACAGAAGAAAACAGAAATGCGCCATAAGAGGAAAAGGGGAACACAATCCTCAACAAGGAAACAACATTTGAGGAGGATTTTGCGTGTGTGTGTGTGTGTGTGTATACCTTTGAACAACCTGACATTCGCAGTATGACTAGACCTCTGCAGTTAAATGAAATAGCTCTGATGGCCATGTCTGACAAAGCTACACAGTGAGACACATCAACATGTTCCAGATCTCTTATATTTTTGCACAGTTTCTGCCATCATGATCAGCAAAGGATGAGAGAAAGATGTGGGATGAAATGTGAACAGAAAAACAAAACGATAATGAGGAGGACATGAAGGAAATGGATAAAAACATATCTACAAGACAGTACAGATGCCTTTGTCTGTCTACAACAGTCAATGAGCAATGACAGCAAGTGAAACATCAATTCTGGAAATCAATGACTCTTTATGGAATTGCTTTTCTAGGGAACATGATGCAACATTTCCTGTCAGCTGCTCAAAGTAGTAACTTTGCAAAAAGACATAATTTTGAAACAAATATTGTTCAATACAAATGCTTCATCGGGTCATGTGTCAAATTTCTAGTTTAGTTTTATACCTCTATGCCAGTGTTTGTGACGTAAATACACTCTGCAAGTACTAACTTCTTCAAGCGAATTCCTTCAAGAGCTGCCAGGCCCTAAAAATACAAATACCAAGTTACAGATTTCACCATCAAGACCAGTTCCTTTTTTCAAGAAGTTGTGAAACAATACCTGATCCTGGATGTTGCAACCACTGATATCAAGAGAGCAGATAAAGCTGCCACTCAGCCTCTCCAGACTCATGTCTGTCAGTTTCTCACAATAACTCAAGTTGAGATGGTACAGTTTACGCATCCTGATAAATTGTACACACACACAACAAAAAAAGCATGGTACTTTTTAACAGATAACATGATATGTGTGTGTGTATGTGTGAAGTCTAACTGTTTACCTCTGTGCAATATTCATGACAGATATGTCTGTGATGCGACTGCAGTGGCTGACATTCAGCTCTCTCAGTTTAGTGGATGAGGAACCTTCAGTCAAGAACTGGATCCCAATATCACTCACCCTGAAATACAAATTGTACACCCATTTCATCATGCAATGTCTTTTAAAAGCACAAAATATGACACAGCAGCAGCAGCAACTAACACACCTGTCACAGCTGGAGATGTCCAGGTGTTGCAGGTTCTTTAGGGCAGCCACAGATTTGAGGCTGGTGTCAGTCAATCCGGGGCATTCTGCTGCTCGGAGTCTGCAAAGGCCTTGTGAGCTGCGGCACAGGGCGGTCCAGCTAACGTCTGTCAGTTGGTTGTTACCTAAAGTTCACATAGCTGGAACAGAATTACTTCTGTATTTTAATGTGCATGTGGAATCAACGTCACCAAATGCAAAATGATCTCACCCTCTATGCCAAAAGTTTTCAGTTTGGCTACTTGAGCGATGGCTTTGAGGGCTGCATCGGAAAGATTAGGAGCATCCAGCAGAGAAATGGCAGACAGACAGCGACATCTGGTAACAAGTGCCTGTGAGAAAAGAGTAAGATTCAAGACTTCTCTTTGCTGTATAGGGTCAAGAATGTGCTGTCAAAAATATTAGTTGACAAATCAAATTCTTCTTTTAGTTATTTTCCTTATTTTCAGTGTCTTTGTTGAATATTCCACAGGATGTTGACCGTGTAAGAAATCTGTTATGTGTTATAAATGAACAAACTTACCAGGACACAACTATCCGACAGTGTAAGCATGTCATTGATCACAATCTCTCTGAGTAAGGGACATGCCGCAGAAATGTATCTGAAACCATTTACTGTCATCTAGGGGAAAAAGAGCGGAGGAGGAAGGAAAATATTAGTGTATGTTGGGATCTGACTCATTCTCCTGGATGCAGTTTTTCTTGCTCCTTACAGTTCCAGGGCCCCATAAAGTGAAAACACACATCTGGAACCAAACTAATGCACATTCCCAAAGGAAGGTTCGTTTTATGTAGCAAAGAATGTGTGTTATGTTATGGAGAGTGTGCACATGGTGAGTGGGTGGGCCAGAGCTGGTTATATAAGTCCAACCCTCCACTTGGCCACAGCTGCCTCTTACTCTCCTTCTCCTTTAGATCTTTCAGTTGCTCTGACCGAGTGCAAACAGTCACCAGCTTACAGTCAGGAACAAAAGAAGACACGTGCAAACAGTGAGGAGTGACTGGATTTATCCAAGGAGGACTGACCACTGAACTTTCAAAAGGCAAAAAGGCAAAAAGTTGCATCCTGTGTGCAACTGGAGCTAAGTGGAGGGACTATATTCCAAACTGAGAGGAGTACTGACCTGAGTGCATCCAGACAGATCAAGGTGGATGAGACTGTGGAAGCCCTTCTCTGTGGTCAGGTACATAAACCCTACATCTGTCAATCTGTTGCAGTAGGCCAGACTCAGGTATTGAAGGTTGTGACAATTCCTGTATGAAATCAATAGTTTATGTAAAAAATTAGGATGCCTTTTTTCATTTAAGCTTTGCGTGGATTAAAGTTGGTAGATTTGTTACAAAGGAAAGGGTCATTTTGAGCAATGAAATGCTCCTCCTTAAAAGAAAACAATTTCACATTTGGGATTAAAAATTCTTGTATGGTGAAATATGAATAATTTCTCAAATATTTTGTTTACACTACTACCCATGAGAGTGAGAGGGATAATAACTAAAAAATTGTCTAATCTATCATAAATGTTATCATACAGTCTCGACTTTCTTATCATTGCCACATCTGTTCCTCTAAATCATCAATCTGCTTTCACATGAAGTACAGTCCAGCAGTGAGCTGCGCACTGAACAAAAGGGAAAACCAGATTATTCTGGGAACCAAGGGGCAGAAGGCCATGAAACAAGATGCAACATGCAGGAATTTTTTGCTCAATATGGAGTGAGTGAGTCAGAACACAGTTTACACAGCACATATCCAGTCACATGGGATTTTTATCAGAACTGGAAGTTTACCTGGACAGTTCTCTCAGAGTCTTGTTTGTTATAAGCGTGCAAGAGAGGTTCAAGTAGAGCAGGCAGGGGCAGCCTTGGAAAATTTTCTGAACAATTATGTCCTGTTGAAGAGCAGAGAATTGAATGTTACCCTCAGCTCTCTAAGCAAGGCACCTGTTGCTAAAGCGTGTGACACATTGGAATATCACAATGACCAGTGCATTTGCAAACATGTAATCTACTTGGTTCTCATGAAATGGAACCAATTTTATGTGTAAATAAAAAAAAACTTGAAAAAAATATGACTAGATTATGAACAAATGCAATGTTGCTCTTATCTTTGACAAACTGCAACCTCTGAATAATAACAAACAGTAAGGGCCACTTTCCCAGGGAAATTAAGTGTATAGTTATATGAAGGATGTTCTTCAATGGGTTTTGTGTTTCATTTAATATAGGCCAGCACTTAAACAAAATTTATCATTATGACGACGCAGTTGCTATGACATCTAAGAAAACTGTATAAAGAATAAAGCAGTAAATCTAAAATAAAGATTTAGGATTTTGCTATTGTCTACAAATGATCATTGGTTGTGACAAAGTTTTACTTACTGTAACATTGGAACACTCTGACACATTGAGCTCTTGGAGATTTTTACATTCACCTAAGTAAACAAAATGCAGAGAAAAGATGTAAAGAGTAGAGAAATGGTTGATCAATTTTTGCTGCCTGTTTTTATAAATACTTTGCTATGATCATTATAAGCGTGTTGAAAATACAGTGAAGTAATATGCAACATTATATAAAGTTTCACACAATTCTGACTTATCATAAAACTATATATACTTTCCTAAATGGTTCCTATGTCTTACATAATGTGCTCCATCTCACTCTTTCCCCAGCAGCTGTGTTTTATCAACAGAGACATGTTCACCTTTGACCCACTAATTCTGTCGCCAAACCTGTTTTGCTTTAGAATCTTTCTAAATTCCTGTTTTTGCCTCAGCTCTTCTTAGTCAAAAGTGAAAAAAGAAAAAAACCCTGCAGTGCTCAGGATGCGTATGACCTACTCACTCCTCTTAGCCTCCTTACTCCTCCTCCTGCTCCCCTCCGCCGAGATGAAAAGAGCAGGGAAGGGCCGAGGCCTCAGAGGAGCGAGACACAAACTAGCACGAGACAGGTATGGATTTACTTTTGGATCTCATTCTTCAATCCATTTTCACTTGCTGTTGTAACCTAAAAGCCATTTATTCATTCTCTGTGTATTTAAAAACTTTTAGAGTAAGGGGTGGTGGGCGTCACAGCAGATCAGGTCCACCCAAGCTTGAATGCTCAGAGTTGAAGCAATCTCGGGACGTCTTCATAGACTGTCAGGACCGACGCCTCACCTCCATTCCCCCCTCACAGACCTGGTCTGAGCAACCCAAGCACCTCCTTCTAGCTCGCAACAGGATCAAAATCCTTCGTGAGGGGGCCTTCTTGGGATATGAGAGTTTAACCAGTCTGGACCTGCAGCAAAACCACATCACTTTAGTGGAGGAAGAGGCCTTTCAGGGCCTAACACGCCTAACAACCCTGCTGCTGCAGCACAACAACCTGGGGACACTCAGTGAAGAGGCGCTCATCAACATGCCCAACCTTAGATACCTACGTCTATATGAAAATCCATGGAATTGTGATTGCCCAATGGACAGTCTCATACGGACTCTTCAGGTCCCAAGTAACCGTAATCTAGGAAATCATGCCAGGTAAGTGCTTGCACAAAAAGAGCTTGACATTGTGTGATTCACTGCTCTGATTGCACAAGTGCACAAGTCATTACTAACCCAAATATCGCATTAGATGCCACTGTGACTTAATGGTGTTTCCTCGTCTAGGTGTGCGAAGCCCATCAGGCTAAAAGGCACTAAATTGAAGCTGGTGGACCCTGAGTTACTCTGTAAGGAGAGTGACCCAACTGGTGATCCACAGGGCGACCAAACAGAAGACACACACCCTGTAGTGCCCATTCCAATTCGCACCAAACCAGATGCCACCACAACTTGTCATACCTACCTTTTCCCCAAAATATGGATGGACTGCAGTAACCGAGGCAAGCTCACAATCAGCTTTTATTTTCCTAAAACAGTATGATTCATTGTACCTTACTATGAACCTCACTGTGTTCTTAGAAATGTATTACACATGTTTCTTATCCACAGGGTGATTAGAGAAAACACTTCTGAAACTTTATGTCAGAGATTTTTCGTACTTGTGGTTAAATATTACTGTTGCATGACCTGAATGACTAAATCCCCTTTTCTCAAAGCATTTTAAGGGCCAGAAACAGAACTGGCAAAGAGACACATTTGGTTTGGCAGCTGTTTTCTATTCAATGTTATGTAGCTTGCTTCCTTAACCTGATGAATAACTTGGAGAACATAAGCTAAACAAAGTTTGGTTAATACATCAGAAAAAGCTCATTGCAAAACATTCAAAAGCATTTTTAAATTCATCTAAGAATATAGTAAATGAAATAATGTGTTGCCACCATCTGTCTCCTATTGGCAGGAAGCCTGGATTTTAGTATTAAATTTAGATTACAGAAAGACACAAAACATAAATCTGCCTCCGTGCCACTCAGCTCCTAAATTTGCAGAATTAAATATGGATACTTCAAATAAATTTATGGAATAGTCTTTGGCTTGATACATTTTGGATGTATAGATTGAAAATATATTATTTTTGTAAAAAATATTGAAAACAGGAATGTGCAGTTTTATTTTTAGGAATTCAAGGAAGAATATAAACCAAATGCATTTAAGAAACCCCTTTCTCTCTCTATTTAGGTCTAACTGAGGTGCCCACAGGTATTCCAGGGGACGTTGTTCATGTTGATCTCTCACATAACTCAATCAGTCATCTTAGATCCAGAGATTTCCAAGAGGCAAGGGGCCTCAGAGTCCTAAACCTGAGTAATAACAACATGGAGCACATTAACACAGGTAAGTGTGCTGATCTGTTGATTGTTAATTAATTACTGCACACCCATTAATCACAAGCAGTAAAAATTACATGGGACTCCTGTTATGATCATTTAATTTCATTATGCAACCTATTGTATGATGACCAATAAACTTCCTTGTATCCTTGTATTATATTCTTGCACTAATGAAGTTGCATTTATATTTTGCTGATAACA
>JAPZDZ010000023.1:10967397-10977794 GCA_029783805.1 Acanthurus tennentii | reverse complement strand
TAAGTATAATGATTTACTGGAATTTCAAATGTGTTTTTCAAATTACATACCACATGCAGCCAGTGTTACCATTTAGACAGTTATTGTGATAAGACAGAGGTCTTGACAAGTAGAGGTGTGCACTGTCCAGTTGGCTTGGGTCTAACTGATAACTTTGTAACTCACATATGTTCTTTTCTCTCCCTCTCCATTTCTTGCCCTATATTCTGTCAATTAAAGCAATGAGTTTTATAATAGAAAGAACAGCTTAGCTTTATATTTGGGCATGTATTGTATCCAATGCCAGTAACTTCTTCATCCAAAGATAATAGCTTTTATTCAGGTTAATTAATACTTTAAGTATCTCATATTCTTGTGGTTTAAGCAGGTTTAAGAGGAAGTTTTGTCTATAATTAAGGCGGAAGTTATGCCAGTTATGTCTTACAGTCAGCAAACTCATTTACATTTCAATACTAAACTTCATCTTGTATTTATTGGGCCATTACTGACCATAGACTTGTTTTACTTGGCAGGGACCGTCTTCTCTCTCAGTGGCTCCCCCTGCTGGCAGAGTGTCCCCTCACAGCACGTACATATGAAGAAGGTGCGCTGCTGCGGGATCGTGCTGCTGTACACTCCCTCTCCCGCATCCTTCACACACTAAACGAGTTCACCATCACCCTGGAGACTGCACTGGTTAAAGGAATTGACCTCTGACCCCCTGGCAGAGGATCAGAGTTCATACCCTGCTCTCACAACTACTGCAGGAATGCTGATGAGTTAACATTTTCATCTTTCCATCTGCGGGTAAAAGAAGTACATTCAAACTCAAGAAATGTGACTTTATTCTAAAAAAAGAACAGTGGACTAGATAAAGCCACGGGCAACTCGAGCTTCAAACATATTGCCTTGTTCACTGATGTAAATGTCTTATATTTGCTTCAGGAAATAGTCAGATTTTTCCTATGCTTGTTTACACTGTGAAAATCTGTTTCCCCAAGGAGAACCAGTCACTCATAATTTCACTTCTACAGCAAATATTTTCACGGTTCACATCATCTATTGCACCTAAATCTAGGACAACTACTATTACTCTCCCTAAACTGCTGTATTGCTTGCACTTGAACTTGAAACTAAGCACATGCATGGCCAAAATCTGTTTGTTTTATGTATTAGTGTGTTGTGATCTGAAATATCAGGACTCAGGCCTTATTATATAAGCATTTTTTTCCTGACTTTATTCATTGAGAATCTTAGTAAATATACTTAAGAAAGATAATGTTCTTGCTCTACAACATGTGAGAAAATGTTATATTATTATGCTCTTGTTATATTGTGTAAAAAATTGCCTGTTTCTCTCTGTTTATTTCAATTCGGGGTCACACACTGCAGAGTTGTGCTCATGAAATTCTCAGTTGGTGAAAGACTGAAAGCAAACTGGTGTCCTAATTGTGTCAGTTCAAATAGTCTGTCATTTTGTGAGAGTTTTTTTCCTCTCTTTCTCTCATTGTAAATATTTTGCTTCATTAGATCTTTAATAGAACTGTGCCCATTTGTTATTATGGTGTAATAAATTAGTGGCATATTTTCCTGGATAGAGGCATCTTGTTTGTGTCTGTGCAAAACAATAGATTCTACTATGGACACACTTTACTTATTATGTGAAAAAAAGTCAGACTGTTTGTTTCTAAACTGTTCGATTGTCTTAAGACAATGAGCAGAGCACAGGTTCTTATAAATGCTTGGTATTATGTTAATGTCGCATTTAATTTAACAGTTGAAAATGCTGTCTCCTGCACTGTCCTGCAAGCACTATGTAATCCACAATGACCAAGCCTCTTATCATTTAAATACAGATTAGATAAAGCAATAATAAATTGTTATTTATGAAATGTGTTGTCAAAAATTAAAGTAAAAAATTTACATAACTGAGAAGTCGATGTATTTTTTGTGTTTTCTTGAGATTGTCTCTAATTAATGTCCTAAAGTATAAAAGACTCTTGCATAGTAAAATGATTTTCAGTTCACTGTACACAGATCACATAGGTATAATTTCATCTGATTTTAATCAAGAATTTGACTGTAAAACTTTTCAAAATGCACACTTGACCAACTACTGTGCAAATGGTTCAGCTGTGCCATCTGACATAGGCTCATTAGATCTGTTTAAGGCTGTGATGCATCTGACAACAGACTCATACAGGGAATGACCTTAAAAAATTATGTGGTAATGCAATTAATTCCAATCACCTAAAGGAACAACTAATTTGTGAGGTGGGTTATGTATTAAATTTTTATGATTATTAATACTCGGGGAGCACTTTTTGAATACCAGCTCTGAGGTGCCTTAAATCACATTATTGTTTTTGTGTTGTGTGTGCAAGAGAGTAAAGAGATTTATTGCAGAAGTGTATTAGATAACTGACATAACAGCACAGACAGCAGTCTATGCGTCCAAGCATGTTTTCAAACTGATGCAGTGTTTTGTGAAGGCATGATGACAGGTTCGCTGCAGACTGTCGGGTTTTGTTCGCCCTGAACTAACCATTAGATGGAGGCCGAGTCTCAACCACCTTTTATTAACTACTAATCCGGTCCGTTGCCCAAAATTGAAATCGACAAAGTGCATCTCCCCGCTAGACGCCGAGCCTCCTAAAAACCGTAGGCCTCCAGACGAGCCATCTGGCGTTCTGTAGTAAAACTATAGGCCCCGCCCCTTTGCTTACACTCTCCAATGTGCCATAGCAACCAGGGCCGAGCCCCCTGTTCCCGCGCAATGTTCCCATCCTTATAAGGCCAGTAGAATGCAGACGCACGGAGACGTCACACGTCGTTTATGTAAATGCTTTGATTGAAGAAAAAGAAAAAAGCCTTCTGCCCTACTCTGAAATGGAGGTGTGGATACGACGCATGCGCACAATGTCCACAACTATCCAGTCCCGTCCACCAGCGCAGACATCAACAAGGGAGCGGGTTACTGATGCGGGTTGATTTTCATAATAGTCACATCGTAACGACGCGCTATAAGGACTATTACTTTTTATCAGCTTCACGCAACTTGCAACAAGGTAAACAATGCAGCTGCTTTTTACATGTTTTATCGGATCTTTGGCGCTTTGGGTGGTTTTAAAGTCTTGGTTGTGCTCTTCAAATGTGTAATTCAAAACAAGCTTGAGTTGTCTCGGAACAATTGCTGTTTTGGGGCCTGCTATAAGACCTATTTGTTGGTCAACTTAATGTGTGGGTCACCTTACAGCCAGTTTAAGTGACTGGGCAAAGTAGAGGGCAGACGAAATAAACGCAAATAATGGGAATTAAATGCGCGCATGATGAGCATGGACGGCTGTTGTTATTATTGTTTGTTTAGATGCATTTGGCTCTTGAAGGAAATCGCCCCTGTATCGCTTTCGAAATGTGATTAAAGTCGGTTACCGTAAGCGTTCCGGTCAGGAACCTGCTCTTCTTCAACGCTTTAATGTCCGAATCGTGGTTTTAGTGCGCCTGCAGTCTACAACACATTTACGCCTGCTAAATAAGCCAAGTTGAATCTCTCACGCCCACCCGGACCACAGATGCGTCTCAGCACGCGGCCGCTGCTGTCAACAAATCAGCCATCGCTAGCACAAACTATGTATGAACATCTTACGAAACTCAGGCCGGTTTAAAATGCTGCTTGGCGTAAGAGAATAGCTCTAAAGCGGACTTTCACACAGCCGCCGCTTTGAACTTCGTGCACATGTAGTTGAGGGACTGTTGCAGTATCGCGGCTGTGGAATAACAAAGAGTAAAGATCAAATTACACGATTAACTGAGAACGGCTTCCCCTTCAAAATGAAAACGGGAAATTTTGCTTTCGAAATGTGTTTGCCTTAGTTGATCTCACTGTATGAAGTTAGTGTGGGGAGGGAAAGTCGGGCATCGTCGAGCAGAGGACGGTCATCATAAAATGGGTGCGCATGAAGCAGGTCGTGTGGCATGCCATGCTTCCTCGCTGGAGTGGGCGGTGAATTCGGCGACTTGCACTTTTCTCTCGATAAAAACAAGTGCATTTTTCGGTGTCTTCGCCTATTTTAAAAAGTGAAGGGGTCGCTCATGCGATTACGAACTGCTTTCGCGAGAATTTTTGCAGTTTACTTTTATTATTACAGTTTTTGCGGAAAATCGCATCACACCCCCTTCTCCACACTGCCTCCGCCTTTGAAGTGTGTTGCCATGTTGCGTTGCGTCACGTACTGTATTCTGCTGCAGAGATCGTTTGCAATTTACAGATGAGTTACTCCGAGGTGAAAAGCGTATGTTGTCGGCATTTAATAGACTCCAGAATGCACGCGCCATGCTAGCACAAGGTTGTCTTCATAAAACACGTTTAAATTGACACCTGTAAATTGATGTTATAGACAGCTTTAGTTTACCATTTCAATTTCACAATAGCCATATCTATTGAAAGGGGTTTTTATTGCCCTCATGATATTATACGTATTTAATCATAAATCCTTCGGCCTATGTTATTTGTAACCTGTGCTGGTGTCTAAAACGGGACTCTGACATAAAATAGAGTCGTAATTTCAGTAAAGCACCTTTTTGATTGGATAGAGTTGTAATTTACGCGTGTTTATTTTAAAGTTAATTTTATGTTTTCTAAATTGAAATCTGTCAGTTTTTAGAGGCTGGACGGAGCCGTTCGTTATAATGATAATGACTCAGATAATTGATGTATTTTTAAGAAATATCAAGGCCCAACATACATACTTATGTTGTCTACTTTTACCGGTAAACCTAAACGATTTTTTTTCCCATTCTTATTCAATCTGTTATCAATTAGACAACTTGTTGTGTTACTTTTTTCCACATTTATAGACCCACTGGCATCCTTAACTATTACGAGACAGTTTTCTGGTTCCTTATTTTCCCCCTATTTGCCCAACCACAAATGAAGTCTCATACCACCGACAGAGTGAGAGGTCTTTCCTTCTTCTTGCTCTCTGTCTGCTCTCTGTGGCACCGCACTGTCAGGAGACCCCGAGGACTGATGGCAGGGAAAAAAAAATCCAGTCTAGGGGGCGCGGCTCGCAGTTTTGCCGCAGTTCAGGTCTACATGTGCTGTGGAGATTAAATTTTGCCTAGCAACATAAATTATAATTCCTCCGCATAATCGGGCCGCTTATTGCATATCCAGTTATTTCCCCGAGACACATTTATGTTTTTGCATTTTTCTGGCTTTTCGGTTACTATATTTTGTAGTTTGTGTCCAACTATAACAAATAACGTATCATCTGCAGCCTGGAGGATCGGACGTTGTGCGTGCTTATATTTTGAGTTTCCAAAATGAAGCTTGCATCCTGTGAGCGCAGCATGGTGACATGATCTGTCTGACACGCTGTCTGACTGTTGACCTACTTCCCCATGTGGGTCAAAGCGAAGAGATGTTCAAATAAAATCGCCTTCCCTGAGTGTTTTTGGTGCTCTCTGCTTGTCACAAACACATTCTTTATCAATTAAATCACATAAATCTCAATTGTGCAACAGAATATTACATCTGGTGTGAGACAAAAATGCACCGTTGCAAGGAGGTACTCCAGTTGCGCACACTAATAACAGCCTCAGATGTTAATGCTCTAATCATATTTTTTGCACGCAGATGTTTGGCTTTCATAAGCCAAAAATGTACAGGAGTTTGGATGGCTGCTGCATCTGCCGGGCAAAGTCTTCCAGCTCTCGTTTCACGGACAGCAAACGTTATGAAAAGGACTTCAGGAGCTGTTTTGGGTAAGAGTCTCAGCTGAACACTTGAGGTTTGAAGAGAGACTTTTTTCTCTGTGTCCTCTCCTGAAAAACTGTAATTATCTTGCAGACTGAGCGAAACACGATCCGGAGAAATCTGTAATGCCTGTGTTCTGCTTGTGAAACGATGGAAAAAGCTACCTGTGGGAACCAAGAAGAACTGGAACCATGTGAGTTTGGATCAAAGTACTGATATTATGGTTGAGGATTTACTTTAATGATAGATTACACAGATTATGAAAACTCATCTCCGCTCCAAACAGGTTGTTGATGCCAGAGGAGGTCCCAGCCTGAAGATAACTTCCAGGCCCAAGAAGATAAAGTCCATCTCCAAGAAAGCACGGCCGAGTCAGATCAGCAGGCTGCAGAAAGAGCTAAAAAGAAACAGTGAATTCAGTTTTTTGGCATTAGCATAACATGTTTATTCATGCACACACATATGTTCCTTCAAAAATAGAGTTCATGTCATAAATACACCTGATCACACTGTAAATGGTTGCTTTCTTCTACCAACCAGATTCAGATGCCCACAGCACCACCTCCAGTGCCTCTCCGGCTCAGTCTCCCAGCTACAGCAACCTGTCAGATGATGGATCAGACACTGAGCTCAGCCCAGGATCCAGCCGCTCACCTGTTTTCTCATTTCTGGACCTAACTTACTGGAAGAGGTGAGTCAGAAATTTGAAGCACTTTTTTTGATAAACCAGAATGTTATTTTTGTACAACAAAACAGTGCAGCCTGTTTTTATATGAAAGTACAAGAACATTTCTCAGACACTCAAAATGGAAAGGCAAAAGGTTGGTTAAAACCCAATGTACAAATAGTTCACGTACACACTTATGATTAGCTCGTGTGACAGCCCTCTCACTCTTCTTCATTATTCCTACTAGTTCATAGTTTGATGACAACTTCCACCTGATGTGAGGTCTGATAACTGAAAAAAAACTGTGGATGTGTCTGCTTCCAGACAGCCAATGTGTTTATGTGTGTTGAAATTTGTTTGAGAAAGATATTGCATCACAGCAAATATTATGTCCTCTTTTTAAGATTAAAAAGAAAAAAAATATGAATTTGAAATGCCTGACAAACGTCTGTCAGCAACGTGTTCACATTTTTAATAAATGTGAAAGCTGACAGCATTCTTCAAAGTACAGGCTTAACACTCCTCATCTTGCCTGAAATGTGGTCCTACGCTTCTGTATACTTAGTGTGCATAGGAAACAAATTCAACTAACTCAAAATTATAATATCATTGCATTTTGCAGTACTATAAAGTGCCCAAAGCATAAAAAAACACATGTAAAGACTAGAATAGGACAATATATCATTACAAGATTGATGTGTGAGCTTTCACCTTAGCTTTTGGATGTCATCATTTGGTGATATGGCATGAGTTTTGTCTTTTCTTGGTTTCAAAGGCTGCATTACAGTAAAGTGATTTTATTCCATATATGTTCTAAAAGCTTAAGTAAGTACTTACTAATTATAACCACATCATTAGAAATTATTATTAAAAATCTGTGTAGATATTTTGTAAAAGCACTTAAGGTCATCTCTACAATATTGTTGCAATATCAATATTGATGTATGTGTTTGAAATTATGTTAGAAATATCTTGGTATTTGTTTTTGTACTTATCCCTCAGTCCTACTATATGGCTTTAATAGATGAGATATGTAGAGATATAATGTGTGTTGTATTGCACAGGCAAAAGGTTTGCTGTGGAATAATCTACAAGGGGCGCTTTGGGGAGGTGCTCATTGACCCCCATTTGTTCAAACCATGCTGCCGCAACAAACAACGGCAGCAGCAACAACAAGAGGAAGAGGAGGAAGATGAGGAGGAGGAGGAAGATGAGGAAGAAGAGGTGGAGGTAGAGGAGGGCCAGGTGGGTGTGCATGACGGCGGCCAGAAATCCCAGGATGAAGAGGAAGTGAAGGCAACACCAACGTGTGAGGGAGATGCAGAGCCTGCACAGCTATGTGTTACCATGACAACACCTCCAACCAGGAGCGCAGCAGTGGTGGAAGCCGGGTGGTAAAGTCATGCGTGCACACACACACACACACATGCACACACACACACATCTCTGAAGACATCTTGGGGTGCTGTTTTTATCTCAAGCACTTACAGAGAGAAGTTTCCTCAGATTGCCTTCAATCATAAAGCAGCTGTAAATCCTTTGGTCTTCTCCATAATAATGTCGGAGGTTTGTTTATTATGTCCTAATGGTAACTTATGGACTGTCGTGTTTCCACTTTATCTCTTTTTTTGTATTTAATATTCTTCTCATCCTGCCGATGGACCATCATCCATGGTGTTTTTGATCAACTTTTAGACGAAACGCTGGAGCTCTAGTTTGTTGGTACATTTAAACAATTTTAATTCCAAAACGCAATAGATCCACTCACTTACAGAAAAAGGTGCTACTTGAAAGTCATTACTCAACATTTCAGTGAATTCAACTCATTCTCAATGTGGATATTTTATAAGCATATATGTTAAGATGATGAATATAATGAGATTAGTTTTGCTTTCTTTCTCAAAAGTAGATATCTCTTTTTTGAAATGGTGGATATCTCGTTTTGGAATCAATGACACTTTACAATGACAGAGCACAGACCTGTACAGTATCCCTTGTGTTTGTTTCTATTCATATTGACATCCACTCTTATCAAAGAGTCTGTGTTTGTAGACTGGATTAGCAACTCTGTGCAAATACTCACATGAGTCCCATTTAAATAAGGCCTATTCACAGCTTCAACAGCAAATACACCAGCCTTAATTATTGGTTACAGACAGTGCTAGTGTTATTTCTGGATTGGTATTAAGGAACAAAAAGGGACAGTAGCGATATTTATTGTGGCCTCAGCAACACATAGTGCATTTTGCATGAATGGCAAGCCCACTCATTCAAAAGACCTAATGATCTGATGCATGAGTCTACTAAAATTGCATGGCCTTATATAAACTGTAAATCTTACTTTTATTTTTTTGGATCCATTTCTCTGAAGTTTTAACTTATTTTTATATGTAAAAAAAAAAAGAAAAAGGAAAAACATAAGTGTCTTTGCATAATAATACCACACAATACTACAGCAAAACACACAATCGGTCTATTGTCATTCAGCAATATCATTATCAGTGATTTCAGTCATTCCTGGGTCAGTATACGGTAAAAGACTTTATACAAGCTGAAATTCTATGCCATTGCCTCTTATATACCACAAATGTGTTGTGATGTATAGCCTAATATTACTTTATTTATCAAATTAAAGCCAAAGCACATTGAAATTCACCCAATGTCAAATCAATGCAGGTTTTCTATGGACACTTGTGCTTGTCCGAGGTCAGTTGTACATATGTTTATGGTATTCTAAAAAGAACACTAATATGAAATTTCATACATGTGATGTTGTAGTTGGGAGCAGAGGGTGTGTTATGTACATAAGGGGCTGGGTGAGCCATATGGCTCGTATATGGGTTTCATTATTTATTTATTTCATATTTATTTGTATCACCGCATCCCTGATTAGAAGTGTAATACTATGAATTCTCTTCATCTTTAGCTTATGCGTAGTCTGATTTTGTACTTCAGAAATCGAATGTAATTCTCACGCAGGTTTTGTTTAACATTGCGTTGAATTACTGGATGTCAATATTTGTGAAATGTTGTTAAGTATTTATTTACTCATCATTTGAGTTGAGTGCAACCTAACTTATTCTATACCATCACTTTGGATCTGTATCATGTAGACTGAAACGAATGATAGATTGCAACCGAACTGTGCTTTTCCCCTTTTAGCCTGTAGCTTAAGAATGTTACAGAATAGTAGGATACCTAACACTAGACTTGCATGTACTGTTGCTATGCATTTACTTAGCTTACAAGTTAGACAAAGCGGTTTTGTATTTTTTATACATCATGTACTTTTTTTACTTGTCCCTTAATAAAAGTACTTTTGTGAGTTTTCTGGAGGTATGGAGTGAGTTTATTGGTATAAATTTGTCGATGAAAAATGTTCTGCAGGATGATCCTTGATGCAGAATGAATCAACAGGAAGTCTAAATGATGTACTTTATATCTTTGAAGAGATTTACTTTCATGCCAGTGACATATATCATGTAAGTATTTAAGAGAGTATAATAGTACTCTAAGAGAAAGAGTGTAAAATTACAATATTTCAGATACGACATATGGCATATTTATCTATTTTACCAGAAATGCCCCGAAACAGAAGTTCTGCCAGACCATTTGATCACTTCAATGGGAGTTTTTTCAAGTTTTCTTTGTCGGGTTGTTCAGTCCTAAAACTAATTTAAATGTGACTCATACAACTAACTTTACTTTTGTGGTTTTTTTAAATATTTTACATTATAAATACTTTTTTGGACATATTAGGACATATTGGACCCATTGAAAATATGGGTTCAGGATGACACTTTTTTTTGGATTGTTCATTTGATGTAAAAATATATAGTTTGAAACTTAGGATCAAGAAGGCGGGAAAATTGATTTATTTTTGGCCTTCAACCGTTTCATATTCTTGTCTGGGATGAAGTTTTGAACATTTGACAACTGAGAGGGAAAAAGTAAAGTTGGCTGTAACCTACTTCATTTCCATACAACAGGTGC
>JAPZDZ010000023.1:10948084-10961676 GCA_029783805.1 Acanthurus tennentii | reverse complement strand
ATTTTAGGTCAACTTTGAGCTCTCTCCTCAGCAAAGATTGTGGCACATGTAAGATTCAAGTCTTTTCTTGCAAAACCGTTTATGGACACTGCCTAAATAAATCTGATAATTCTGTCCAGCATTCATCATTTCTTAGATATGTTATAAAAAAAAGTAAGTCGTCATGCTGGGGCAAAAAGTAAGATCTTTGATCCCAACACCCAAGTATTTTATTTAATCTGATTTGCAGACAGCTGGTTAGAAAGCTTAAGCTCACATGTCCTTTTGGTAAAAATCAATCATAGCCGTGATTTTCGGATGTTGTTTGATCTATTGAATTAGTTTTGAGTCATTCCAAGTGAGTGTTGTTTCCTAAGTCATTCTGTCACTGGCAGGACACTTCTGCACATCCAGGAGCGTCTAAAAGTGGAGCATGCTCTCCAGGATGTACTCTTCAAGGGTGCAATTAAAGGAGCTCCTCTTGCAGAGCCTCAGAGGTACAGATCTCTCAAAATATTCTCTTTTCTGGGGGTTGAAAGATGGTTAAAGATAGGATAGTAAAGATAAACAAAGAAGTGTACCACCTTGCATATACTGGGACTAAATTATTCCCTCTGTCACTGTGTCCCTCCTTTCCTCCTCCACAGTGAGGACAGTTCTACCTCCTTAAGTGCCTGCAGGATTCATGGACATCTGTATGTCAACAAGGTGGCAGGAAATTTCCACATTACTGTTGGCAAGTATGTATTACAGTGGCTACAAAACACATACTGTTTCAAGTGATTGTTCATGTTTTTATCTGTCGAGAGCATAAAACTTAAACCTGAACCTGTTACATCCGTATGGGACCTCTGACCTTTTTGTCCCTGCACAGGTCCATCCCTCACCCCAGAGGCCACGCCCATCTAGCTGCACTCGTCAGCCACGACAGTGAGTTTATTATCCTTTCGTCAAAACCATGTTGTGCATGTCAATTTACTGTAACATGCCAGTGACATTCACTCTGTATATTAAAACTGTGACACATGAAGCAAATAGTTTTTCACTTGTTCATTTGATGATAATCATCTACTGATTTGATCTTGTGTTGTGTTACAGCTTATAATTTTTCTCACCGGATTGACCACCTGTCTTTTGGAGAAGCAATGCCCGGGCTCATCAGCCCTCTGGATGGGACAGAGAAAGTCTCTGCTGATCGTACGTTTGTGTTGTCAAACATAAATGGTTTCATTGATAGGCATTTATATCTTTTTGTCTCACATTTTAAACAGTTGTTTAAGAAAACAAAACAGACCTTTCACAGACATTTGTGGTTCTCATCACCAGCAAACCACATGTTCCAGTACTTCATCACCATTGTGCCCACCAAACTGAACACCTACAAAGTCTCTGCAGAAACACATCAGTACTCCGTCACTGAACAGGTACGTATGAATTTTGCTTGTATGTTTGTGTTTTATGCTTTGTATCAGTATGGTGATTATGTTTGTATTCCTCTTGCTGTTCTGCAGGACAGAGTGATTAACCACGCTGCTGGCAGCCATGGAGTCTCAGGGATATTTATGAAATATGATATCAGCTCACTAATGGTCAGAGTCACTGAGCAGCACATGCCTCTGTGGCAGTTCCTTGTCAGACTCTGTGGCATCATCGGAGGCATTTTCTCTACTACAGGTAGATAAACTCTTTCTGAAACACTTGCTATATGTTTTACTGGGTGTCAGATGCATTTTTTAAAGGCCACACTGAAGCTTTGTCATGTTTTAGTTCTTACCTTCAGTGCAGATGGGTTTTTCTTTTCAGCATACTTTTAAGAAAACTCTCAGTAGATGTATTATTAGACGCTACAACATCAAAGATGTGAGTCACCAACAGCTTTAACAGCTTTAAATACACACAGTAACCTACTGAGTGTATTTAAAGTAATGAACTTTGAATCTACATTAAGAGTAGCTGTATTTGCATATCATTTTTCTGTGGCCTCTTTTTTTTAAGCGCAAAATGTAACATTTTCTGTTGCTAATATCTTGTATTGGATGACTAAGCATACCTTAGCTGTTTCTTTAAAACAACTGAACTGAAAACACCAGTCTGAGAGGAGAAATCTGTCTGAAAACGGACTGGATGCATTAGAAAAGGTTGTTGTCATTAACTCTCTAAAGATATCAACTGACAAAGCTAGAAGTTTAAGTCGTTGAGGAATCATTTTGCTGGTGAGGTTTGATGTTCACTGTAAAACAGACAGTTCACATAGTCTTAGCATCTGAAGAAGCAACTTCTAAACCAAGTTATTTTCACCACAGATAAACTCTCATCCGTTTCTGGACTAAATTGGACATTTTTCTCACTTGTAGGCATGCTCCATGGGATGGTTGGGTTTTTGGTTGATGTCGTTTGCTGTCGTTTCCAGATGGGAATCTACAAACATCTGAAGGTAAGCCAGTGAACTGATAATTAACCAAGTACACACTTTTTGATACAGCATCAAGCCTATGGAGAAAGAAAAATAAGTTCTCTGTAATCATTATGCATTTTCCTTGTCTTTCTCAGGAGGCTCCTCTGAACGAGCAGGAAAACAGTGAAACTCTTCCTACAGAAAACTACACTCAGTAATGAGAGTTCCTGCTCTGACAGCTCACCACTTTGGCCTAACCCACTGACAGCAATGACATACTGGGAACATGTTTACAAGTTGTTTTATTATGGAGTTTGTCCCCGTAAATATCTGACTTTTTTTTTTTTAAAGATGATGTCGGTTGGGTGTAAGATTCAGATGTGACCGTTCATCCACCTGTGAAGGATTGTGATTAATACCTCCACTAATTATCTCACACTTGTGCTGGCAATCTGGACGAGGAGGACTGAACAGCAGGCTAAACAAAATAGTTACATCATTGTAGAGCTGACTTCATAAAAAAAAAAAAAAAGATGAAACGCACAGACACACAAAGGTGTTTTCACTTATTTTGGCAAATGATAACTTGTCTCAGAGTCATGTGGTTGTGTGTATTTGCCCGATTGACATCTCAGCGACGCATAACATGCTGAAGTGAAACATTTTCACGCTTCTTTTATCAAGTTTGTTGACCTCAGAAAATTTACTGCATAGTTCTGCCTAACTTTAAGCTGAGGACACCCGATCAGCAACAATAATGCAAAAATTGTGTATGTGTGTTTGTTTAAGGGCCTTTCAAATGGGAATTGTCTAAGAAGACTGGAAGGGTTTTCAATTCTTTCACAAGTGTGCCTACAGGTGTACATGCTGCAAACATGAGGCTACAATATTTAATAAAAACAACAGACAAATCACCGAGGTCTCACCACTGCTGATTGAAGTAAAACAACCTCTAGAAAAGAGTATTTTACACCATGTCAAGAGTTTATTTGACAGTATTTCAGAATATCTTTCAGTAAACAAGTTTTTTGTTTTTTAGCAAAATGTAATATATCAGTACTGTCGCATTTCATAAAAATAGTTGTTCACGTCTTTGAAACTACAGTATCAATGATACAGTAAACCATATTTGTAGGAATACAGCTGTACAAGGTGAATAGTACACAATTAACACTACACAGTTATACTTGATCTCAATGGGGGTTTATGAGCGTGCCGTCCTTCACAGGTTCCAATAAAGCAGTTTTTTGTTCTGTATACAAAATCACTCACAGCAGGCAGGGGCACGGCCTGGACGGAGACGGAGGGCTGGATGACAAATTCTTTCACCTTTTCTGAACTTTGACCTTTGTACATAAAGAAAACACATTACTACGGCCTAGTCTCGTGTTCTCATGCTCCTCACTAACATGTTAACCCGCTTATCACATGAACCACAGTTGTATTCAGCGGTCAGCTCAGAAACATCCATGTTGTACTCAAAAACCGCTGTGGGTCAAGATCCGTCTTGATGAAGCTTTAAGCACAAGGTCTAACCGGCGTCCCTCTGCAGGTACATTTTCTCTCTAAAGTCGGCCTGTCCCAGTTCTCAAGCTCGGATGTTTTAGCGTGCTGCATTCAGTCAAACTGTCACACTGCATTGTGATTGTGTGTATTTTATTTTATTTTTTTTTTAACTCATCTGATCCTCCAGCACTCAGAAGCTCTGCTGATGATTTTTTTAATGAGAGCAAACATCTTATTAAGAGAAATGGATGACGATCATGACTTCATCTCTGGTGTCTCAATTTAACGGCATCATGCTGCGACTCTGCGCGGATCAAAACTTTGTGATCAAACACGTTTCAATGCATTTGTGTCTCACAGATCAGATTCACAGAGCACTGGCACGACCTGCAACAATGCGAACTTAACAAGTTTTCTTTACAGAACAGACAAATAAAGCTGAAGTGAGACCCACTCTGATAAAGACCCCGTCTAAAAAAACGTTCACCGCTCGACTCTCCCAGATGATTCTAGAAAGAGGACTTAATGCTACAGGCTACATTTGATCCCCTTTTAAGCACTAGATGTACAAACAAGGGCAATCATTGACATAAGCTATACAGCTGAGAGTGCATTGAGATAACTGTGTATGCTGCTCGGTGTTCAGTCCAAAGAAAACAGACTCCACCACTCAACAGTTTGCTGATATATGTGCATGATCACAACAACTGTTTCGCACTCAGTTTTCCCAAAACAGCTCTGCAACGGCAACAGCTCTGCATTAGTTTGAGTAAGGCACTCCGCCCCACCTCATGACCATCGCCCCCCTCCCCTTCCCCACACTGATGCCCCTCTCCCACAGTGATGTGGTACACTTAGCACAGTAAAAGGCATAGAAATGGGAAATATAGACTGGACAAAATTCTTCTGTTGAGCATTAAATGAAGACAACACAGCTTATAATTCTGCACAATGACTGCGTGGTTGAGTTGTGGTCAAGTTGTGTACATAACTCAGAACAACAGCGTTATGAGTTCTTACTAAGCCAAGTGTTTTCAGTCACTCAAAAGTTCAATTTGATGACAAAAAAAAAGTTTATTTTTTTGTCTCACATGAGTACCAACTGGTCAGCTCCAAAGAGGATTTCCTCTCTATATTCTACCTCTAAAAGACATGTGAGTCCCTGTATAAAGACATGGGGATTTATATCCATGCACACGACCGCTGCCTCCCTCAGGGGGTCTGCGTTTGGTGACTTGCACAGTCTTTGATATGTAGTCATAGACGAGGCCATGGAAACAGTGATCCTAAATTACTGTTCTGGTGTTTTTTTCTCTTTTCTTTACAATGTATCTAACTACAACACTGCCTCAAAAAAACACCGACAGGCATGTTTTTGAGATTACCAAATGTACATATTTTCCACATCTTTACATTTACAGTATATGATATATCGGTAGGCATGTGAGATCTAACATATGTCGGGTTAACCGGGCTGTCACTTGAGTCAGCGCCACATCCTCCAGGAGTTTTCAGTGTCTCTGCCTCCCTTTGACAGATTTGTACTCTCTCTCTCTCTTCCAAATGCAAAATGGAGCAAAAGTAAATCATATGTCTCTTTCCCAGCTGAGGTTATGATGCATTTGCCAGTCTGTGCCAGATTCAGTCGAGCAGTTAAAGGTACACGTTGAAAGCCCAGCTCCACTCAGCACTGGACATCACTGCTCCATCTGTGACCAGAACATTAAATGTCACTTCTGAGGGTCCAAAATGCCGAGATATTGAGGAGTCTCCATCAGTTTTATACTGTATGTTACAATAGCTGTGAAAGTTCTTCTGTTTTTTAAGGTGGTGGGTGTAATAATTATCTCATAAGAGCAAATGAAATGTAAAATATGATCCTAGAAGTAGACGGAGAAGAAAATAGGACAGAAAGAGTGAGTGAGGGAGATTCACTGTCTGTCTCAGACATCCAATGGTGAACTAAATGAAGAGCCAGACAGTGTGATCCGGTCCAAACCAGCGAGATCCATTCTACCTGCTAACTGTGGAGGTCCAGGACCTCAGGGTGCCAGGCAGTTTGTCGGACCCAGGGACGTTCCAGGGCCCAGGGGAGGCTGCTGTGCTCCTTGCAGGAGGATCTTCCATAGTTTTAGAGGGGCAGCAGAGCCCACTGTGGCCACCAGCCCTCTCATCTTCTCTGGGGAACAGACCTCTGGACACCAGCCTCTCCTGGAGGCCAACATGTCCGTCACTGCTTAGAGAGGCTCCATTTAGATTCACACTCACATATGCGTCCCAGGGCCAAACAGGGCTCATTCCTTGTGTGTGCAGGCCCTTTCTCTCACAGCAGGGGGAGCAAGTCTCCCTCTGCCTCTCTCTCCTCTCCACAGACCTCCCCAGGACAGCTTTGGCAGGCAAAACCCGAGGCTGTCTGTCACCTGGTCCACAGTTCACTTCTCCAGACCCCTGAGGGGTTCCCTGCCCCCTGCTGATGCACTTCTGCTGGGTGGACCTGCCACCTGTAGCCCCTCTAATGGAGCTGTGGTCTGTCAGCTGTAGAGCTTTGTCTGCCATGCACACTGTGGCCTCTAGAGGGAGCTGATGAGGGGAGTCTGGGGCTGAGGCTGGATGGGATGAGAACAATGGATTTGGGAGGGGTTCAAGGGTCACTTCCTGCATGGCAGGGTGGGTTGTAGAAAGGGGATCCCAGGGGCCGGCACAGTCTGTCAAGGAAAAAAAAAACTCTCAGGTGGGCTGAAATAAAAGCAGTGTGGCACATACCAGCATGCACATGCACCCAGAGAAAGAAATAATAAGAAAACGCCACAATCAGAGAGGAAAAGAGACATTCACATCAGTGCACTTTAACACAACATCCTGATTTAATATCAGGCAAACTTGCATGCAAATATGTGTGAGCAGCACACACCTGACCATGTAGGCCTCTATCACATCATGATTCCTCTTAAGCCTAATCTACACACATGAGACAGGATTCACTCAGTGCTGATAAACAAGGGACTGTATGTGTGAGAGACTGACCCTTAACAGATTGACTTTACACAGTCTACTTCACAGTCCTCTTCAGGATGATAGAGTTTCATCTGGAGAATCACTTTAAACCATATTGCTCTCTTATTACACCACACTTGAAGCACCCGCACGCAAACACACAGACAGACAAACGGCTGCTATTTTCTCATGCGTAGACTTGTGGTCTTGCAGACATGCATGCATACAGAGCAGGGCTACAGTGCACATAGATTAATCAGTATATCAGTTTTTAGAGACATGTAGTTTTTTGTTTTTTTTACAAACCGTGTCTTTAGAGTGGCCCATTAGGAAGAAATAGGGGGAGCTTAGTGTGTCACCTTTCATGCACATGGAGAGGTTGGAAGGTACCATTCCTGAGGGAAGGCAAGTAAAAGCCTATACCAATCATTAGACTTAAAGCAGAGGGGTTAAAACACACAAAGAACTAAAGTGCAGGTTGTTATTCTGATGTTTGGTCAAAAAAGATTTTAATAGAGACACAAGTTTAAAAATCTGGTGACCGTGGACAAGACTGCACAGTGAGGACTAAAATCCAGAAAGATATTAATGAATGTTAATATGTTCTTAGGTTAAACATACAGCATTTGTGGAAAAAAAGCCATTCTGGTTAAAGAACAGGAACCCTGGACCTCAAACAATGAATATCTAGTATGAGAGTGAAAAACAGATCAGGTCAAATTGTACGAGAGAGAAAGTGTAAGACTTGCACATTTAAAACCCACCATATTCTGGCACCTGTCCTGTCCCTCGTTTCAGCAACAGCCTGACCCGCCTGCCTCCCGCCTTGATGAGTTCAATGGCACGGGCATGAGTCATGTCCCGAGTGCTGTCCCCGTTAATCTCTATGATCTGATCCCCTACCTGGAAGAGACACACATTGAGGACTTGGTCGATTTCTGTCAGCCTCTGTTTAGCCACAGTAAGTTGACTTTTTGCACACAACCACAGTCTCCTGCCAGTCAAGCAGCAGGGGAACAAGCACCATTAAGTGACTTGTTCAGGTGCACCCTCAACAAGAGTTGTTGAGGGTGCGCAGAGGGTTACCAAAAGTTCACATGCACTTATACTTACTCAGTCAGCCCCTTTCCTAACCTTTAAACTATTCCTACCCCATGAAAAAGATGAGGCAGACGGTAAGAAAAAGATCAAAATCAACAAAAGGAGAAAAAGATAATAATCATAGCAGAAAAACAGCACAAGTAAAGTAAAAATTTGTGCAATATGAAGGGTTACACCATGCTTAAATTCAATGAAGTGTACCACACACAAGCATGTTTTGTGTTTTGTCCCATCTACACACCCATAGCTGGCTCCTCAAGGACAGTGCATGGATTGAGACTTTATCTTGCTGCCTGGTTTTACTGTTTTACTCACATTGTGGTGATGGATAAAAAAAACACCACTGGGATTTTAAATGTCTTGTCTGACATTAAAAGACTGCCAGATGGCTCAGTTGGCATATTAAACACAATATGCTTCTTGTGTCAAACTGAATTTCAGTATCACTAACATACTTCTGGTTTGAGTTACCAACCACAAGCCAAACATTCAGGTGTAGCTAACACCAAACGGACTAGTGAACAGTCACCAAAGCTCTACTTTAGAGTGTGTAAATCTCCACAGTTGTGTGAATGAAACTACATTAAAGTTAACCACTGTGATTGCCAAATGGGAAGGCTGTATTTTTTTTATGAGACACTGTATTTATATAAGTGGGTCTGCATTGCACTGCTTTAACAGAATTTTTAGAGAAGATCATAAGTAGTTTTTTTGTGTTTATTTGATTCTTATTCACTTTTTTGAGAATAACTTTAGATTGTCAAAATGATCTTAAGAAAATTGTTTTGAAAATGCAAAATAGTATCATCATTAAAATGGGATTGAAAATGCAGTTAATCATGATTAACTGTTGAAGTTATGAGATAAATCACAATTTAGAAAATTAATCATTTCACAGCCCTATTATTTTAGATGGACATCGAGTTTGACAAACAGGCATTTAGCTGATTCAGTGCATGTCTGTGACTGGATTTATCACATTTTTTCTACTTTTCTCTAACAAAACAACAACTGTTTTTCACTGACAGCACTTCCAATCATCTCCTAAAGAGCTTTTTCATTTAATCTTGTCAGTCATGATGTCTCACCCTCATTCTTCCATTACGTATGGCGGGACCATCCTCAGCAAGGCGCAGCACAAATAGGTCCATCTTGTACTCTCTTCCTCCACGAATACTGAAGCCAAAACCCTTTGCACTTTTCTCCAGCTCCACCGTGAAGTAATCATAGTCCTGCAGAAAAAACATATACAACTTACCACCCAATACAAATAACGGTGTGTGCTTATTTTTACACAAAAACAGAGATTACAAACCACCACTGAAAACTTAACGATTAACACAGTGTCAGCCTGTGCAGTCGGTTCTTGGTCCAGTTGTACCTGTGGTCTGAAGTCAGCAGGGATCCCCAGAGGGAACTGTGCGGCTGCAGGGTGCTGTCTGAAGTCCAGAAGACCAGGGGGGTGTCTGTAGTCCAGCGTAGGGGGCTGTCGGTAATCAGTAACTGGTGGGTGACGGTAGTCTACTGGAGGTTGCCTGTAATCAGTGAATGGAGGATGGCGGAAGTCAGGTTTGACATCCTGTCTGGCTTTTACTTCTGACCTGTGAGGTGAGAGAAAGCAACAAGATCAGAGAAGAGGTTTCTATGAAAATGTTGAGAGCACTGTTTTGGAAAAGCTCTAAAGCACAAGGTGTCCAGCTGCACACAACTTCCCATGTCCATATGCATCTTCCCCCTTGTTAGAGTGGACATGGTGAAGATTTATGGGTAAATATAAACTTGAGCTTAATTTCCCACACAAAGGAAGGGAGTGTAAAGATCACTGGGTGTGTGCAGCTCAGGAGGCTCACCACAAAAAGGATGGAAATATCACTCTCGGTTCTGAAACTTTAATCACGTTCCCACTTGTAAAATGGACATAAATCCACAGCCCTGGAGTTCCTACTCTCAGTGTCTGGATCTGAAACTCACATGCACACACAGCCATCCATGCACACACTCAAACTTTCATAGGTATGTCATGGAACAGGGCCTGATCACTGGGTTCCTGCATTATGGAAGAGATATTTTAAGGTAAATTATTCACCGACACGGTAAGAGCTAAGTGGTGTTATGCAAGAGACTAAAGTTATCTGCAGTCACCGGTTTACTCCTGTACTTACTGGCATGGAAGAGGAGGATGGCACACTCTCATCTATATACACAGTGTGATATCTGTCACCTTTGAAGACTCCTGCTCCTTCATCCTCCTGTCACTTTTCGTGCAGTCACCAAACCACACTACACTTAAGGAATTTTACAAAACACAGCTGCTTAGTGCAAACAAGAACATTCCTATTGGAAGCATCTTACCTGCCATCATGGAGATAGAGCTGCGGAGGGATGCCAGAGGGCTGGGCGACTGGGCTCTGCTGGGTTCCAGCTGGTGCAGGCTGGGAGGCTGCTGGTGCAGGAGGGACAGTCTGGCCTGTCTGAACTGATGTCTGGCCAGGCTGGGCGGGTGCTTGACTTGTCTGAGTGGCTGATTGGCTGGGCTGGGAGCCTTCTTGGCCTGGCTGGGCTACAGGGCTGGGCTGGGTTTGAGGGCTGTGTTTCTGGGTCATGGGGCTCTGCTTCTCTGAGCTGGGGCCAGAGTGGGAACCTGTGCGGGACGGGAGGGGAGACAAGATTTCACCTTTGTGAAAATGTTAAACTCAGTCAGAAGCGAAAAATTTAGAACAATATAATAAACAAAACACGCACAAGAATGCAACTTAAGGTGGCTTCATATCCTTTATGATTTTTAAGGCTTTAAAGACACAAAATCAAAAGACTCAAAAACATCTTTCTGTCATCTGTCAAAATCTGTACACATTTGGTTTTGGCTGAAATGTCAAGCACAAATGTACAGACTTCTTGTACAGAGGGTAAACTAAGCTACCACACAAAGTTCACATACCAACATTATTTGATTTGACACACACAAACACTTACCCTCCTCTGGTATGATGTGCAGTGTGACCGTTAGCCCAGCATCTTTAATGAGCTTGACAATGTCTGCATGCGGCATGCTGATGATGGACTGTCCGTTCACAGCCAGGATCCGGTCGCCCACCTTCAGCTTCCCACATCGATCTGCAGGGCTGCCCTCAATGATGCGTCCTATTTTATGGGGCACAGCTGGAAATAGGCAATAACAAGGTGGTTGTCAACAGCAATTTGGAAGAGAAATGTCAGAACTGCACTGATAAAACTCCATTTAGAAGTGGAGAGAATAACTTTCAGAATTGTTTTACAGCAGGAGCCTTGCCTGTCATTTTAAAGTTTCAATCAGTATGGTCACTTTTAATGGTGATAACATCTTAAAAAAGGTTTCTAAGTATCAGCTTCTTATTCCATATAGACAAGGACAGAAACCTGAAGATTCCGACTTCAACATGAAACATTTCTGGACCCATCAAGCAGAGAATATCCCTAAGGATCTGTTGAACATGCACCATTACATCCTGAACTAACATTTAATATTATAATGACTACTGTCTCCTAGACCCACTTTTGGGTTATTCATATTCCTACGTGTACGCAGAAACCTAGAGGGGGTGTCATGAATTTAAGCAAATAATTCTTAGAAATTTATATGAATAATTTTGGAGGTGATGTTCCCTGTTCACTGGGCATTTGTGCAGCATATATTCATATAAAATTCTTCAGTGTACAATCAGAGCACAAAAACTCGAGATTCCAACAATATGTAAACATCTAAAACAAGTATCTGGTTATATTACTGTTCGATCATCCGTGGTTGAAGCTTTTGGTTACCACTTTCTCTCCTCTGTCTTTTTATTTAAAAGGTCTGCAGATGCAACTGTTATTTTCCATATCTGTCCAGCAGAGGGAGTACCCAATGGACCAGTTTCTTCAGGTACTCTTGAGTTTGGTAAGCATTGCAGATATTTAAAAAGCTCTGCTTGGGTTTAAAAATAATGCACAAACACTGGTGCTAATCTTAGTTTATCTCATTCTCATCTTAGTGCCCCAGAATCTGACAACATTTAGCACTAATTATGAACCAAAATGTTTGAAAAGACATAATTCAAGCTTCGTAGAAAAGCACCTTTGTGGTACTTTAACACAAAAGTGGTCATGTCTCCATTTACAACAACTACTGTCCAATATCTACACTTCCTTTTTCGAGAAAAATCCAATTTACAGCTATGTACATTTACTGACTGAGTAAACATGCAACAGCAGACTGATTTTCACCCATATGACAACACAATTTTCAGTTGTTAATGAAATTGTCTCTTCCCCTGATAACAACAATTTTAATGCTTCTCTTTTTATTAATCCCCCAAAAGTATTTGTGTCTGTTTATATTGTAATCACAGTCAATAAGTCTAGCTGAAGCTACACTTAAACTCTCACCTTAGAGAGACACCTAAGACTGTTGTTGCAGATGATACTCAGTCAAGTGAACTTTCCATCAGAAATGGTTTGCCACAGGAGTCTGTCTTTGGCCCATTATAGTTTACATTATAAAAAAATTACATAAATTTCCTAATTAACTTCAATGTCTAAGTTTTTGGTAATAATATAATTTTATATGCCAAAACTCTACCCCTGCCATGACCCTGACTCCTCTTCAGTTTGTCTTTGATGCTTTCTAATTATTACCCCTTTAACCTGATACAAGGAACTTTTAACTGGTTATGCAACATTGTCAATGAAATATTGATGAATCCATATTACCATGATAAGCAAACATGAACATGGGTGTAAAGACTTGCTATTTCTACAAAGAAATTATAAGTGGCTGTTGTGCCTGCCTGGTGGGATTTTGAAAATAGTACTATTTTTAATGGCTGATTGGTGAGAATGATCAGAGGCTTAATGCAAAAAGCTGCTCCGTGGTCTGGTATTTACTCCCAAATCAAATTCACAGCCAGCAGATTAAGGTAAATGAGAGGAGGTAGTGGAAACACTAAGCTTTTCCACAGGTACTGCAAGAATCAACAAAAAAGGAAGTTTCTCGTGGATACTTTGGTTACAGACCAGTTTTAGTTCACTCTTCCTGCCTGATAAAGGCAAAGCTTTGAGGCTAATTTAAAGTTTCTGTGTCCACATGACTGTGAGGATCCACACTGGTCTGTGTGTCATGAATGTCACCATCTGGCCATGTCCGTAAGGGTTTGCGTGGCCCCTATGCAAACGTTTGCATGTTGCTGATTTGCCCTAGAAAGACTAGACAGATACTTCGTCTCAGGATGGGGTGCAGTAGGGAAGAACAGGACAACCCGGGAGCAGTGATCTGCTCAGGACCACATGGAGTACGTCAATGTGTTAGCCCTATGGGCTGTGTATCGAGCGCTCACACTTTTGCTATACCTGAGAGGGAAACATGCTTTTTTTACCACTGTACACGCTCTGCTGCAGGACACCTTGGTGCATTCTGGGTAGAAAACGACATTCAGGTTTGGTATCCAGACCCTAGTTGCCTGCAGCATTGGGTTTGGCTGCTGGAGGGCCCAATCCACGGCTGAGTGACTATAAATAGCCCGTAAAGAATATTATTCAGAATCCAGGAGACCTGCCCCCTCACCTGCAGTACTAGATCAACGGGGGCTGTTTTCTGACTGGT
>JAPZDZ010000023.1:10908068-10929792 GCA_029783805.1 Acanthurus tennentii | reverse complement strand
ATGGGTAGCTAAACTGGTTCATACAGCCAGGGGAAAAACTATGTGGCTGACACAAACAAATCAAGTTCTTGTGAAGGATTAGATGAACGAATTAATAAATAGATGCATGGATGGATGGATGGATTAATGAATGGATAATGAATAGATGGGTAGATAGACAGACAGACAGACACAAAGATAGATCGATAGACAGAAAGACTGATGGATGGATGGATACATGGATAGATAGATAGATGGATGTCTCAATCTGAAAAATCTCATTTAACCCATTAATGCTGTAATGGGTTCATGCAGGGTAAGGTTTAAATGCTACATAATCATATGGCTAGTTTAACATATTGCAATACATAATGTTCTATATCTTTTTCTTATGTCTTTCATGTGAAATGCTTTTCAAACACAAAATATTATAAAGAGAAAGTAAAAAAAAATGTACAAAACAAAAAGTATGTCAAAGGGAAAAATCCTCCATCTATCTTCTCAGTAGCTGGTCTTTACCTCTCATTTCCAGTAACAGCTAAGTTGGGCTGGACAAGACCAAAATTTGCAGAGAAGCCAAGTATGTTTGTAATGCAACACACTGAATCATTTTGAAGAGAGTATTATCAGCATTCAGTCTACGGACAGTTTATATAGACAGGTGTTTCCCTGTAAAAGTTCAGTAAAATGAGCAGTGGGACATAAAGAAATGAGAATTCAGTAATTTATAATTCATAGCGAAGCATTGTAAACCATAAAATGCATTTCCTGTTTTACTACACAGCAGCTGAGTTAACCAAGTCAACAGGGAGACTTACTCTACGTAGTAGCTGCCGTAGATGGGGTCATCTATTTTCTCCCAGCCATACGGCAGCTCTGAAAGGAAGGAGAAAACAGATGAGCAAAATGAAGTCAGTTTATGCTGAGAGCAGAAGAAGGAACGTAGACACTAAATTGAACCGTTGAGGGGAGATAACATGGATCTCAGGGCTCACAGCTAGACGTTCCCAAAGTGCTCCTTTAATAGACAGACAACACATCGATCTGCAGCAGTGGCTTCTTCATGAAGACACGAATCACAACACAGACATCAATACAAAGCAGGGTGGGAAGAAAAGAACATTTAAATCGTTTGACATATCTCGTCCAGCCTACTCTTCCTTTTGTCTTGTGCACAGATCTTTCAAGGACAAATACTGTACCTTTGCAATATTACCTAAAGTTTGTCTCTTATTATTTTCCCACCCAACTTTTTTTTGCCTTGGATGGCTTCCATGGATGTTGTGTAAAATGTCTCCTGCTCTTCCTCCTTCATCTGTCTCACTGTCAATTGAGTTTTTCCCTTTCAGTCGTAAAAGAACTGGGTCAAAATTCCTTCACTGACCTAATCTCTTATACAGCTTCTCCTAACTTTTCACAGACATACAAATTATAGATTGCATTATAATGAGCTTACTCTATTAGTGTATGTCAAATTCAGGATGTTTGGGTTTTTAGATTTAACATTAAGCTTTCATTAAGGCATAAGGACCACAACAAATGGATTGACCCTCACACTATAAAGCTCAGCTGACATACAGAAATACACACAGTCACAGTAACAGTCCATCAGCGCAAGCTGTTCCCCTCCCACTCAGACAGTTATTAGAAATACAGTGATTAGCATTCAACAGTGAGCAATCTTGAAAGATTTATCTTCCTTCCTCATATTAATTCATCCTCATGTCTTGTATTAGACAGTCTTATTCATGACAATGTCTGATCATGGGTATCTTCCACAGGGAATAAAGCAAACCTGACAAAAGTAGAAGAATACAAGCATCATACAAATTGAAAAAGAAGACAAATACTTTAACAGTGGGGAACTTGATTTGACCCCGAGCTTGCTATACATACAAATTATCATAAATACAAAAAGACATTGGCTGACAACCTTGTTGTTAGGATAGGAGGTCTAGTTAAGGTAAGGAGAAAAAAAGAGAGACAAGTTAAGAATAGAGTGTGTGTAAGGATGTGTTGGATGCTGTATGTGTATGAAAGGTGTGTATAATTGGTGGCAGATAGGGAACAGGGTTTGAAGCAGTTTAGGTGCAGTCTCTATTTTTTAATCCTTTCTTTTTTAATAAATTTATTCCAACTGATTTCACACATGTATTACTACTCTGAATGACCTTTATACACATATTACATGAAAGTTAATTACATTTTTTACTGTTAAGTATAAACAAACAGAAAAGGAAGGACTTAAAAAATAAAACACAAACATAGTACCAAATCAAAAAGCAATGAAATGGAATTTTTTAGCCAGCACTGATAAATAATAACTACCTCCTTCTTATAGTAGTTGCAGATAAAATAACTAATGACTTTACACTTTTGTGCTGTAAAAATAAGTTCAATGTCTATCTGTAATTTATGCACTTATGAAAGTGAAAAAGGCTTAGATGTAGTGAGCTAAGATAGATGAGTTGACATCCCGTAGCTCTGACCCAACTAAATCTAACTGACATCAATATTATAACAAAAACAAACTGCTCTTCAAATGTTCATTACCAAAATACTCAATAACACAGAAAGGATGTTTTCGCATAATCAAAAGTCTATGGTTGCTTAGTCTGTAGATAAAACACAATCATAAAAGGCATACACTGTTACTGTAGAACAGCAGTGCAACTTTAAGTGCACAAGGTCATGAAAGCAATTTGTATAACCAGCTTTATTTATAGGCTAAATTTCCTTGTCAGAATAATACATAATAATATGAATTTCACAGGATCAGTCAGTTATTTATATGCAACAATAATTTAAGTGCATCCCTCGCCGTAACCATTTAATATCATTCCCTTAATCACACCCACAACTAACCTGCCCTCCAGCACATCCTGGCAACATATTCCTCTAAAAAAAGTTGCTATAGATGGATGTGTTTATAACATTTTCTAGATAGTTCATTAATTTAAATATACTGGAGGGAATTACTTAATCTCATATTACTACAATAAAAATAACATGAAAAATTAAAGCAAAAGTACCATTTACACCTAAGTAATCGTAGACATGGTCTTTGGAAATTACATTTCATTTGTCAAAGGAAAACTTTATTCTTCAAGTATGTTAAATGTTAGGTGTGCTTGTAGACGAATTCTACATTTATGCATAATCCGCTAACCTGTTACACACTACAAGACTGAGTATGCAATTATTAAATGTAAATTTAATTAGTTTGATATACTATTAAAGCAATTTTATCTATAACAAGTACCAAATTATACTTTTTGCAAGAAAATTGAAAAATTAATAGGTGATTACTTGGGAATTTGGGAGCATCAAAATAAAACTTAACCAACACGTTTCACTCCTCCAAGGGCGGTACTGAGTGGTATTATTGCTTATTGCTGCTTTGTTATCTGTACTAAATTATCATGCAGCAAAAGAACAGAAAATCTTTGAACAATATCCAGGCCAAAAAATACCCAACTCTCTTGTGTCTTTAGAGATTCACTGACCCACACAGACAAATATACACACATGGGCCCAGGCACACACACACACAATCCCCAGTTCTATTATCTCTACAACTATTTGGTCTGCGTGACACCGATACTGTGGCATCATCCCCTCATGCTGTAATGTAATTATGAACAGATTTGTGATCTTGATATCAATAAGCTGTGTGTAAATGTGTGTGTGTCTTGGCTTCTGAGCTTGCTGACTGTGCAGCCCAAGGTGAAAGGGGTACATGCCTCAATTATCTCTGCTCTGCTTTCCTGTTTGTTCAAACTGCCTGCACTGCACTGCCATTACCTTGGGCGACCCTGCTCATCCTCGAGGTGGAAGAGTCAGATGGATTCAAACTTCAAACTACCTTAAATTCCCTCCCACCCTGTTCATGAGCCACCTTAAATGTCGGCCTAACTCATTGCTAGTCGCTTGCCCTCCCCCTGAAGAGAAAGGGAGACAGTTTCCATGGAAACCACCAGTGGAAGTCTTTTTTTCTCTCGCCTGAGCTGAGGGCTCTGTCTTGTCGCTATTTCCTCCACTGAAATACAGAGAGAGTGAGTGTGTGTTTGCATGTGTTTTTGTGCATTCATGAGTCTATATTTGCAGTGTGTGTGAATGTGTATATGTGTATTTGTGTTAGATGGCTGAACTGTGTTAGCATGTCTGAATGAGTGAAACTGTCATCTTCTTTGACAGTAAAGCAAACACCTCATCATGTGTCTGTGTATAGTATGAGCACCGAGGGGCTTGCTTGTGTGTCTGGGTGCTTGTTTATGTGTATCTGTACTGGTGTCTCTCTTGACATGAAGTCTAATTGTGATTCCTCTGCACTAGATGACTCATCTTTCCTCTCACACAAAGTCTCCCTGACCAACAGGCAGCCAAGAACAGATACAATGAACTTATCTGACTCACTGACAAATAAATATATTATATTAACCATGAAGAAAAAAAACTTAAATCAAAAACAACTTTCAGTTTTGATACAAAATACAAGATTATTTAATTTTAATATTATTTTTCTAAATTGAATGATAAATCATATGGCCCATTATGTAACACAAAAAGTAAAAAATGATCCAACAAACAAAAAAGAATTTAGAGTGCAGCTAGCAAAGTTAAGAAATATCAAAAATTTTAATCATTAACAAATAGTTTCCATATTATTTTCTGTTGACTGAGTAAGCAGTTATTTAATTAACCAAGTAATTAATTAAAGTATATTTTTTTTAACATAGTTGCACTGCCAGTGCACACAACGAAAATAAATAAGAACTGTAGATACAGAAACAAAGAGAAAGAAAGAGGAGAATGCTGCCAGTCCAGACATGACTGTGTAAAATCCAAGTGATGTAACTCAAAAGTAACATTTTTGCTCATTTTTTTCACTGTCTGACAGTGGATGTATGTGCTTCAACTCCCCTCACATACATACTCTATCTATCTCCATTTGTCTCTTTTTTGCTCTTTTCAAAAAGACACTCTGGCAGGATTTCCCTCTGCTATCATCACTTCCTCTAAATTCATCATTTCTTATATTCCTTCCCTTTAGCATCTCTGTCTCGTCTCATTTTCAAGCTCTCTATTCTCTGTATTTCTCTTGCCGTTAGTTGGATCGTGACATGAGCGTCAGTGAGAGCCTCTGCTTCTAAATTGACAAGAGCAGCATATCTTCGTCAACAGTACTGAGATCACTTTGAAACTGGCATCAGGATTGAGTGCATATCAAATCCAGAATTGAAACTAACACTTTTTATGATTTAAAACTTGTCCCGCTCTGTTCTTGCCTATTCTGAGCGAGAGGGGAGATATTGGCTTCTGTTATGTAACAAAAGACGTGCCTGACAAAAGACTGCAAGCAGACCAGATCTGTGGTGACAAGCCTTTGAACTCTGGGACTCAGTCTCAGCATATAGATACAACACAATACCCACAGAGTTGCATATCTGCACAAACACATCAACAAAAACAGGCATCTCCTAAAATTCACCCAAATAGCAACATGGGTATGAGAGGGAAAGGGAATAGTGAATGAGGACATGAAATGCTAAAGGAAAGTGGAGCAAAAAGACCACACATGCATTAGATAGAAGCAACAAAAAGGAAATGAGATGAAGAAGATGCAAAACAGCACTGATGAAAGTATGTCTGTCTGCTTCTGCCTGAGGCTGTGAGACTGGGACAGACTCCTTGAGGCAGATGGGCAGTTAAAAAACAGCACCACCTCTTCCTACTGTTCTTTCCCAACATTAACTGTTTATTTACGCCTCCTTACAGAGTCTGATATTCTTGCTTCCATGCATATTTCACCATTCAAAAAGTGCACTCAAATTAATTTTGGCATAAATGGAACATTGTCTTTAACTCTTCGTTAAGAGCACAGCAAAAAAGTGTTACCATCAGACAGCACACAATACAGCATATAAAAAAGGGCTACAGGACACAAGAGTGATCATTAAAAGAAATAATAACAGGGTGAGTAATGTAATGAGCAGCATGCTGGGTTATATCATTCAGTCTTCAACGCGGCTGCTGAGCTGTTTATACTGAAAAAGAACATTTCCTGGAACTAAAGCCGTTTCTGGAAGGCATCATATCAAAGGTGCTGCAAGAGGATGTGATGTGTCATCCAGGACCTTGACAAACATTCTGCTAACAGCCTTTGATTCAAAATCCTCTGCCAGTGGTGATCGCTTAAGCATTAACTTCCTTCAACTGCTGCCTCCCAAAAGATAGAAGAAGGCAGACCAAAATATCAAAAAGCCCAAAAAAAAAACCTTCACATAGTAAATAAACTGCAGACAAATGGACAAAAAATAAGAAAGATGACAAAGGAAAAAAATGAAGGGCAGAAAACAAGCATTTTTGCACCTTTCACAAACATGGCTGATGTAGCTACTTCCCCTTTCTCCTAGGGGACAAATCTGCATTGCACAGCAAAATGTTTTATAAAAAAAAATAAACAAAAAAAGGATTGTTTATGATGACACATCAAGTTTTTTTATACAGCTCATTGTACAACACAGGTGTCATTTTTGACATTTCTCACTTTCTTCAGACTTGGTTAGGCTAATCTAATCTTTAAAAATGCTCGCTGTCTAACTACAGCAAACTATATACAGAGGCCAATTAAAACTGCAACTTCTGTTCAAAAAAATGTAATTCACAGTCATATTGACATTTATAATACCACAAAAACACACACACACACAAACATCAAAGCTTGGAACATAACCCTATTCAAAAGTATGTCACAGCAGTCATTCTGTGTCTAGACAGGAACAGCAAATTAAAAAAAAGGTTTTATTGGGGTTCAAACACCTAAATGGTCAGAACCCCTCTTAGATTCACCTTGTTTATTATCATAATTATTATTGCTCTGCCTCATTCGCTAAGTCCTGTGAGCTGAATTGAGCTAGAAACATGAGACTTGGCACAATAACTAGACACGCAGAGTCAGTGTCAGTGTCAGCTCAGTGTGTTCAATGTGTTCTACAAAAAGCCTCTTAAACCATAAAAGTCTGCCATGATGGATCTTTTTTGCTAATTTGCAAAAAATGTAAAAAACAGTAAAGTGACATCTACTTTTTAGATTTCGACTCTATCTATGCCATATTTGGTACACAGCCTCGGGGGGATGAAGTTACACATTTCTCTGACAAATCATCAAGATCAGTGGAAAAACATGGCTGCTGTCAATTAAAATGCAATAAATGTGTTCCTCAAAATCCATTAGGCAGAATTTTACCAAATTTGGTGTGTATGCTCAGGAGGCAGATATTAACCAAAAACTGAAGTGCCAAACTGATTGGTGTAAGTGGGCATGGCAAATTAAATATTTACTTTTAACTCCTAATACCGTCGACTGTTCCTGATCAAACTTAGCACAGACATCCCTCTCTACCCCTCTTTCTTTGACATCCAATGAGTGGGAGACAAATGGCAGAACCTTAAGCACGCAATCATTAAAACTGCACAGGCTTTGTGATGACAAGTGTGTTAGTGGTTTTGTTTCTCCTTAAAACAGACTTCAATTCTCTCCAGTAGTCTCCCCCTACTTGGATTTTGGGTCATTGCTTTGGTTGAATGGCAAAAGGTGTCTCATCCCTCTGATTGCTGCTTGAAGATGTGTGTGTGTGTGTGTGTGTGTGTGTGTGTGTGTGTGTGTGTGTGTATTTGTTTATTATATGAATTTCCATTTTTTACGCCTTTAATGCACATAGTGCCATGTATATATCGCTGTTGTGATGATGTGTCTGTCACTATCAGAGGTTGTAATTTATCATTTTGGGCTGCTCATGAGGTGATAAAGTCATGATTTAGCCTCTCTGTTTTGGTCTGATGTCTAGGACTTTTCATTGTTTTAAAAGCTACAAACAAAGAAGTGATCACTCACAGAGACAGAAACAACAGCAAGTTGTTGCATTAATTATACCAAAAATAAGTGATCACAGAGTGCCACAGTTGACAGGAACTTGGCGTTTGAGCATCGCTGGCATTGAAAGAAAACTGATCTTTGCTCTGCCAAGAGAAAGCTAAATTACGTTCCCTACATTTGTGAAAGGGGTAGTATGTGTGTGAGTGTGTGTGTGTGTGAGAGAGGGTTTATGCTGAGATGTGAGATGAGCGCTGTTATTAGAATTCCTGTCACAGTTCGGCCCTTTACTGGCCAAAGGAAGAGAGGGAGAGACAGACTGAAGGTGGGGGAGAAAGAGACAGAGAGGAGTAAAATTGATAAGAGGGAGATTGAAAGGGGGTAGAGAAATGTGAGTGCAGAAGGGAGAATGGAGGAGGGAGGAAACTGAAGAGATGGAGAACAGAGGAAAGGTAGACACAGCATTGATTCAGATCTTACTCTGGTGAATATTATCACAATCATTTGCTGACCAAAGGCTTTGACGGCAGGTTTAAGATCACCTCCTTTAAGATCTAATATATCTGATCCCACTAAACCACCATGGGAACTCTATTTCATCAGGACAGATATATAATCATTGGCCTCCACATTGTAGAAAATTACTGTTCTTAATTTTAGTAACTGATATTTTGGTTTTGAACGTTTTTTTTTTCACATAAATGCTTCCTCTGATTCAAACAGCTTAAAAACCATTAAATAAAAGGCTGGTGACACTCTACACTCTTTTCCTGTCAAGTGTGTGTATCCTGAGATGAAGTAGCTTTTTCCTTGTAATATAGCCCATCTTGTTGTTTGTCAATTATTAAATTAAAATAAATAAATAAATTTGAGGGGCTTTGAGATGATAAATAGGTCGGAAAAGATTAAAAAAATGAACAAAATAGCATATTATTAACTCATGTGTGAATCAATGCAATATAGCACTAAACGTGAATTAATTCATGGCTGTAAAATACCCCGAAATGCACTATTTTTTTCTCTAGTATATATTAATTATGGCAAAGTTTGCTAAAACAGTGGCCAATTGATTTTGAAAATTAGCATATTTTTATATATAATATTTGATTTAAAACTACAAGTTTGTGACTCATTTTTTAAGATTTGCACCTTTAACATAAGCTTGCCTATTTACTTAACAGATGAGGTAGCTAAGTCAGAAGGCATTGAAATACAGGCTAAAACACTGCTGATTAGGTTGTTCTATGGTATTTGTTGACAATTTGACAAGTGTTGGCCTCATCCCTTAACACAATGAACAAGGCTTTATTCTGGAGTGACAAAGTCTAGAACAAATAGAGCTTTTAACTGAAGTCTCACAACTAATGTTTTACGATAAAGCCAATGACCCCAAAAAGCACAGTAGTTTTAGTCTTACACAGAAACAAACAAACAAAATTAAACTCTTGCATATATTAACAAAATAAACTCACAAAATGTCAAGAAAGGAACTATTCTTGCATACATTTTTCTTATTTAACAGAGAATTAAAACAATAAACTTTCTGAATTCAAGCTTGTCTCTTTTACAGAACCAAGAAGTTATCACCCTGGTAATTAGTAGTAATACACATAATTCAAAGTCGACAGAAACAAAAGAAAGCTCACCAAAAAAGTCTACTATTGGTTAACTGTTGGTCTTCATCAAGTGGTACAATAATCATCATCTGTGGTTTGGTGGGAATAAATCATAAATCAGAGTTTATCATTAAACTTCTGGGTTTGAAAAGTTGATTTAAGTGGATGTTTGTCTCGACATGCTGTTGGTCCAGGCTGACTCTCTGCTGTTGCTGGTCTACTTACCTCACTGTAAAAGCCATTGAACAGCGACTCTTGCTCCCTTTTCAGAGGCATATGATTAAATTAGAAAATTAAGTGACAAAAATGATTTATAGAAAAAAAAATCAAAAACAAAGACAAGCAATGTCAACTAAGCTAACCCTAAAGACATGGAGAAATTTAAATTTAGTATAATTTAATACAGTTTTAACTGTGTTTATAGGATATCATTTTTACTGGACTTTATGATTGAGGAGATTTACACGGTCAGACTTTAACAGATCTTACCAGTAAGGAACAGGCACTTACTTTAAGATGGAAACACTGACCAGTGTATGCTATCATGGGCCCTTATGTCACCTGCTACAAGGTTGCTGACACACCACTGAGGGTGGCATCCATGTAGATGCCAATCAAGCAGCTGCATTTTTGCAAGGAAGGGGGTCATCTGTGGGTCGGTGGACCATTTATGAAAAAACCAAAAGATCTAATTCAGGGAGTCATGCCACCTTTTCCTTCTGTTCTTTTTCCTTGTCTTTTCTCACAGCTTCTTTAAGGTTTTAAAGAAATGACTGCTCTCTGCACTCAAAGACACGCTCAGCTTGCTTTTCCAGCCATGTAATCAAAAACCTTGACATTTGACAACATCAACATATGTATTACCCAGCAATCATTATTGCATTTCTGTTAATGACACAAGTACAAAAAGTAAATATACATTTAATTGAATCATTTTTATAGTTTGTCTCAAATTTTTATAGTTCATGTAGAAAAAAATTTAACTTTGTTATATAACTTTGTGACGACAATTTTTCTAAAACCATAGCAGAGATTTGTTTCCTTTCTGATTGCATTTACAACAAATAGCCCTGTCATCTCCCTGCCACCAGGGCAGCTGCACGGCTGTACTCCACATTTATGCCCCATTTTTAACAACTAATCTAAAAAAGGTTAATTTATTTGTCAAGTTTATTTTTTTGGATTTCAAAACTTTCATTAGATGTGAGTAACCCTCTCAAAGCAGTTGCTTCAAACAATATAGTATTTTTGTACTCTTTTTGTTGAGCAGGAAAAAACACTCCGGAAAAAAGTGAGTCAGGAGCAAACAACACTGATACATAAACAGTAGGAAACGCAGAGACGACACACAAACACCCTGAGATGAACTCCAACTCATGAACACAAACTAAAGCTTACAAAACATCTTTTGTTTCACAAACAGCTAAATAGGTCATTCAGACATACCGTCTTCCCTGCATTCTTCTGGTGGCTTTGCTTTCTTGGCGAGCCGAGGATCCAACCATGATGTTGTTTTGGTGTTGTGACTGGAGGAAAAAAAAGAATTGTGAAATTAGAAAAAGGAGAGGAAAGAGGCAAAAAGAGGTCAGGGAGACTGACTGATATTATAAGAGAAAGAGATGTGTGTAAAGTAACAGTAACCTCTATGTAAGAGTTTGTGTGTGTGGTGGGGGCAAAGACATACAAGGGGATTTCTAAGGTAACTAAATGGCCATTTTTCGACTAATTAGCCCTTAGTCACCAATTAGTAAGGGTGAGTAGAAGAGGGCAAAAGTTCGCTATGGTGTTTGTGTATCTTGTGTGTGTCTGATTAGCAGTATCAAGTTACATCAATTATTCAACACAAAGACCAGTGCTAGAGAGTTTACACATCCGGCTACACATAAACCATTTTATTAAAAGTAGGAGCTTTTTGTAAGGTGTATTAGATTTAATATGTTTTAAAATTATATTTGGCATAACATTTGTTATTTACATTTTAAATATTGAATTCAACAGCAACAGACTTAAGGTAACATGCTGTTATTGAAGATTAAATTCTTTTTTTTTATTTTAAAAATCTCAATCTATATTTTATGGAACATCCTTTTCTCTTACTCTATGAAGTAGACCTCCCCTTTCTCGGTGTAGGCCATCTCCCAGTTGTCAGGCAGAGGACCTAGCTCTTCTTCGTCTACGTCTGGAACTTTGGCAGGGGATTCAGAGGGAGATTTTGGGGCCTCCTCTCCCTCGGTGGGGGGCTCAATGGAGGCTGGGGCTTGGATGGACGCTTCAACAGCAACCTCCCCAGAGGCATCTGTGCTTTTGTCCTCATGTTCACTGGACTCTGTGGCACACACACACAAGTACACACACACATGCACGCACACAAACACACACACATACAGACTGTTATTTTCACATACACTTACACACATGCAAACCTGGATGCACACTGCAAACGCCATGCATGATGAGTCAGAGCCAAGCCACTGCAGAGCTATGAACCCCCAGGAGAAAAAGAGAGAGACAGACAGAGAGAGATGGGGTTTGAGGACAATGAGCATGAGGAGAAAACAACATGGGGATGTCAGAAATGGAGAAACAAGTAAAGACAGAGACTTTAGGGGTCAGAGACTGAGTCAGAGATACAGGGATAGGTTTTTAGAGTGAAGAGAAAAGCAGGTGGCATCGAATTTAACTAAGGCTGAGCATGTGATAGAGAAGAGGAATACCAAACAATATAATCCTATTTTTTTCATATTGGGACTTTTAATATAGAAGCAAACTGCAACAGAAAAATAACAATTAAAAAAAACAGAAAGAGTCATACCAGGGTCAAATTTAAATGTTTGCCTAGGAAATCACAATTCCTTCAGTTTGTGTCATATGTCATAGTCCTTGCTGGGGCTTACGATCCATGTTTTTTAGACTCATCCTACAAATGGTTTTCTGTCTTGACTTAACTGTTCAACCAGAGTGAGTTCAATAATATTTTTTTAATTTTAGTTTTTAGGGCAAGCGTTGCAAGGAAGTTATTTTGTCAAGACCATTTCTTTTTTTAACCTTGTGAACATCCAAAAATTCTCACTCCAGTCAGGCTCATGTGGTATAAGCAGTGAATTACAGAGATTTAATAGAACACACAACGTTGAGAGAATAAAGTAGAGACAATAAGACATGCCAAAATAACAAAGATTACATAGAAAGATGGGAAAATGGGAAGGGAAAACAGAGGGCAGAAGGGACAGGACCAGAGAGACCAAAAAAGAAAGAGAGGTCAGAAGGAAGAGGATGGTAAGGGCAAGGAAGAGAGTGGGGAGAGCTGTGGTATTAATAGAAACAAGGACAAAGGCCAGTGGCAGAAGAGCAAATACAGCAGAGAGACAGAGAAATGAGAGGAAAGAGAGATGGCCACTGAAACCAAAATGTGACTATGGACAAGGTGCCCTTGTGTATTCTGTTATATAATGTTACTGAAAACTTGTGCAGTTTCAATTTTTTGCAAGCAGAGTCTTTTAATAACTATAAGACTGGTTAGAGTACTGGATTTGTAGCCATCAGCATGTGCTGGACACTATGAACTGCAGACACAAAGCTGTACTAAAGGAGTATAGTGACTTGCGATGTATTCATAAGAGATAATAAAAAAAAAAAATTACTATGAAAACTAACTTGTTTATCTGGTTTTACACAACAGTACAAGGCCTTCTCCTCTCCTTACATAAACATGCTATAAATATCACTATGGTCACAGCATTGGGAAACAGATTGTGTTTGAATTTAATTTCTGTATCAAGTAGACAGAATTGGTATAAAAACATCAAAACAGAAAATTGATGTTTTTCTTTCTCTTCGTACAGTACCTGGCGTGATGGCCACACCATTGCCATTGACAACAGGGCTCTCCTCTTCCTCCTCCTCAGGTGGTTCCAGGCTGGCACGCTGCTCCATGTTGCTGACTGATTGGTTCCTCTTCCTCTTGCCCTGGGCGCTGGGCCGGGCTCCGGGCAACAGGGCCTCACTTACATTCAGAGGAGGTGCTGCGGGGGACGGCTCCGCTGGGGGTTTCGGTGTGCCGTAGAAGTTGTCTGAGGGAGGAGAAGTATTATGGCACTTGTGTTAGTTGCCATATGAAGGACACAAACACAACATCAAGCAGGCAAAACCAAGGTTTACCACTTTTTTAAACACATGATTTCCAATGAAAACGTTAGGCAAATGGCAAAGTGGCTACAAGTACAGCCCCTCAGACAGCTCGGCCCTGCCTGCGTTAAAACATGAAAAAACATACTTCCTCAGTGTTCCATAATGTAAAAACAGAGTCAACCAATAACTTGCCAGTGCCATTGCTGCGCTTCCACTTCATCGCTTTACTTCAGAACTATTCTTCTCGGTCCATCGTGCACCCTATAGGACAGTCTTCCAATTGTGAAATGTGACTTCAGGCATTTAAAGTGGATTTATCTTTCAGTCATTATTGCTGTCTGGGTCCAATCCTTCGTGGAAAAACATAACACCTTTTTCATAAAATATAACAAGTGGGGTACACACTGCAAACCAGTGACATCCACAACTTAACAGTAACCCTAGCATGTCCTCATGAGACAACAGAGTCTGTTACATTTGACACTATATGGACAGCACCAGCACACAGACCTTCAAGTTTGTCTCAGCTTTTGTTTTAATTTTTCCTTCCATGATGTGTCAGTGTAAATGTAAATGTAAATTTAGAGAGGACACAAAGAAATATACATGTGACACAACACACTGTTGACACTCATGTAGCCTAACATTAAAACTCTTCCCAACCTTGATGCTTATCCTGATCGTATTGAAATGAAATTCTGCTGCACATCAGTAAATAAGAAAAAAGTGTTCAACTACCTTTTTTTGAATGAGAGAAAGAGAATTAAGTTACACTTGTTCTTCTAGATTGGTCAGGGGGTGGATAAATCTACATTGAGGTACAGTGAGACATCAAGACTCAACTACACAGATTGCCCAAAGAAGTAAAATGCTTCCCGGGGCTAATATAATGACAGAAGCAGCTAAAAAGTTTGCTATCTTGCTTCCATTCCATATCCGTTAAGAGTTTCTCATGCACAGTACAGAATGGGAACATGTAAAACAAACAAACAAACAAAAACAATTAAACAAATGAACAAACAAAAGGCATCATCAAAGATGTCTATGAACTGAAGAAAAAAGAAACACATTAAAGCCCCACTATGTAGAAATTTGTTTTTATGTGATTTAGTGCCCCCACAACATTACATGTATTTTTCCTTGTGACAAAGTCTAAGCAAGTTGCTGTTCACAACTTAGAACAGCAATAATACTTCCGTGGAAATTCAGCTCAGCACGCCAAGCTAACACAACCTGAACTAGAGAGACACTGGGTTATAACATGTTACATGCAAATCTTCTGTCAACACATGCAGATTTGGCTTTTGAGACTAGTGAGTAGACGTCATTTCTGACACAGCCATACATCCAGCAAGAGCAACAACATATGAAACATAACTTAGTAAGCAGCTTCTTACTGTTCAACAGCAATAAGTCCAGTTTTGTGTCTGCCTGTAGCTTTTTCTTTAGAGTTGCTTTTGCCAAAAACGACATGCCGGTCTCAGAAACTCCTGCTGGCAAGGCCAGCAAGAGAAATGCAACACTGCTGCATAAAGTAGCTGCAGCTACGAAGCCTTGATGCTTTCAGGAACCTCCGTGAATCACAGAATTGAGGCAGAGAAGTTGTAGGACATCAGAGGGAAAACCAAAGGGAATTTTCTCCATAAAATATGACACAGTTTCACCAAAATTACTGTTTTGTGAGACCTAGTAAAGTGCATCGTTATGTTTTGGTTTCGAAACCTCGGTCCACAGCTCAAAGTGATACAACACAGTAACAAGCTACAGGAGGGCTGAGTGGCTGAGGCAGAGAGCCCAGTAAACCTGTTACACCGCACCCTAACATTAAAATGATTTTAAAATGATTATTTTAAGGTGGAAAAGTTATACTGTTTCAAATACTGTTCTGGAAACAAAAGTTTCGTTGAGTGATGTTGGGGGACGTGGGTGAAACTCAAACTGTGCAGAGCAGTTCAGGCTTGTTAAGTTCGGTGATCAATTTAGATATTGACAACTACAGGAATGACTGATGGTTTTCCTGAACTGATTATTAAGATGAATGTAACAAACCTACTTAAGAACCAAGATGTTGTAGCCTAAAATAATCCCAAGAATCCATGCTCTACTGAGCAATTAGAGATGCTTCTAGTGGAGCAACATTGCTGACCACTAAGTCCTTTTAATTGGAGTAAGAGATGAGTGAATTTTGGATTTTGAATGCGCCAGTCACCAAGGTGTCTTCGCTAACATACACCCGGCTCAAATGTCACAAAGTACGATTTGGCCACAAGTGTACGATAGCAAACCCACTTGCGCCGGGTCTGTGTGCCGAGGGACGGGAGGTCTGAGAATGAAGGTGGAATGGAGCCGTGTCCTGGCGTGTTTCCTATTGTACACCCGGAATGAGGTCAAATGCGCCAGGAGTTTAGACCAGTCAAAACCTGGTCTAAACTCCTGGCGCAGACGTAAAACAGCATTTCTTTGATCAGAAAAACAAGGATTAAATTATAATTATCAATAACATGAACCCTGAGTCAAGAGTTCTGTCTCCTCACCGCTGAATCGCCTTTCTTTGTTTAAATTCAATATCAACAAGTGGCTGAAAGAAAAATAGTCTGTCAACCATTAATTACCATATGTATTCTATTCACAAAATGAATTTAATTTTTAAGCGTGTGCTTGCATCCATGCATGCGTGCCTGCGTATGTGCGCATTTGCCTGTGCAGGCTAAAATATATTGTTGAAATAGATGTGACAAAATATGAAAATGTTTGCTTTCTAAACGATTTGACTTCAGGGGGGAATTAGCTGAGAGCTGTCTTACACAATACATTCATTGAGTGTTGTCCCTATGCAGCAGAATAAACAAATGAATGAATGAATGAATGAATGAATGAATGAATGAATGAATAAATAAATGAATAAATAAATCCTTGTAGTTAAGCCGGTTGCGCTGGGTGTACAAAAGCAATACGCCTGTGCCACCAGTCTTTAAAGGGAATGAGAGCGGATTCTCCGATTGGTTCATGCATTTTTGGCCAGAGAAACACCCATGAAACACCTATGAATTGATGAGATGATTCTACACAGCTGATTGGACTACTGGCTGTGCGATAGTGGCACATTGGGTGGGGCAGAGCAGGATTCCTCTGCTGCTCCTGGAAGTAGGTGGCAAAGGTTGACCTGGAAATTCCCCTGAATAATTTTAAACTTTCCCGCGCCGGGCACACAGCAGAAAGTGTACAATAGGGCCCATAGACTTTAATATAGCTTACATAGCTGTCATCAAATACAAGACGCTACATTTTACTGTGACACTAGAATATCAGACGTGTTTTACAACAACTCATACTACAGTGCGCTCTGATTTTAAGTTTTCTACCTTTCTGCACTGGCTACATGACCAGAAACCGTACAGATTGACATGATCTGCATGAAAACAACCTGAGGTGTATCATTCTACACATATTGGTGCAAACAGCCCAGTTACAAACACAGGAGATACAAACACAGGAATATAAGCAAAGTTAAAAAAATCATAGAACAGCTAAGTTAAGTACAGAACAGTCAAGAGAAATGTACTTTACATGAAGGCCCAAGGGGTGTCGAACTATGCCGTGCCAAATACACATATATATTTTAATTGAAATCAAGACCCATAATGTCAGAGAAATATATTTGGTGATTAAATATTGATTGTGAGTGAGAGGCAAAGATGTTCCTCAAAGTGAGAGAAGTGGTGGTTACATAAAGATGAAACACAGAGAGAGGACAGTGGCAATGGAAAGAGAACAACAGCTGGGGGGAGAAGGCAGAAATAAATGACAGAGGGAGGATCCGCAGTAGAGAGTCTACAGATATCAGTTTACTTTTATCGCAGCAGGAGGCATATAGACATGGAACAAAGTTCCATAACAGCTGCCACTTTCTTAGTAAGAACACTTATCCTGTTGTCCACCTAACAGATATATCGAATTGTGACAAGATATATAAACATTGAAAATTATATATATATATATATATATACATATATACACACACACACACACACACACACACACACACACAACTGGTTTTAAACATTCAATGTTCACCTGATCCTGAACGCTCCTGGTTTTGCCTGAAGGCATCTCGGCTTTATGCATGGCTGTGACTCATCTCACATCATCATATCCCATATGTAAGCTCTTATGTGCATCAAGCCCTATACACACTTACACACACACTGTAAAGAGTTTACTGATACTCCTTACTGCCTTCTAAATCCTTCTCACCCTTTTTCGCTGTCTTGGCTCCTGTCTCTCTCATTCCTTTCTTATTCCTTCATATTTCACATATATTACAAAATGATTTACAACACCTCCAGAGCAACCAACAAGAAAGACACAGCGTCCCACAGAGGGCATAACTAAGCTCTGTGTTAAGGAAAACATACACTGTAAACATGCAAAAACATACAGTGACGATAGAAAGATATAAAAGTAAGCACATACACAAGCGTATACACGCCTACAGACACACATATAACTCATGTCAGTGTTGCTACTGGACAAATGAACTGGCAAATATCCCATCTATAGATGTTTCCCTGACAGTGAAGGAAAACAGACGAAAAGACTGGCATGACTTGGAAATGGCATCCATCTCTCTCTATCTCTGAAACTGTCAACCAGCCATTCAAAAAACCACCAAAGTTGTGGCACATGGCTTGGAGCACAAGACTCATTGCGTTTACTTTAGCTCTGTGTAAGAGTATCACCTGACACACATGATTAATTAAAGAAAAGATATCTACAGAGTAACACAAGATGGCAGATTACATTTAAAAATGTTAAAATATGTCTTGTGAAACTTATGTTCCCATTTTTGCTCCCCAAACACTCGTACTTGTCTCGCAGATGCAAAATGATTCCAGTGGCCACAGCGCTTTGAACGCTCACCTTCATAGGTTCCGCTCTCTAGTAGGGCTCCACTTTGCTCTAGTTCCATAAAACGCTCCACACTCACAAAGTTGTAGTCCACCCCCGGCACCTCCCCCTCCTTGGGCTGCCTGGTGGTACCTGCAGAGAGTGAGAAACAGAGAAAGAGAGAAAGGGAGAGGTCATCAGAGCCAAATAGGGCACTTGTGAAGAAAAAGCAGGAAGGCAGAGAAAGAGCCCAGAAAAAGGCGACAGATTTGAGGCTACAAAGTGTATCAGAGGAAGTGGGAGGAGAAAGGAAAGAAGAAACAGAAGAGGCTGAATAAGGAGTCATCATTTGTGATAGCCAAATCCATTCACACAATTGTGTGTGAGTGACAGTGGGAGACAGAGAGACAGCTAGAGAGGAGCAGGGAAAGCTCTCAAAAGGCATACCGCCATCTTTCAGTCCTTACAAGCCAATCCGAAGCTGTTTTAGTAGTAAGTGAATCAATACACCACTTTTACAAGCATAACTCAAACCTCCTTACACAGTGCACATTACTGTGCCGATTGGATTTATGTCGAAACAGCAGGAATGCAGAGAGACCACATTACCATGCAGCAATTAAAGCCTTCCTACATCAACGCTCTAGAGATCTTCATCAGTGCTGCAGCGTCAAGGCTCAGCTCTGTGATGGCAGCGATGGGAGTTTTGAGTTTAATGAGGTGCTGTGTTTGTGTCTCTGCCAAGTGGACTTTCAGCTTAGGCTCACTGAGGTCTATTGGTGTTGATCCTGCTCTCCAATGATCATGCCTGGAAACAGTTATTGGCGTGGTGAGGTGAGGAAGTCCACTTTCACAACTTTTTCAAATCTCACAAGGTAAAAGCTAAGTACGATCTTTTAATGACTTCAACCAAATCTGACATTCTGTCTGGGTTGTTGCAAGAGTGCCAGACCTAGCTAAGATTTATGCTCCAACTTTCCAAGAGCACAGGTCTGAAAAGCAATCAGCAGCAGGAAAACAAAAAAAGCAAAGAAAAAAAAGAAAAATATCACTATGTGCGTTCAGGTATGAATGGTGGCATACAACACTTAATCTGTCATAACTGAAGTGTGAGCCACGGATATTAAAATAGCAGGTGGCGGATGCGTTATTGTCAACACATTTTGCACACACACAAACAAACAGTGCAAACACTGAATGAGTAGGGGGTTAGTCATCTTGTGAAGTGCAGAAATAAAATGATATCTCAATCATTGGATCTCTCTTGATCATCTTTTGCCACTTTGCTATGCATCTACACAACATTCTCTATTGTATTTATTTAACCAACAGGAGCAGAGATGACAGCTTAACAACACTTAGTGAATAAGGAAATGATGCCAGACCAACAGACATTATAATTGCCCTGGAGAGACGTTATTTATTAACATCAAAAATTTGAAGCCTTGGCCTGTCCACAGGATGTTGGGGTTGGTGGGTGTTGTGCACGACTTGGGAATTACTCAGCCAAACATTTGTCCATGCATAGTACTGCAACATGTGTCTTTTTGTTGAATTCAATGCTTTCATTTTTATCTATTCATGTTTTTGTTTTTTTGCATTATTCATGTTTACATTGTTTTAAAAGAACATTTTCCAAAGGTTTGGAGCACATCTCCCATCCTGATCCTAACAGTTTTCTTAGCATGGAACAATTGCAGACCTACACAAGAGCAAATAATAATGAACTCTGAAAAAGCATGAATGTAGTGCCAGAATCTGCTAACAAAATATATCTTTCAGTTTTTTTTAATTGACAGAAAAATAATAATAATAGTAATAAAAAAACCTTAACACTAATTAAATCCACTAAACAAACAAATACACAAATGGTTAAATGCTCGATTCCCGCTCCTGTTCATAAAGTCAGATTTATAGGTATTTGGACAGTGAAGCAATTTTAGTAAATGTACCTCTTCAGACCCAATGTATCTGAAATGCAGTCAAGATATGATGGAAGAGTTGACTTTCAGCCTCAACTCAATGGGTTTGACAAAAAACAAATTCAACATTTGGAAATAATTTAAGACCTTTTATCTGCTTAATGCAATACTTTTGTCAAACTCCTTGAATTAAAGCTGAAAATCTATACTCAAATCACATTTTAACCTTACTGTGGGTGTGTTTGTGTGTCTTAATCCCTGTCAATGTGTAACTACATGTGTGTACTTGACTGTTTGCTTGTTTTTGTTACTCTAAATAGTGGTAACATGCCCACTGTGCCAACAATAAGCTGATCAAAGCTCAGTAGGACACCTTAAATCCACAACACCACAGGTATGACAGAAAGAGTGTGTGTGTGATTTTGTTTGTGTTTGTGTGTCACTGTGCACATTGTTTGAAGTATTCCTCTGATTGCACAACACTAAGAATCAGTTGAATTTATTGTGAAAGGCAGCAACCCTTAGAAAGGGCTACATACTATATGGCAGGACCATTGTGTTGATTCAGGTGCAAGAAGGAAATACTGAATTATGTGCTGCTGTATCACCAGACGACTGGGCAGCATCTTTTCTCTGGTGGTTCCTTAACTCAATTTTTTTTTTCTGGGAGTTATTAAGCCATTTACAAAATTTCAGTGTTTATAAGCAGCATACAAGAACTACTAATGATAAAATAAATAAAGCTTGATCTTGACACTGCTTTAAGACAGGTATTAGCTAAAGATGTGACTATGTGTATAGCAGGATGTATTTCTATCTATCTAGTAACAACCACTGGTGGGGTTTTTTTTGCATATGAATGCAAAAAGAGAAGTGTTAATCCTGCTGATGGGCTGTGTTTGTGATGTGTGTAGTACAATGAGGAAGGAGTATATGATGTAGATTGATGATACTAAAAGTTGGCAGCCTAAGACAAATTTACAGGCTGACAACATGGAAAAAAAGGCAGGACAGGTGGAAAAATGTATGTCAGGTGTAACAGATACCCTAGCTGAGTTTTCTTTAGAATTGATTTTTTTTGTTGATTATCCAGTTAGTAGGTCAACAGATAACAACAGCAGATAATTGATTATTTGTTATTTATAAAGCAAAAATACTCAAGAGTAGGGATGGCTCGGTACCACTTTTTTACATCCGATACCGATACTGTTACTGCAGCCTTGAAGATCGGCCGATACTAATCCAATTCTTTTTGTCACTCTAAAAGTTGTTAATAATACGTGGATGTAATTTGCTTGATACTGACATCTAAAACA
>JAPZDZ010000023.1:10866648-10877116 GCA_029783805.1 Acanthurus tennentii | reverse complement strand
CACACACACACACACACACACACCCGTACACTCTCATTCTGTCACACACACACAGAACCATCATGAATAATCATAAGAATATGGTGCTTTATTTCAGCCAAAAAAACTGCTGTTAATGGCAACATCCTACTTGTGATATATGGCCTGTTTTGCACACACTGAATCATATACGCAGATTTACATTGCCATGGTAATCCATCCCCAAAAGGTCTCTTTGTTGCACTGGAAAACTCTTCAAATCTGCAGTTTAGTCATCTTGTGATCACAGGGCATCATAACCAATCACACACCTCTATTGCTAATTAAGTAAATGTAACAGAGGCGTCACATCATTATCATGGCCGGTAAAAGTTCTGATCCTGCTACGACTTAGGGATAACAAAACCTCCAATCAAGTCTTATTTACACAAACACCACTTTTATCTACTTTTCACAAACACATGCAGCAGCATAGTCCCACGTTGCCCCATGCAGTGTGTCCACGGTGGGAGAATTACATTGACCTAAATCACTTAACTGGACCAGTGAGATATTTGGTCATTGGCTGGCTGAGCTTGAGTTTGATCCTCTGAGCCGAGCTCCAGCAGCTTCTAGCCTCAATAAAATCATCCTCCGTCTCTGACAGAACTCATCTCTTGGTGAGTTATTAATACCAACAGAGCAGACAGGATGTTATGCACTGATTCTTCAAGCTTCTCATCAACAAAGCGACATGAGAGGAGAAGAAGGTCGCCCTCTTTCTCTCTGCTCCATCTGTCCCTCCATACTGTGCCCACATTAACAGGACTGGCAGGACTTGGACAGTCAAGTCAGAAGATTTAACAACTTCTAAAAATCCTAGAAGGTCAATTCTGGCTTCTAAATATATTAAAACACCACTTGTACACATATCACGTTGTGCTGCGACATGGCCACAGCTTTATTTTGTATTATATAGGCATTTAAACTGCTCTGCATTGGCAGTGAATCTCAGATTTGAATATCAGCTTAACTCCTCCCCTGAACAGTGATATCCAATCCTAGCTTAACAACCATAACTAGGCATGGAAGGCCTTTCAAGCTATATATTTAAACACATAAGTTATATATTTAACACATTTTGAAGCTTTGTACATGGTGTCTCTTTTTAGCCCTTCCAAACACTGAAAAATAAAGAGAAAAGTAAAACAGATTAAACTGTGTTTATCCAATCTTACATAACTTGCAAGCATTGCATGCCTGGCTAACTAAATATCTAAGTAAAGTTGAACGTATCCGCAAAGGCAAATGGCCTGTTTTTAGCTAACTGCATTATTTTAGGGTGTTATATGTTGCACTGTAAAAACGGGAGCTAAGGCATTATATCAGAGTACATGCAGCTCTGTTCTGCACTTTGGTTTGGAGAAGCTTACACTCCAGCAACTCCCACCACAACTTGCACTAGTGTGTCATTTGCCAAATTATCAGTTATTCCTCCTCCTCAAATCTTTTTCTACATAAAGGTTAAGCTTATAATTTTAAAAATTAGGACATTAAAGCATAACTCTAACCACTTTGTTGCTTGTATAAGTCTGTTTTTCGATTGCAAGGTTAAAAAACATATCAAGGCAAATGTTAGACGGTGTGCAGCTTTATCCTCTGTCCTTTAGTATTTTGTCATATATGTGGTCACAAGGTGCATATTTAGGGGTTTTCAAGAGTCTGTTGGAAAAAAGTCAGCAGTGTTTAAATCTTACTGTTTTCATGGCACCGACATTACTCTATAGCCCATTTTGGCTACAGTGATTGAAATCTGCTAGCCTATGTTGAGAGTGTTTTTGGTTACATTTGTCTCAAATCAAGGACAAGTTGTAAAAACAAAAGAGTTTTGAGTGTTAAATCTAACCCAAACATATATTATGGCACAGATGTGCTGGGTTTCAATGACAAACTAACCACTCAATGAACAGTCGACTTCATAATGCAGATAATTAACTGTAACTTACAAGTTTTAGAGATCACGTAGTTATTCCAATAAAGTTTTTTAAAATCTTTTTCCCCGTTTACAGTTTCATTAGTACACAGAGACCTCCCTGGCCAAGCCTGCCCTAAATAGGCTGTGGCCAAGAACTTGTGCACAGTGTGACATAGGCTGGCTGTGCTCCACATAGATGTGAAAGGGCATCTTAACATTTTGAATTCATGTTGTTTTTCACAGCATAATGTTCTCATAAACCTGAGTGGATGAAATGTCCTGGGGTCGTCCTCCTCTGAGAGGCAAAAATACCATTTGGAAAGAAGAAAATTACATTTCAAAAAAGCAGTATCATCAAGCAGTGACACGTTTCTGGGTTTAAGTGTACATTTTTTTAATCCACAGCTAAGCACCTTCAGGTAGGGAAGAGCAGCATTTTGGATATTCTGTTTATTCTTTTGAAAATTAAAGCACCGATTGTTGTGCACTCAGCCTGGAAAAATGTCCTATATATAATCTGAATAAAAGAAAATACTGGGCCAAAAATAGCTGACATTAATATTATTTATATCACTGTATTTTTTTATGACAAAGGATTAATGCCATTTAAAGGCAACTAAAAAAAGAGCTGAAAAAAACAGAGAAAAAAACAGGAGACACTGATGAGAAGCAAGAAATATGAACTGACTAAACAAAATAAATAAATAAACTCTGAAAATTGCCTCAAACAACGTCTGGCAAACTAAAGTGTAGCTATTTTGCTTAATTATGGAAAAAAAGACCATAATTGTAATACTTTGTCTATTGTCTTTAAGTCATTATGACAATTGCAGAACAAACAAGCATCATAAAACAAGCCTCAGAATTAATTAACCAGGATTTTGACTCTAAAAATGAAGACTCTGCCAGGGAAAATCAATAAAGAAAACACAAGGTGGAATTTTCTGTTATCCAAAGTGTGTCTTCTCACACCTTCACCATACTCTTCTCTTAAAAAACTCCACCTCTCTTTCTCACTTACCCTGACACTCACACACACAGACACACTCATTCACACTTCCCTCCTCTCCATGGTGTTCTAACACCTCTTGGCGGTTATGATCTTCATGGCACTTTTATAAATCTGCCTCACTGAGCCGAGCAGCCGGTTGCACGTCACTCCTGCTTGGTGCTGATGGGGAGATGAGCACCGGCGAGAGATGTTTATCAGATAATTGCACACAGATGGACACAGCCAATAACTCATTTCCAAATGCGTTAAATGAATCTATAGCTACATGTTTTTTTAATCAAAAAGGTATTTAGAAGTATTCTTATCATTCAACTTCAAAAATAATTCTTTCAATAGAAAAAAATGTGCATATAAGGGAAGCTACTAATTACGCTGATTGTGGTGGTGGACTTGTTCACAGCAGCTTGTCACTGCAGGAAAAGCACACGTGTTACTTCTACCATTAGCTCTGTTGTTTTCAAGTAAGGGGCCGTTTACACTAAAATGCTTTTTGCTTCAAATGGTAAACTTTTGTTGCAGTTTAACCTTTATTTCACACATTGATAGCCTGAAACTGGTTCCAGAGAGCAAGTTTTTGAAAACCCTGCTGTCACTCTACACTGGTTGTAAGTAATTCTTGTGAAAACCGTGACAACTCAGTCTCACTCTGCACATGGTTACCGTGTTGTCAGCCCAAGAGGCCTATGTGAATACAACAACTCCAATGATAGACCATCAGTCTTTGTTGCTTTAGACTGTGTCGAGTTTATTGATGCTCCTCCAGCAAAATTCATCTGTTTTCCAGCATTTGCCATCATCATTGTGTTTGTTTATAATCACTGAGCTGAGAAAGCTTTTGTACGTAGGTGCGTGTTGTCATATGCAATTGATGTGCAAAATTACATTGCCACCCTCTGGCCTGGCATGCATACTGCAGCGTTTTAAATTGTTTTGTACATCACTGTACACAAGAATTGTTTTCACACTGTGTTCATGAACAGGGAAAGTTTTTAAAAGGAACCACCTCTTTATTTTAAGCTAAACTGTTTTGTGTGTAAATAGGGTCTAAGTCATAGTGACAGTGAACCAGTATGCACATCGCCCGGGTCCTGAAACTGAAGGAGCTAAATGGAATTCAGCCACTGCTAATATTATTACTTACAACTGTTTTTGTTCAACTGTGACATTTAAAAGTGTCTGCTGTGAAGCAGACACTCCAGAAAATATTTAAAATGCTGACTGTAAAGACTTAAGAGTAATACTTCTATACAGCCAGAGAAAGATCTGTTTTGTTTAGGATTTGCCAGTACAGTTTGCTTTTATTACATTGTGTTTCTGCCATTAGTGGACACAAACACACACACACAAACACACACTGACAGACAGACAAACCAAACCAGAGCGTTAGAATAAAAACAGCTCTCTTGAGAAACAGACTGAAAACATGTTTCCTTCTTGTCATTTCTACAATCACATTTCTTTCTCAGCAAAACAAATCAGTGTGCCATGTTTGACTGATTAATAAATTATTCATAACAATTTATATGTCTAGCAAAATCTAGTGACACTATTTGAAGATAACTTGATTCACACAGCTCACCCCTGCATGTTGTGACCTGCAAATAACTTGCCAGCACAGGACTTGAGAAAATGATATCTATGTTCATGTTTCAATCCAAAAACTGACCCTAAAATGGGGTGAGAATGCAGCAGCATCACAAGTAAAACAGGTCCATCTCTCAGTAAAAGGTGCATGATATCTCCACACATACATAGCAGGGTCCTGTCCGGTGTATTGGATGTGTGTGTTGTGTACATATGAAAACAGTGTGTGAGAGGAGGTCAGGGCAGAGTCGGGCTGTGAGCTCACTCTGGAGGTCCATCAGGCCTCACTGCCACTGCTGTACTGCCTCAGGGACAGAAGAGGGGGTTTCTACCTGACTGAAAATACTCTGCTAAAATGTGTAAGTGTGTCTGCTTGTTCGCATGGGCAGTCAGACATGATTCTGTACCCAGACAGGACATCCATCTCTGATTTAGTTGTGTGTGTGGCCTCTGAGCCCAGTGACTGGACTGCTTCTAGATGATTCCTCAGCGGGCCGCGAGTGTGTCAGCAACTGTCTGCAAGCGCACTGCCATAAATACACTCCACTCTCCACTGGATGGAAGTCAAATAGTAATATGACAGCAAGAGGGAGAGAGAGAGGGATGAAGGGGATGAGAACAAAAACTATACAGTGAACAGGGGGAACAACAAGCTGTGCACAAACAGCAGAAAGCTCGAGGACGTTCTGAGCAAAGACATTCAGCTGGAGAACAGTGTGAGGTGGCGTAGTTCAATAAACACACAGACTCATGTTTAAATGGATAAATGGGGGGGACGGGGGATGGGGGGGGTGGAGAGAATAGACCTGTGAGAGATAAATGCACATCAGCATTTAACCCCTCACACATCCCAAGACCACACTCTTACTCTGTCAGCAACTATAACTCAATAATCAATCACACTGATGCAACCCTTGGAAACACCGAGATTGAAAGCGAGCAGTCAGGCGAAGAGTGTGAAGACAAATCCTCTGTGAGCAAACTTGGCAATGTCCAAAAATAAAAACTGATTTGATTTTTACTTGACTCATGTCCCAGAAACTCGCCTCTGTAATGCTCATTTCATGGCTGAGAACGCAGCTCTTTTAGCCATTTATTAGGACTTATACTGAGCCTCAGAGGGTGTGATGATAACTATCTCCTTCGCTGTTCTCTCAATCCAATGTTCTAGTCCTATAGACACCATGTCTGCTTTTACACTGGCTGACAGAAGCAGGTCACTCAGTCAACACTGTTGCCATAAATCCACTGCTATACTCAGAAACACTACATGCCTCCAGCTTCAGAGGCCACAATAATTACATAAAAACACTGCACTGGCTGACAATAACAAAACACTAAGAGGCTCCTCAGAACATAACTGCAAGAGACGTGCACATCTAGTCCATTTTACACTTAAAAACTCAAGAACACTTCATAAACAAAAAAATATGTGTGAAATTATGAAGACGAGTTGCAGCAAACCATGTTGACTACAGAGCTGATCAATATGACAGTAGGCCTAACGGTAATTAGGCTACACAGGTTTAATTTTTCATCAGTGCGTAATTACACTGTAAGAACTGTAATAGTCTGGAGTTGCAGTCAGCAGAGTCGGTGTGTTTTTATATGTGTGTATGTGTGAAGTCTGTCTGTCTGCCGTTCACACTGCACTGCATGGCTGAGAGAAAAACACTTCATCCACGGCGCAGGCCTGTTTGGCGAAACGAGCCCCGTCTCCGACCAAAATAAGGAGAAAACCGCAGGCTGTGGCGTGACGCCTAAACGGACACACCCCCTCCGGGCTGTGGCATCGAACCAGCGACACGGTGATAAACAAACGGCGACTGCTGCTCGCTGCGCTTTAATCGTTATAGTTACTGATCCCGGTGGAGCAGACCCCCTCATTACGGCTCGTAATTACATTTCATCCACAAACAGGCCTGTGCATGGGTTCGTGTTTTTGTCCACCTAAAGACGCGGCTTCTCCCTTTAGTGCAGACTGACAGATGACTGCACAAATGACATCTTAGTACAACCAGCTAAACACAAAAACACAGCACATATCACACACACACTCCTCTCATACTCCACTTCAGACCCGCGCGGCGGTGCGCTTCTGGTCCCTTCCATGTTCGTCATGTCTCACCTTGCTTGACACATTTGAGGCGGACCGGGTCTTTGCAGTGTTTAATCACGGCCAGCACGTCCCGGGTGGTGAGCCCGGCCACTGGCATGTTGTTGACCTCAAGCAGCAGCTCATCCTGGGCCAGCTTGCCGCTCTGGATCAGTCCCTTCCCCTGCTTCACCTCGCCGAAGTAGGGGAACTGGCCGTTCTCCGCGCCCCCCTTCAGCTCGAACCCCAGCTCCCCTTCTTTTCCTCGGGTTATCACCGCTTCGTGGACTTTGTTGGTCCAGTGGTTTTTCTTCTTGAGGCTCTTAGACATCGTTAGGGCGAGTTAATCACCGCGGGCTGGCCCACAGAAAAGCCTCCTACCGTCTCATCCCTGCCTTTGTGCGACCGGCTGCAGCTTCACAGCGCCCGTGGCTCCATCATTACCGGTCCACGCCACGCGCAGTGTCCGCTCGGCGAGCCGCGCAGTCGGGCAGAGGGCTGCAGTACAGCACGGTGGTGGATGAAATAATTATTGCTCTGTCAGACACACAGACGCAAGAGACAGATACTGGCGGATGACCCGGATGTGAAGCCTGAAGGAGGGGAGCGAAGAATGGTTCTGGTTCGGCGTAAAAGGATGGAGAGGAGGAGAAATAACACAGGAGGCGCTTCACTCCCACTACACTGCCAGGGGCGCTTCCTCAGGCTCACTGTGATCACTCACAGGCGATGGCATGTAGGAGGAATACAGTTTTCACTCCATACAAACCTCAGCATATATGATTTTGGCCTACTGGCAACCATGTTTTGGCAATATGACAGATTTAAGGCTGACTATTCTCTGCTTACAGAGTCTTTGCATGCACAACATATAAAATATTACAAAGAGCAAAGTCTCTATCAGAGAAGTATTTTTCTGATAATATGCAACATACAGCTGAGTTTTTTATGTATCCAAAGTTGGACTAAATGAACAACTGCCCTGGGGCCCCACACCCCGAGGGAGCCCGAAGGCTTCACATTCACCATGAGGCAGTTAGTTTGTGGTAATTACAGTAAATGAATTGCAAGCTTGTTTGTGAATACTGCAAGACCAATCTCACTGAGAGACCTCTAATTAAAAAAACCAGCTTTAAAGCCTTTATTTTTTTTGTTGTTATTGTGCTTACATGTGACACATTTTTCTAAATAATGAGTGCTTATTGCATGCACAATACACATATAATTCACAGTGAAACCCCATTTTTATACTTGATAACTCTGCAAAACCACAGGTTTATGTCTGATGCCAGTTTTTAGTTCTTAGTTTCTATAATACCTGCACATGCAGCTATGGTATGCTTACCATTTACCATCCAAACCCCTCACCCGTTTTTTTTTTTTTGACTTCCTTCCCATGTACAGTAGGGCACACTACCTCTTGCACTGGCACTTAACACTGACTCTGAATTCAGGATATGGAACTGAACACAGAGGGATACTGGGATGCATAAAGAGTGGAGGGAGTGGGGGGTAATGGGGCCCACAATCCATTTTTTTGCCCAAGGGAACTCTGATGGGTTAATCCAGCTCTGTATGTACTTTAACTTTCCTGGGTCTGTTTACTACGTTGTATGCAGTAGCACATGCAGCACTATGAGTCCTGTTTACAGTTGAAGTATCTCTGCATACATGCACGACAAGCTCCTGAAAATCTAAAGGTTAACTCACCTCTACTCCTCTTTGGTAACGCATGACTGGTCTATTATAATTGTAAGAGGGGAATTCCTCAGTTTGACATCTCACTCTTAACAATTTACAGGTGCAAGAGCAGTTAGCTGGTGAACATATAGTTAACCGACTCTTTTTTTAACGGTTAAAATGCTCACTTCTGGTTTTAAATTCACCCAGTTTAAGTTGGTCAGTGTTACATAACTAGTATGATGACATAAAATCCATGTCCAACAAAAAATGACAAATCTGTTTGTTGCCATTACTTTTTCATGGCTGCATGGCTCTTCGAAGCGGGTGAAGTAACATTGCATTCAATATTTAACACATATGTCAAGGGCTTCTCCTCCAAATCTACTGAGGATGACAGTCTCTCTTACTGCCACTCTGAGCTGGGCCTCTGTGTGTGTGAGTTCGTGCTTGTTTTAAGGACATGCATGTGCCTTTGTAATGTGAGTAACCTCCTTGCAAAATAACATCACTGTACACAACCCCCTGTGCATTTGCAACCAGTAAATAATCCATGAGGAGCAGTGGATTCACTTTGTTTGTCACTTTACTTACTTCAGTGTCTTGGCATTTAGGTCACTGTGGCTCTGTACTGTAGTCACAGCAGAAAAATCTTAAGCACGTGATGATGCAGACAAGATGATTTTTAAAGACTTACCATCACCAGTATAGAAAGAGGGCCAGTATAATCTGGAAAACTGGTAGGATTAGGAGAATTTATGGGCAGAGTAGGAATGACCTAGTGTTTCTTCGTATGTGCCCCTGCTGGTGGATGTTAGAAATGCAGCTTCAAGTGGCCCGTAGCCTGGCCTGAGGGACACAGTCTGTGGGTTTTCACTCCAGCACCAGCTCATTAAAAATTACCAGTACACTAAATTGTGAGCTCAGATGCTGCTGCTTCAAAAAAATCTGGCACCTTTGTATGTCCTTTGTAACATAAGTAGTATTTTTGTCTTTAACAGGCCACCGCATTTTTGTCTCGTGCTCATCTAATCTATATCTGGATCAGAGAATTACACTATTTTGGACCTTCTTTTGTGGATAGAAATGTGATAGAAGAACAGAAAGAAGAGACGACAGCTGTAGAAGCTTTGAGCTGGATCATCTAAATTTGGAGTCACTTCAAGCAACTCATCACATCTCTGAGATTTTCTCTTGATGGGTTACAGTACAGCAGAAGCTCTCACGGTTTCTGTGGTCATTCACACGTAGAAACAGTGTTGGGAGAAGGTGTGCTTACATGAGCTCCTAACAGCATTGTAATGAAGTCCGATGGGCTGGGTATTATTGTGGTGTATGATGTAGAAAAATAGCTTAACAGTCAGTTCACACTTTATTTGATCTTTTTTATTTGTGCAATCAAAAATTAGGTTTGATTGTGCATCCACAGAGGCTTCCTACCACTGTCTGTAAATATATTTGTTACTGTGTATGTTGGGTTGGTGAGGGAGATGAAAGAAATGAATATTACTTTATATCACCGTTATAGACAGAGAGTAATGAGCATCAAAGCAGACTGCCAACAACAGAAGGCAAAAATACAATAACACGAGGCAGTCTGTGCACTCAGAGGGGGAATTTTCAATTGAGATTATATGGATTTAGCTTGCTGCTTCTGCTCTGTGAATTTGCTGTTAGGGAAGAAATGCACACTAAGTTGTTTTTATTGCTCGGCAGAGACAGAGGGGAGTGGGGTCACCTTCACACAGACAGTTAATTGGGTGAGTTAATTTAAAGGTAAGACTCCTCCTGCCTTTATCATCCCTTTTTTCATTCAATGATGTGCGAGAGCCTAAAAAGACAAATCAGGATGCAGACAGACATATTAAAAATCATCTCATATCAGCCGAGACAGTCACAAATTTAGAAGACATTTCAAACTTTAAAATTAAATAGACATTGCTGTGGCACTAGTAAGAAAGCCAGTGTGCTGTACATGTATACTTGTTTAACTAGAGCCACATCTTAACTTGTGAAGGCCCTCATTGACACACTGCATCCAAACTTTTCAAATATGTCCTCACTCTGCCCTCAAGTACATGCACACACACACACACACACACACACACACAATACACAAGCTCAACACAGATAGAGAATAAGTTAATTAGACAGAATGGCTTCA
>JAPZDZ010000023.1:10787884-10817635 GCA_029783805.1 Acanthurus tennentii | reverse complement strand
GCCGGAGTACCCGGTGAGAACCCACGCTGCACAGGGAGAACATGCAAACTCCACACAGAAAGATCCCAGGCGCCCAACTGGGACGCGAACCAGGGACCTTCTAGCTGAGAGGCACCGCTGCTAACCACCAAGCCACCGTGCAGCCACACAATTGCATTTTTCTAGAAAATCTTCCAGCAAATTTTTGTAGTCCTGGTCACTTTCTTTTCTAGCAATATTGTAAGTCTAGTTTTTTTCCCTTAAGGTGAATTTCTGTTGTTACTTTTGCCTTCGTAGTTTTTTGTGTTTTCTGTAGTTTTCAGTTTTTCAAATTTTTCCCTGTAAGGGTGTTTTTTGTTGTGATTATTTGTAAAATAAAATTTGTCTTTTTCAACGTCTCTGCATCTGGGTCCTGGTCCCTTAGACCATACCGTAACAGAGCAGGCCCTTATGCTTATGCTTAGGTGAGATTATCTTTTGTGAAAAAGCCACGGTCATGTTTTTGGCATAAAGAATAAAATAAAATATATGTTTAGTTTTACAACCATTAAATCTGTGTCTGTATTGCATATTCAAACCTTAATACCATTCCATAACAGACTGATGGATACTTCCGATGATTGGAAATTCTGTAGAAAAATGTAGTCTACTAAAATCTGCTAATATTTGGTCTAAAATATAGTAGACTAAGACTTAAAGACTTAAGACTAGACTAAGACTAAAACTGATATTTAGTCAACTAAAACAAGACTCACACTAAAAGATTTCAGCTGACTAAAATATGACTAAAACTAAATGGTGTGTTATTCAGAAGACTAAGACTGAGACTAAATCAGAATTTGCTGTCAATTTAACACTGCTACAATCTCAGATCAAACAAGCTGGGCCTAAGTTACCATCTGTACGGTCTGAGACTGGAAAAAGGAGTCTATCTTATTGCAGATCCTGGTGTTGGAATGACCTCCAGTCCAAACTGAAACTGTCCTGCCTTGTCTTCTTGATCCAACTTTTAACAAAAGCTATCTGAGGTCCTTACTCTAAATGTGATTGCTATGTCGTTTAGTGAATTTTTACTATTGCATTGTGTGAGTTTATGTGAACTTTTAACTCTAACTCTGCTGCCTTCTTGGCCAGGTCACCATTGAAAAAGGGATTTTATTTTCTGCAGTTTTTTTTACCTGGTTAAATAAAGGCTAAGTTGATGAAATAAAATTGTTTCTATTGTCTTTTTTACCTAAGAAAGCCCAGAACTCCCAAGCGGTACTGGATCAGAACCACAACCATGTTCTGGTATGCAGCCAGGGCAGAGCCATCATATGTTGAAGCTGATCCCATCCGAAAGCTCCCACCATGGATCCAGACCATGACCTGGTAACATTTTAATTTTATTCTAACTGATCGCATGATAATCAAACAGCATTTTACTGAGTAAAAACTTCAGTCTGACCTAAAAAGTTAACTGATATGGACAACTGGGTACCTTATGTCAATCTCTTAGCTGTTTGTCTATAAATATGGGCATCAGAGTTCATAGAACCATTTTGGGTTCCTCTAAAGCAATCAAGTTGATTTCTGCAGGAACACTATCAAAAGCTGAATATAAGTTACTCAACAGCAGCGGTTCAAACCTGCAGCAAAGGATTCTTACTGGGAGCTTGGCATTGATGGCTCTGTCTGCAGGAGTGTAAATGTTGAGATAAAGGCAGTCTTCAGAAATATCTGGGAGATCCTTCACGTTCGCACCAAGACTGTCAAGCTGTTCTATATTTAGCTGTTCATTCTGAACACACCTGAAAATGGGACACATTTTTAGGACATGACATTACTTCTCCAAGTTTGTTATGCAACATGTGAAGCACTTGAGTGTCTCACATGGGTGGCTGCTTGGTGGCATCCCTCACTCCTTCCCACCCATCTACAGACTGAGGTGCAGACAGTCTCAGAGCAGGGCCTAGGGGTGGCTTGGCAAACGGGACACCCAGGAAGGCATGGACCCCAGTCTCCGTCCCCTTAATGCTCACATACTCACCTCTCAAGCTGCCAAGCTTTGTGTGCACTTCAGGTGCTGTTGGAATATCAGGACTGAGTCAAAATCACAGTGGGACACTTTTACATTCATTGATCCAATTTCTATTGACAATAAATTCAAGAAAAACTATTGCCTCCTGATATGAAAGGTTTGGTTGTTGCTTGGCTGTAGCTCATTTTTAGGCAGAAGTTTTAAAAGAGATTAATTGTGCAAGTCACAAATCAAGAGACCATCACTGTACTTTTACTAGTTTGATCTTGACAAGTGAGGGGTTTTGTTGTTCTCTGTTTTATTATTAGAAATTCAACAAATATTAGACTGTTTATATCAAGCAAGTTGATGGTGTCAGCGTGGGCTCTGAAGCAACTTCATTCTGAAATTAGGTTTTCACAAAGTAATAAGTAATCAATGATAATGATTTATCAGCAAAAAAGACAGATTAATCATTAATAAAAATACTTGTTAGTGGCAGGTCTTACAGGGTTAAATATGAGCTAGGCTTACATAATGGGGGTCTAGTTTTGTAAATACATGACCAGTGCAGACAGTTTAGTGAATCTAGTTAAAGTGCAATAGACAACACTCCAACAGCTGGTCAGGTTACACCCTGGTTCGATTATTGCCCACTGAGTGCAAGTAGTTTTTTCTGGGAGCTACAATACTGTCAATGCATTTGATTTGATATCAGTGAGGACATGAATGTAGGTATCAATCCACTTCTCATATTTCTGTACAGATGTATGAAACTTGACAGATTTTTTTTACTGCAAACACAGTAGTGACAAGTAACAAGTGACAAGTAATCTTGAAATTTCAATCTCATGAACGGTAGTAGAATGCAGCTGTTAAAAAAATACTAATCAAAATAAAATGAAAATAACATCAGCTGGATACTCAGTACTGGCAGATTTTCACAAAGTCCAGAAAGGGAAAAATGTATAATAAAGAATATCACTAATAAAAAAATTAAAATTCAGTGTTGTAATTTCTTCAAAGATAGTATCACACTTTTGGGTATGTTAATATCCAATCATAATGTAAATGGTATCAATAATTTAACTAAATTGTATGCTGGAATTAATTTAAGTCGGCCCTAAAGTCCCTTTTGAAACGTTATGTTAATCCAATCTCTACAATAACCTTGATGAATAAGAAGTTTGGCTAGTAGAATGGAAAAAGTGGTTTACACTGAAAACACAATTTAATATAAGGTAAACACAAGAAACTTGTGCTACAGAAATTGGAGCAGACTCAGTGAAAAGCTCCATAAGCTTAACAACTGCCTTGCACCCTGTCCTATATAACCTAGACAACTATTAATTTAACTATACAGACCAATGAGCAGTAATAACTAACATGTCTTTGGGATCATCAGGTGGGAAATATATTTTATCATTGCTTGTTCATGAAAAGTTAATAAGATTTCATTCTTATTAGGATGCATGACTCTGCTCTAACAATCTAATAGCCTACCACAATGAGTATGATTAATGTTTGTAGCCTAAACACTAATTAAATAATCCTGCACTAGTATTACACCAGCAGAAATAAATGTAGACCTGAGTAAGTACAAATTGCATAGTGTTTGCTTCATATTTATCTTTGGGCAACGACAGCATTGCCTGCAGGCTGTACAAGGCTGTAAAAGATAACCTTGATTAAAGGTCTGGGATAAAGCACACAGGTAAGAAGATGAGTCAAATTTAACTATGGATGAGTACTAAGGGAAATGTATTTTAAAAGGGGATATTCTATAGTTTGGGTAGGTCCTCTATTGTTATTCAGAAGAACTACGCAGTTAATTTCAAAGTTGCAAGCAACGCTGGCAAGTACAATCACTGATGTATATGTGCAGAAAAAGTATTCTGGTCTCACTTACCATGGTGGTCTGCAACAACACAGAGACACAAAACAGATGACAGAAAGAAGACGGTTTGTTTCACACAGAACTCCATGCTGGTCATCTCTGTATGGATTGCAACACTCTGCAGAAACAGCACAAAGACTTAATGTCACCTCCCCTCAGAGCTTCTTCTTTATACCTTTGACTGAGTAGTGCTACACCTATTATCTTGAGTCACGAGTTTAGCTATGCCTCAGAGACAGGAGGTTAGCAGGAGTCAGACTTTGTGCATAATATCTACCTCTTATATCAGCAATCACTGGTTACCTAATGGTTTCTGTTGCTTGTCTTTGTGAAAAATTTACATGCGATATCAGACTTGTTTGTTGTAGTTATAGGATAACTGAGCACACACTGTGTTACTGCAAAATTGTTACATTTTGTTCCAAACAGAAGTGGATACGGTACAGAGGGTAAAACAACATCTTCAATGAGGCACACAGACACAGGGACTCTTGGATACTGTAGTTGTTTGTAGTGGCAATGACAAAAGCTGTTTTTCTTTGACCAAAGAAATCAAAAGAACCAAAGCGCAAATTTGGAGACGGCGTAAATGGATGACTCAAAAAGCCTGACTGCTAAATATGTTCCCTATATATCTTATTCTTTAATATCCATGTTGCCACAAGAAAGAAAAGGATTTTCCATGTCATAAACATTTAAGTAAAGATATCTCTTGATGGTTTGTTTTTTATATCTACTTTTAATTGATACAGGTGGATGTTCTTCCCGCTCAGCTCTTGGCTTGTCGCACCTCCTCCGGTGCCGGGGCAGTGAACGGGGACATCTCCCCGACACTCCCTGCAGCTAACACTCTTCAAAAGTTGTCTGCCCCCCACGTTTTGCACCTCCTCCTCAGCCAGATCCAGAAGCTCGCCTTCTCGGCCTCTTCTGCTATCTGCCTGGTTGCCCTGAGTAGTCTGGCTCCCCGCAGCCCCAGGTCTCTCAGCAGCTGTGATGTTGACTCTCCGACGAAACCTCTAGTTCCCACTTCCCCTGGGTAGAGCTTCACCTTCCATCCACTTTCCCTGCACTCCCAGTCGGCATATTTTACCCTTTTCCCTTCGTGGGCTGCCTCCAACCCCTCCTCCCATGGAACTGTGAGCTCCACCAGCAATGCTGTTTTCCTGGCTGCGGTCCACAGTACCATGTCTGGCCGTAGAGTGGTAGTGCAGATCTCCCGGGGAAAGCGGAGCTGCCTGCCTAGGTCTGCTTCCATCTTCCGCTCCGGCCCCGGTGTCAGAGATGTTGGAAGTGGTCTCCTGTTGGTATTTGGAGTGGGGTCCCCTGCCCTGAGAAAGAGGAACCTCTGTTGGCCTCCTACTGGGTTCTCGCTGTTTGTCTTCTGATCTCCACCACTTCTGCCAGCTTCTTGAGGACCTGATCGTGTCGCCATCTAAACCGACCCTGAGCCAGTGCGATGTTGCAGCCTGACAGGATGTGCTGGAGGGAGGTATTGATGGTTCCACAGAGGTCACAGGTTTGCTCTGTCCCAAGCCACTGGTGGAGGTTGCGAGGGCTAGGTAGGGTGTCATAGGTTGCTCTGATGAGGAAACTTAGTCGAGCCTGTGGTGGCTTCCAGAGGTCGGCCCAGCTGATTGCTCGACTTGTGACACCCTCCCATGTTGTCCAGCGCCCCTGCTGCCCCTGTGACACAGCCTGTACCCTGTATTGCTCCTGCTCCATCTCGGTGATCTCCGCAACAACAAAGTCTTTCCTCTCCTTTTTGTTCGCTCTGGACCACAGGCTGGTTGGGTCACCCCATCCAAGGCCTGCGTGCCCTGTCTGGACCCTGCCCACTACCTCCTGGTGTTGCAGTCTGCTCATCGCCTTTTGGACCTTTTCTTCAGCCCTCAACTTCCTTCCAGTCGCCACTCGAGCATGCACGTCCTTCACTGCCTCGTCGGAGGACTCCCTAAGTTTCATCACCAGCCTTGCCTTTTCTTGCCTGTATCCAGCAGTGATGGATTTCAAGGGTAGCCGGAGATGGGATGGGATGCTCTGCTTGGTCCAAGCGATTTTCATGAGGGTCCATAAAATCTTCAGCACTCTTGGACAGTTCTTGTATAGTTTGTATGGTTTGCCATTTGGTCCCGGTGCCAAAGCCGCTCTTGCTTGCCGGACCACCTGCCTGACCTCGCTGAGTTTTGGGGCTGATGCATCGAATAGAGCTGATGGTTCTGGGGGCTTATGCACATAACCTGGTGTACCAAGGGGCTCCTTCCTGGTGGGGTCACTGTACTGAGCGCAGATGTGGTGTTCTAGCTCCTCTTTGGAGACTTCCAGCATTCCGCTGGTTTTCTCCTCCAGTAGCCCTCGTGCATACCGGAATGGGTTTCTGAGGAAGTTTGCTCTCTCCTTCTCCTTCCTTTTCCTCCGTCGGCGGATGCGCTCTGCCCTCCGCAGGTTTGCGAGCCTTCCTCTGATTTCGTTCCAGAGGACTTTCAGGCCCTCTTTCTCTGAGTCCTCTGCTTTTCTCCAGTGCTTGCGGAGCTGCCTTCTTCTTGCCACTAGATTGTCGATTTCCTTCTCCCTCCTCCCCTTTGTCCTGGCAACTGCTTTCTTGATGGTCACCTCGCCGTACCTGCCACTACATTCTTCATACAGGATTTCACCAAGCAGGTTCAGCTTGGCTTCCACTGGAGTTCTCTGCAGCTGTTCGCTCAGGTGTTCATCCAGCTTCCATCCACTCCTCTGCCTCGTTGGACTTTGGCCACTTGATCCTGTTTCTCCTTCCTGGGCTCTTTAGGTTCCTGGCTCCATGGCTTGGGTCTGCTCTTGGGTTGCTTGGGGATGCTTCTGGGTTTACACCTTTGGGGTCCTCAACATCTCTTTCTTCCTCCTACCTTGTTCCCACCTGCCATTTTCTTATCCACACTCGCTCTTTCGAAGAATTCTCATCTTGTTGGTGACTGTCCTTGCGTTTGATCTGTCCGGGTAGACCCTTCTTCCATCCCGCCTCTCGGAGGGTCTTCGGGCTGTTTTCTTGTTTTCGTAGTATGATTTGGGTGTTTCCCCTAAGGGAAACTAGAGGGTATGGTTACTTGCCAGCCTCTCCCAGTGCAGTCTGTCCTGCTGCCACCAGTCTTTCCTGGTTATCCTCCAGTCTTCCCTGGACTCCAACTGCTCTATTCACAGTAGTCACTGTCTCCAGAGATACATTTAATTGATACAGGTGGGTGTTCTTCCCGCTCAGCTCTTGGCTTGTCGCACCTCCTCTGGTGTCCGCTACGTTAGCTAAAGGGAAGGCAAAGAAATAAATATAGTCAGTGGGACTTAAATTAAACTACAATTGTTGGGACCATACATCAAGGATGGCAAAGGTCCTAAACTGTCAACACACCAGTCAAACATGACCACAAGGTGCTTGTTACATCATCAATCAACATGTTTACCTCTGCAAATTTTTTATAAAGTATTGAAACAAAAGTGGCAAAAATACTGGATCTGTTCTAAAAACACATTTGTATCTTCTCAAAAGGCACAATGTAGTGTCTAGGTCAAAGAGGCAGTAATTCTTATCAGGCTGCAAGGTCTGTTGATGCACTGATGCACACAGTAACACAAAGTAAATTACGTGAGGGCAGTTCCTTTTCACTTAATTTCATTTCCTTTTAAAAAGTTTCAATAGGTAATTTTTTTTTCTTTAATTACAGTTAGCCAACTGATTCAAGTAGTCAAATAAGAACCTTGTTTACGGGGTACATGTCCAGTGTAAACTGTGCTGTAGAAGTCCAAGAGAGTATTGTATGTATTGTATGGCACCATAATGAAGAGAGGAGAGAGAGCTACACAGCAGCAACACCAACTCAACAACGATGGTGTGACACACACCCCTGGCCATACATAACTCAGACACATATACATTAAAAGCTTTCTAAATTGTCAGAGAATTTTATACTGTAAAGGTGCATATTGTTTGTATAAGACATCAGAGGGCTTGGTGTTCCCAGAGATACAGTAATATTTATAGTTTCATCTGCTTAATGAACAAAAAACTCTCTCACACACAATTACTAAGGAACATTTACACTTGAGTGTGTGTGCTGGAAGAAAAACCCTGACCACAAGTTTCAGCAAATACCTCTCTTTTATCTAAAGGTAAATTATGTTACCATTAACTGCAGAATACGGTATTCTTTAATGTAAAATTAATATACACACAATAATATAACAGTAGTAATATCTGTTAACATGTTTTTTCTGTCTTTGCTTGATTTTGTTCTTATTTAGCTACCCAGCAAGACACACCAAGCATGGCAGATGAGTAGCCTTTAACATCATCAGACTTCATCACTCATGATTACTGTTTTTAAATAAAGATTTGAGCTGGCATCTCTAAAAAAACTTTGAGATTTAAGCTTCTCTTAAGTAGCATGTGTCATTATTTTAAATGGATATAAAACTGAATACACAAAAGTCTCACATTTCTTTTTTGATTTTCATCAAAAGATTTTGTTTTGTGTAGGACTCAAGTGAACCTGACAATACTGAAGGCTTTCAAGCAATCCAGAACTTGACATAATATTTGTTTAATTAAAAGGATATCGCTGTTGCCCGTTAACCCTCATAAACTACCCAAACAACTGACCCGCACCCCTCTTAGTTATCGTTACTATTTAATCATGACTAGCTCAAAATCCAGGGAACCAGCCCGAAAATTAGGCAAATTTGAAGAGATTGCATGAGTTTCTATGTAGCACAGCAATAGTTTTCAGTCCATGGACAGATGTGTGCTTCAATTGAGTCAGATCTGAGCAATGCCATGGTGATGGAGGAGATCACTATCTAGCTACCAGTGATGAAAAGTGTGACTAACACTAGTTGATGAGTTGAAAAACACTCAACCTAGGGATGTAATAAGCTAGTATGTATTGTAATTTTCTGTGCATACTGTACTACTGCAATATACATAAAATGATACTTGGTATATTTTAGGGTGTTGCAAAGGTGAAAGAAAACAGTGCAAGTGTAACTGTCACCACAGGTGAGTATATTAATGATAGTTTATTTAATATTGGGCCAGTATCAGTAGTATTCAGGAACGGCTGCAGAGCCTGAAAGCTCTGCGTGTTAGCAGAGACACAAGACACATACACAACTGAGCAGTTTTGAATTTGAATGTATTATACATAAGAAGAGAAGACATAAAATCACAGACCCTACCTAACTAAACTGGCTTCCTAACATGCACAACCACACAATAAATGGGCCCAAGAAAATAAAATAAATAAAATTTAATAGTGTCCCCTTTGGAAGTGTCCTCATTGGAAAAATAAGAGCAAAGTTCAATATTCAGTGTTCACTGCTCCTTTAAGGAAAGGAAATGAGGTCTCTTGTGTATATGTGTGTTCTCCTGGTGTGTGTGTTCTTGTGATGTCTATGTTCCAACTACCCGGGTAGATTTTTGAGTGTCAGTCTTATCTGTTTGTCAATAAAAGAGGAGTCGATGATGATGTCTTCTGCAGAGGTATCCTGTGGATGGCCACACCGCATCGCTGGTTCCTCGACTACAGTCAAATCTTCACTTTGGCTGGCTCGCCACTGAACAAGAAGTTCAGGTCTCGATTAACCTGGTCTGGGCATAAAACCTAAGAGCTAAAGCCCACTAACAGCAGTGTCTCTTACCACTTCCAGCTGTACACAGTGTTTCACCCGGGAGTTCTTAGAGGCTGATTATGTGCTTTTCAGGCAATGTCTTCACCCGGAAAAAGTGAATAACAGCTAAGAATCGAGTGAATAATGGCTGAGAATCTGACCATAGTGCACGCGCCACCCTCTGGCAGGAAGGGAATTGCAACCTCCACAAAAGCACACTTTGTAACCTCATGTGGGTTACACAGGCATCTGTTCTCCAAAGACCACTTTATGAGTCCAGAGAGCCTGCCTCTTACCCTGCATGTTTAACAGCAATGTGTCAAGTCCCCATGTTTTTACTGTGCAGTGATACAGAGACTGAACCCACAAGTGGCTCCATCTGCTGGTTTCCAGATGCGGTTTCTTGTAGTTTTGAACCTCCACTTCATGCAATAAAGCTACAATCCTGACCTTTCCTTCCAGCATCCTAAAATCTTCAGCCCATCTCAAACTTTGGTTCCTGTAGATTCTCTCCAGACCTTAAAGGGCTCCCATGACAGATGTTCTTTCACTATCAAGCACTATGACGAGGGCAAACAAGAAGCAGAGGAGCAGGGTGGTGCGAGGAAGTGGAGGTACACAAGGAAGAGTGACACCAAGCAGTACAAGAAGGAGCTCAATAATGCTTCCAACCAACAGTGCTTCAGCCAATACAGCCCAGCCAAAGTCAGCATGACTGGCCGAGTGGAGAGCTGCTCTTGAAGGTGAGGATTTGACAAAAAGACATATGATCCACTCTGATCATCTTAATCATGTGCACATAATATTGTATTTTCTAATGAACTATTTTAGTATATATTCCAATATTGTCATTGTATTAATATAAAAATATATTTTGCCTTGTTGAAGTATATTAAATAAAAGCTTTCCTGTCCAGTCCAATTTGTGTTTCCTTACAAGGTTTTCTTTGTTATTTATTGTTAATGAGCATTAATTACTGAACAATTGCCAGAACTGATATTAATTATTTTAGCTTTTTTAAAATTTAATTTCATTATTGTTTGTAATATTTTATTGTCGAAAATCAAAAATTACTATATATGTTCATACCATCAATCATACCATGAAGGCAAATTAGAGTTTATTTTAACTGGAGGATGGTATATTGCTTAACACATCAAAATCAAGTTATATTGCATTAATTACCTAATGAAAGGCCGTTAAGTCACCGTGTAACTTGTAAATAACTATGGATGATAGAAAATATTGTAGGTTTTATTTAGCACACAAACATAAGATTTATTTCTAGCCTCCACTCAAATAGACTATTACCGAAACATTCAGAATAAATGTGGAGTAATGCTAAATCCTTATAATATTATTCAAGTTTATATCATATTCAAATCAACAGTGACGCTCACTGAATCACTTTTAAAGTTTAGTTTATATGGGGAAAGGCGTAAATAATTTCAACAAAAGAGATTCTTCTGTTAACATGAACTGAGAATTACAATTATTATCATGATATCTGCTGATGAGTTTGCGTGCTGCTCCTGTTGCGCTTGCTGACGGCCGCCAAAGATAGTCTGTTTGTAACCGCGTACGGGATCCCCTGAATGAGTGAGCAGCAGAGAGAGTGCTGAGGGCCCTCCATGTGAAACGCGCGGAGGGAAGGGCTCATCTCTCGCGAGGAACGACGCCGTTATCGGAATCTCTACAAACAACACGAGAATTCATCATTCACACGGTAATATAACCCAATCTTACACGGTACATGTGTCGTGTGCCAGCAATGGGGGAAAAAACTGAATCAAAATCATATTTTATTGCTATTTCTTCCAACAGTTTACGATTGTTGCGTTACATTTCGGCGGCCTTTAGGCCCGACTAGCATGCAAACCACCAAGCTAGCCTGAACAACGTCTCATTTGCACTGCTTCAGTTAACGTTAGCATGCGAGCTTGCAAATCCGATTTTGTAGTGTCAGCTAACAGCAGCCCGTTAGTATGTGCTCTTGTTTAGGCTAGTTAGCTAGCTATAATGCAAGACTAAACCATATGGGGATACCAGGGATGGCTGGAATTGTCAAGCGAAATCAACTTTATGTTGCAAAATACTGTGTCAGCTAACATCAAGTTTGACCGTTTCCTCGGGTTTTCCTCTGTTCCCGCAACATTACTTGTCATTGTCGATGGACCCCTACCCAGTAAACGTTAACGTTAGCTCGACGTTATGGAAGACAACGTAAACGATGCAGTAATGTGACGTTACCGAACTAAATGTAGATTGCAATTTCTACAAAACTCTATGTGGCGTTGTTTTAATATTTAAACGGTCGCGGCAGCGGAAGAGGTTGCTAACATTCGTTTATTAGGGAAATGGGTTTACCAAAACAGTGCTCTCACGTTACCCTATTTCCGAATACTATCAATGCTAACTCAGTGCTAATCAGGTGCTAGCATAATTTTTTGCAGCTTCAGTTCAGCTGTTAGAATTAAAGGCATGCTCAACAGGACCATTCCGATATTATTATTATTCATTTATAAAATTACACTGCTTTCAAGTGTATACACAAGTGTACAGCTGAATTGGTCAAGGGAAAGGCTTTTAGTATCTATCTTGGCTACCTACTGTCAAACACATACACCCAGACTTACACATCATGTGTCATTCTACTTGTGTCTGAATCATGGTTTCCGCTCATCTGAGAATTTATGCCCCTGTAAACCCCTTTACCCCGTCGCACTCAGATTTTACGGTATTACTAAGTTATGATTCATTTAATAATCAACTGTTCTTTGTCAAAGTGATTAGGTGGCAGCCCATCTATCTATCTATCTATCTATCTATCTATCTATCTATCTATCTGTCTATCTATCTATCTATCTATCTATCTATCTATCTATCTATCTATCATGAGTAAATAGTTTAACAATGGGCTATGGATATATATAAATTTTTAGAAGTTGATAAACTTATTATTATTTTAACATTTTATGGCATAAGATCAAGAAAAGAGTAAAGGGCCATTGCAGCCAATGTGGATTAAACATGTAGAAGGAACACAAGAAATTAAACATTCTCAGGTGGAAGGATGCACAGAAACCAAAAATTGTTTGCACGTGGGTTTTATTTCTCTACTTATTTCCAGAAGTCAGTAATATATATAACCATGCTTTTATAAAATGTTAATTAAGGTATTGTAATGAATAATTACCAGTAACATAAATATAATGACTGAGTGTGTTAAGGTAAATTAATTATAGCGCCTAACCCACTCAGTCACAGCGCAATAGCAGTGCAGCTTATGAAATAAAAAACATGATTATGCCTAATTGCAATATAGTAATGTTTAAAATCTAGGACTATATCTAGTCTCATATTTCAAAATTAATATTAATTGCCAAGCATTAGTTGGTAAAAGCAATTGTATGATTGTAAGCAACTTTTTTCTTACAACTTTCTGTAACTAAAAGTTCATGACATGGGGAGATTGCTACAACATACAGATTATTTGGAATCATTAAGTTACAGGAAAGAAAGAAATAACAGTATTAAACATTACATAACCAAAGAAAAGCAGCACACACAACTTAAACATGCAGTATAGTAGCCAAATATTAGTTGGCATTACATATAGCATCGTACAAGTAAATAAAATAAAAGATGGATGATCAGAACAAGATCCAAAAGAATGTCGAATTTATTTTGTTATCCTGTGACAAGCTGGAAGACAGTCTTCTCCCCATGTTTTTTGCTCGAAGAGAAAGGCTTGGAATTGTTACCAGTATACTGCAGTCACCCCCTAGGAGCACCTACCATGTATTTTGTACTTTTCTTTTACAACTCCTGTGTGTAAGCTATATATTAATTGGACACCATTATCAGGGCTGTGTGGACAACCCTGTTCTATTAGATACACAGCAGACAGACAGCTGATGAATACATTGACCTGTGTCCTTTGTTGATAGACTATAGCTAAAACATCTTTACATTAGTGTGAACAACAGACTTTTTTTTAGATCAGGCTTCTTGCTCTTAATTACAAGTAACTTGTTCTTGTAAGAAAACATCCTCCAAACGATCTTTGAACATACAAACGAATAAAGTGTAGTGTATTGATTGTGAGATAGCAGAAGTTGTTCAATAAACTAGTCAAATTTTAAGTAGATATTCCACATTAAGTCAGGTGCAGTGACAGACGAAGGAGGGAGAGCTGCCTTGTTTTTAAATATGGCATTTCATTGGCTTTCTCTGTTAACCAAGTTTTCATATTATCTTATTTCAGCAATAAACAATGTCTGAACAAGTGTTGGATGAAATTGTGCAAATAACAGTGGAAGATTTTAACCAGGAAGACCGTTCAGGTGAGATTCTTTTGAAACAGCATGAAAAATTAATAGTTTTCTTGCTGTTCATCGACATTCTCTGCTTTTTTATCCACAATGGTTATGTTCTACAGTGGCAAGTTTTGCAATATAAAATATGGACAACTAATAAATGACATTCCTCACTAACTTTCATTTTGTAGAAGTTTTTGTAGAAGTGCACAATGCAACTGTGTTATTTTAAATATGTGAAATAAACGCTGAATGTAGGATTTAAACTCTTCGTCAGCAGATACTCTCTGGGTTCAAGTGTGAGGACGCCTTACATATCCCATAGTGAAATCCAATTAGAAGGCTGTCTGTCATGTGTTGTTTTGACTGATTCTCTATATTTGACTCATGCCAGACATGCTGGGCAATCATGAAGATGATGAAGAGAGGCCTCAGAAGAAAAAGAGGAAACTAAGTAGCAGCCAGGAGAATAATAACAATAACCAAGACATATATTTTATTAAGGTACCAGCTCTGTATGTGGGCACTTTTTAGAGCTCTTATATTTTTACATTTAAAATAAGTAGATAGTAATGTTTTAGTTTTTTTTTTTTTAATGAGATTAATTACATATCCTATATCTTAATATTTGTGTTTCCAGAGCCTGTTGGTCTCATTCACCGCATCAATCACACAGAGATTGGAAGGAATTGAATCAAAATTACAGGCCTTGGACACAACATGCAAGGCCCTAGCACGCAAGCTGGACACAATGGCACCTTGTGCAAAGAGTCCTATTCAGGTTCCCATGGTTGCAGGGTCTCCCCAAGGGGCCACTCAAACTTGGAACAAAGTGCGATGGTAATGTACAGGTGTTTGTCCACAAGCACATTTTGCAAAAATGAATGTTGTCCCCATTCATGCTTATTGTGCAGAATGATGGACATTGATTGCAATTCCAAGGTCCAAGTATGTACAGTCTCTTGAGATGGACCTACAAAGTCTTTTTAGCCATTTTACAAAGCCAAATTGTGATTACAGGACCTGGTATAACCACTTTACTTAACCTTATTTTAGATTGTGCAAAGTTTGCAAACATGTGCCCAGTGTTAACCAGAGAGTTTTAACTTCTCCTTCAGTGTTGTTCCACAAACGAATGTGATAGTGAGCAGTGAAAACCCGAAAGGCACCAGCCAGGAAGACACCCCTCTAGAGAACCTGCTCAGCAAGTAAGTGGCTAACATTTATGCCTTGTGTTGATTAAACACAAATCCTTCCTAACACAAAACAGTATTAACCAAATGTCCCTTCCTGTGGATGGCAGTCCTGGCATTTGAAACCTGTATGCAATCTCCATATAAAGGTGACATTGGTTTGTATTTTTGTCAGATCTATCGATTATTAATTGGCATTTCTTTTCAGCACCGTAACAAGAAGACGACAGAACACAATCTTGGTAAAAGTGCCGGGCCCAGAGGAGAGTCAGGAAGAACAAGAAAGTGGCTCAGAAGCTAGTGACTCTGTTTCTAATGGTGGCCATTCCAGCAATGCACAAAATGGCCAAAATGTCACACTCATCACACTCAATACAGAAGGTATGACTTTACAGTGCTGACTCACATCTGCAGTTATGCCTGGTATTAACATGTGACTCTGGTGACCTGATCACAAAGGGAAAGCTCTAAGTACAAGAGTACACCTAAGGTGTCCTTAATACATGTTAAAATCAGTCGCTCAGGCCTCATTCAGAATTGGTCTCGGACACATGTTGCCACATGTTTTTTAGCGGTGTATAAATGAATGTGTCCATGACTGCAATGCAAGACTGCCCACTCTACTGATATAATATGCAGAGAAAAAACTGTTTAATGTTTGTAAACACAAGGGTGCTGCAATAAAGCATTGTAAAGTGTCTTGAGACAACTTGGTTGTGAATTGACGCTATATAAATAAATTGAATTGAATTGAATTGTCACTGGAAAAATAATTGCGGCCTAAAGATTTCACGGTAACAGTACTATCATGACATTTGTATATAAAAAAGATGTTATGAGTTGAATTCATTCTGAACATTTTTTATCATGTGTTTAGTCTCTCTCTGTGCAATGAATTACATTTAAACAATGAGTGTTCTGAAGTGGAGAGTTTTTCACTAAAACAGTACAAAATCATACAGAGGCTTTTCACTTGATGCATCAGTGACGCATACATCAAAGCTAAAATAGAAGATAACAGAAATTTTTCAAAAAACAATTAATTATTTGCAGGACATTATCTGTATATTACTATGTGAAGTTGGTGAACACATTGTCCTCTCATTAATATTCCCAAAGTCTCTTCAAAATCACACAATTTTCAAAGTTGTTGATTTAGAAGAAACATGGGAAACTTTGCAAAACATCTTTGTAGACATTTTTAATCTTTCAGTATATTTGGCATTAAATATATATCTGTTCAGAGTCTGAAACCTGTCAACATTTAGTGCTGTTTGAACAAAGTGCTTCATCTGATTTCATCAGCCAAACTAAATTTATTAAAGTTGCCAGCATTTTACTCCTGGTAATTGTGTGGAATTTTTACTAGTACAGTAAAGAGTGACCGATAAAGACTACTTATTTTTTGTCCACAACTCACTTAAAAAAGGCACAGTTTTGTTAATTTTTGCTTAAGGAGAAACTTCATAAATTTTGGGAAACTCTGTATGCAGCAAATTATAAATTATGAATAACTTATACTCTGAGATATTTCTTTGGGTGAAAAATGTGTCCATTGTCACAGAGTATTGGCTGCTCCTGGTTGAGCACAAAAATGGATTTGGGCTTTGATAATGGGAAGATGTGTGTTTTTTTGCTTGAGGTCACATAGAAGGCTTGTAGGAATGCACTGTAATGCCAGTTTGAACCTACATACTTAGAGTTGTTCACTTATGATCGAATCACCCAGGACAGTTGTTAAAACCAGATGTGTCTGTACTCATGGACACAGATACACACATATTCATGTTATTTCTCTGGTTCATTGAAATAAAATAAAGATTGGCTATATTGATATTAATGAAGTCAAGACCAAATTTTCAAGGACCACCTCATATGTGGCACATGTGGTATGGGTTTTAAATGTTGCTCCTCACAGGGAAGCAGGAAACAATTCAATGTGTGTATATGTTTTGCTCAGGGACGCTTAAACATGTTGACAGGAGGATCTAGGGATTTAACTGCCAACCTTGATAAGTGGAAGAACCACTTCACCTGTTGTTACATAGTAATCTAATGTAACTGCTTGTGATTGATATTGTTAAGATTTGATTTATTTGTCATAGCTAACATAACTCTCACAGATGGTCGCCATATTGAATGGAAAGCAAACTGTGCTGATGTGTTATGTTCATGTCCATGCGGTTTTGACTCAGGCTGTCTTGATAACTGCTCTGTTTGGTCATTCATGTTTTTAGTAGCTTTATGCAGGATTCTGGCTGAGCCTGAGAGAGAACAGTTCATGTGTAATTGTGCAAACCTAAATTAAGTCCATATTGTTGTGCAGTGATTATTGGTTTGGTTATTTTCAGTCGACTCAGGAAGTTCTTGGTTATCTTCAAAGGCAAACTATTATTCATTTATTTGCAGCTGTGGGTTACCATGATAAATCTGTGTTAGTCAGCATTAGCTGAATGTGGTGTACAGAACAGTGCGTCTCATGCTTTGCTTGTGTGTTTGTTTGTGTGGTTGATTTAACAGCTAACATACGCTGTGAGCAAACAGCCAAACCACATATTCTGCTTTTTGATACCTTTTAATAATAGCATAGTTTTGCTTAAAATTTACTTACTTCTGCTTATTACTACCACAAGAGTGCGCTATTGTATTACACAAAGTGTCTCAGTGGCTCTGTTACAGTTAAGTAACTTGTAACTTGCAAATCAATACAACTAGATTGACGGTGATATAGTTTTTGCTGTATAGACACACAACATCCTTATTAACTTTTAATACTTCTGTTCCCTCTAGATGATTACCCAACGGGCACCTGGTTGGGTGATGAGAACAACCCGGAGATGAGGGTTCGATGCCCAGTGTCTCCAGCTGACATGCTCCATATCACCACAAACTGCCGCACAGCAGAGAAAATGGCGCTAACGCTGTTGGACTACTTGTTCCATCGGGAGATCCAGGCCATGTCCAACTTGTCTGGCCAGGGCAAACATGGCAAGAAGCAGCTTGACCCACTAATGATCTATGGCATTCGCTGTGAGTCTTCCAGTGATAATGTCATAACCATATATTGACAAGTATTGCATTTTTATGCCACCTGCTACACTTTGTGATTGATTTTTGACAAAGTGAAGGTAGACCCTGTAATGAACATTATTAAGAGACAAGCCAGTTTACTATAAGAAATGTTATATGATCAAGTTGCTGGCACTAGTAGACCCCATCAGGTTTTGGAAGAGAATCTAGCATATCTTCTTGTCAAGTGTTTCGGAGCAGTTTGAACTTGCCAGTGTGTTATTACTAAATTGGCAAAATGACCCACTTTTAATTGCCAAGGCGGTGTCTAGTAAGCACTGTTTATCTCGGGATTATTACATGATTTCTGCACAGTTTAAATTATGCTAATAAATTTCAGTCATCTGGGGTTTAAATCCTTGCCCCCTTAATGAACTCTGTGAGACTTTCCCACATTTTATCCCTGTTCCATTACAAAGCGGCACAGAACTGAACAAAGAAATTGAGATGGGTTACAACAACATGCATTGCACACACGCATAAATGTGCAACACATTTTATAACATACCAGACTCTAAATGACAAGCACATGTCTGGTGGAAAGCTCCCAGTGGAGTCACCCTCAATTCAGTGGACTCTTTTCTTTCTGATTAAGCAGAGTCGGGGTTAAGATGGTAGACAGAAAGACATTAATGAAAGTTCTGTATTTAATACAAAACTTAGATATACCGTATAAATATACTGTTTTTATATGGTTTATATTGCAGTGTGAAAAGAGGCTCCTTTAGCAGTGGTCTTTCCTCCACAGTGCAGTGCCCCCTGTAGGAGGTTTTAGTAAATATCCCCTTTTGCATGCCTTATTCCCTGATTTCCCTCCCAGCACAGTGGATGTCTGTAGTTACATGCAGATTTGGCCTGACATAGAGGTATGCAGAGGCTGGAGCAGGGCCATGTGACTTAAAGGTGACTCATTCTGCCTGCCTTAAAAAAAAAAAAAAAAAAAGGAAAAGGAACGAAGGAGCAACTGGCCTGCCTGTACAGGACCCAACCAATGTGAAAGGGCTGCCCGTTTGCTGCCATCCAACTCTGCCCACATATCCCTAAGCTACTCAGTTTCTCATTTTCTACCCTCAGGCTTTAGCAGCTCACACCCTTTAAACAGTTCGTAACACTGACAGCTGCATCCACTCTCACCTGCACACATGCCCACTGAGCGAGTGATGAGGCACATTCACAGGCCTTTGTTAAAACAGCCTTTCAAAGGGTGTGGACTGGAACTAAACAGAATTAGAACAGTTGTTTACTTCAGTTTTCATTAAAGTTCACAGCCATTGCAGATGAAGTGGTCTCCTTACAAAAGCATTGCCTTATGGCCAGTCAGTCAGCTTAACTTTGTTAACTGGGGCAATATTTGGCTGTGACGGTAAGAATTAAATCTTAACCAATGTTTTAATATTGCAAAGACTGTTGACTACATATGCTTAAAATTGTAAAGGCTTGGAATAAAGTACACCACCAGGGATACTACATGCATATTTTTATGCCACAATAATGTTAAATTTTAACTGTAACAATATTTCACAATCTTGCTGGTGCATTATTCTGACTGCCATGTCATGTATTGCCCCTGATATTATTGTTAGGGTTAGATATGGCATGCAAAATTATTTACAATGTGCAAAACTTTCTTGTTTTGTCCACAATAGCTCAAAGCAGACTATCTGTATTCCTGCACTATTAAAGGAGGAGGCAATTTAAAGAGTGCAGGGCTGAAAGAAGAGAGCCTAGAGACAGATATAAATCAAGATGTGACATTCCCGTTCATGTAAAAGCCGAGAGTTTTTAATCGATTATCTAGCACAGTTTACAGATGACCTTTGACCTCACATTGTGTGTCCCCACAGGCCACTTGTTCCACAAGTTTGGCATTACTGAATCAGACTGGTATCGCATCAAGCAAAGCATCGACTCTAAATGTCGTACTGCCTGGAGACGCAAGCAGCGCGGCCAGAGTCTGGCTGTCAAAAGCTTCTCCAAACGTACGCCTCGCAGTACGGGCACAGGTAAGTTACTGGTTATTATCAGGGGGCTGTAAAGCGTATGTGTCTGTGCTGTAGTTAACACTCATATTCTCCTGCACTATGAGTGTTGGAATTTATTACTTGTCCATTTTGCTGCATATATATGCATATTAATGAACACAGTTTTCTTGAAAATACTCTAAATGCTTAAAAATTCAGACTTATTATTAATACAACCTTCATGTTATGTGAGAGCCAGCGGGGGTTGAATCTATATAGTTCTCAAATTTAAATCAACCTCCCTTTTTTGAAGATACTTTCTAGCCACTAATATTTGGTCCAGGATGAAATGTATCACTCCTTTATAAGGTACAAGACAACACAAACTGGAGATTATGGCAAATTACAATGTACAAGTTAATAACAAGATAGCATCAAACTAATATGACAAAGTATCATGCAGATGTGTATTCAGAGTTAAGTAAATGACTGGAGTAACTGGTTAGTTAAATACCAGATCACATTTAGAAATTAACATTCATCTAAACTTTTCAAGCTTGTAAATCTTTCTATTTAAAAAAAAATAGAAGTCTGGAACTGTTTGAAACCACACTTGTGAAATTCTCTGTGGAGTGAGCTTTCATCTCTGTGGCCTGAGAAAATGAATATTTACCTGGCTCCACTCTCATAAGTCTTATCAGCTGATAATGTTGCTATGTTTCTGCAGTTGTTTAATGATTAAACACATGGTTGTGAGAATCAAGAGACATATTTCTAAGCTTTTTTTCTTGCTCACAGGCCAGTCACACCACCCCTGCCTTTTTGTTTGTAATGTTTTTCAAAAAGCAACACGCTACATTGGTTATTATATTTTTTCCAACCCAAAGCTGTTAATTTGAACTGGTGCTCAACTTATTTGAAAGGAATGTGTTTAAATGTTTTCTTTATGCAGCCTTGAAGGAAGTTTATAGTTGAGTCTTGTCAGCCTGTTCGTTGTAAATTTATCTTGATAACCAAAGTTTTCTTAAGGTTGTGACAAAAGTTTTTGGATAATTGCCAGTGAATAGATTTTTCTGTCAAATACTACCAAGAGACTTTGCACTATTTTTACATGGTACATATAGATTTGGTGCAAACCTCTCATAAAACCTAAACCTACCAGGATCTGTGGTGCCTTAAAAAATTACGAGACTGTTCATTTGCACACAAACAGAGTGCTGCACAGCATTGCACATGTAGCACATGCCAGCAGTAATTTTTGCACATAATTTACATGTGCTCCCTTTCTCCCTGATTGGCTACTTTGTAGCAAACAACAAATGTTCTAAGTTACACCCCCAAGTTCTCTTTCATTTCATATTCAGTTTTTATGCAGGAAAATAACTGTGTGCAAATAGTTAACAAACACAGGCACCCTTTTTTTTTACCAGTTAAATGAAGCTATTTTAAGACCCGGAACCCAAATACAGATACAGTGTGTATCGCTGCAGATGGTTACAATCTGCACACAATGCCTGCTGTCCTTTCCTCCCTCTGAGCTGTCACCTCTCACCCCTGACCAGGGAAAAGTAAGACTGCAGGGGAAACCCAAATATCCTGTGAGCATAAACTCGGGGTGGGCCCTGCCTTTTCGGGCCACACACACCCTAGAGTGCACAACACAAATACTAGCTCAGAGGGTCCCTCCACAAACATTTTAAGTCAAAAATTCAAAATAATTCTTTTCTTAAGAAAATGTTAAAATACAGTAAAAGAACAATTCTGCTGCTAAAGAACAGTTCTTCTGCCTTTTTAAATCCTTATCTTTAAATAAATGTTGAGTAGAAAAAGTAGAGCTCAGAACAGGACTGTAAAACATAATAAGCAACCTGGCTCTTGCATCCTTGTCTGGCAAAAAAAAGTACTAAGAATTATTTACACAATACTGTAAAGAGTTCTAATAATGAAGATGGGAGATAGCTTTAATTTTGAAGGCAAAATTACACAAAACAGATGTTTTCAGGTGTATATGGTTTGATTTGTATGTATGATGTCATCAAAACTACATTCCTTGAAATTTTTCCATGCTCAAAGAAGCTTTTTTGGCAAGGTCTGTTGCAAGTTATGACCTCATTTCCTCTCCCACATCTCAAAAGAGAGAGTGTGATTTGGTTGATTTTGTACAGTGTGGTCCAGACTACACTGTCATTGACTACCCTGCTGTCTTGGATCCTTGACATGGTGTCTTGATGTTGTGGGTTGGTTTGGAACTGAGGGGGGTGGTGTGACAGGTCAGTGCAGGGATTTTGGACTGCTGGTGTGATAAGGAGTGTTTAGACTGAGGCCTGGAGTTTGTGTTGGCTGAAAGACCATGAATGTGTTTGGATGACTAGCTGTTGTGTCCTTATTGTGTAATTAGGCGTTTGATATAGCAAACATGCCATCATCCAGCAGATGGCCTGGGTACTAGCCAGGTTTTTTACACAAGGCTGCTAAGGCCCCTTGCATGACCATGTCTGGGTGTGTGTCAGTTTCTGTGTCCAATAGATGTCATTTTTGTTTTTTATGTGTGCTGGAATCATTTGCTCTGTGTTCTGGACTTGTACACATGACCACCAATGATCATAATGCTTGTCCTCCTAACCAGAGGGAGGCATTACAGAAGAAGCAGCCCACATTGAGACTGCCACCCAGCAGACCTTGCACTACACCCTGGCCAATCAACAGGTCCAATTCCACCGTATTGGCGAGGATGGACAAGTTCAGGTGGTGAGTGTCAGACTTTTCATCCCAAAGTCTTTCATAGGCAAAAAAATACATAGTCACAATATTTTTTATCTAAAGGAACATATGACAAAGTATTTCATGACAGTACGAGTGTGAGCATCTTTTGTCTCAGTATTATCAGTATGAATTTTATTAGAGGATATGTATTTCAATTTTCTTCAACCAAATAATCCATATTGTGTTTGTAGTGTGAATGAAGGAGTTTCCCATTCTCAGGGACTGGGTGACCTTGTTCAGCTGTACAGCAAAAGCCAAAGGTCGAAGTCAGGCCCGCTGCAGCACTATGAGTGGGCTGACAAAGAGTAAATAAGGGGAGCTTTCATGTCTTGTGCCCACTCTGCTAATTTTAAGGGATAACTGAGGAACTGGTCACTTAGTAAACTCTGCTACCTTAAGGTATTAAAATGATCATAATTTAAAATTTATAAACCATCATATAAGTTACATTCACAAATTGAATGAGAGCAGCTTGGCCCACTCGTAGTCTGAACACACAAGTTTGTGTGTTCAGACTACGAGTGACAGATACACACAAGCTTTTAGACAGTGTTTGTAAAGATGGGTTTTCCATGAGAAATGAAATAGGTATTTTTCTAGTACAACAAGTGCAACTAACTGAAAAATACAATTGTAATTATAAAATAGGATTATACTACATGAACTTTAGAGAAGTAATTTTCTAGGAGGGTTAAATCCTCCTCTGTGGTTCCTCCTGTTTATGCAATGACTGATAAAAACTACCTCATAATTTACAGTACAATAAGTATTTCTGCTGTTAATAGGATGGTACATTATGTATGGGTTAGGAGGTACTGATAACAGGTGACTCGTATGAAAAAGGAAGGAACAGGCAGACAAGACAGAGGGTGGGAAGAGAGGAAAAGAAACTGGGGTCAAGGTGAAGGAGTGGGAGAGAATAATTGTCAAGAATTCACTGTGCAGTTATTATGCTCCCGACATTTAGCAGAGAATTAAAGGGTGCAGCTGAGCCTTAAATTTATGAGTACTGCTAATACAACAGAGGAAATTCAAGTGAACTTACTGGCATTGATTCAGAACTTCAATAGTCGTCTGCTAATTACTAAACAATAAACAAACAAACTTTTGTGTTCAGTTGCCAAAATAAAATTAGTGCTGCTTCGTTCATTATTTTTAATCACAATCTTTCCTACAATTTAGCTAATATCAAGCGTAAGGGGAGGGTTCACACGCTTCCAAGTCTGCCTTAAAGCAATATGGTCATGACCAAATGAAAATGAAACAGGTTTTCCTTACTGTCATTATTCTTCCATTTCATACTGACCATTAATAGATCAAATTCCAATGTGATTTCATTGTGAGTAATTGGGGTAAAATCCACTGTTCTCCTTCACAGCTTAAATTTAATTAAAAGTTCATCTAAAGCTAACTTCAGGCTTCATCAGTGTAAGACAAATCTAGTGAATGTCTTTCAAAGTAGCTATCTTTTACTACAAAATTTCTTCTTTTTGTCACTATCCTCCAACTGCAGCTTAAGAGGGCATGCAGGAGGACAATTCATATTATTGTTTTCCACTACTTGCTTTTTAAGATGCATTAGACAGGCATTTCTTGATGGCCAATATGAATAAGACAAATTATTTTAGCAAGCAAATCTGTTTTAATCTGAATATGTGCACCTGAAATTTGCATTGAGACAAATCTGAATGTTTGTTAACTTATTATTTAACTACAATGTAAGGTTGTGTGATAATTATATATACATTTACTTGGTTGATAATGGTGTTAAAATTTAAAGGAAGATATGCCTTTAGCATAAACACTGAATTATAGATCACGCGTGATAATGTTTCAGCTTCAGCTGTCTCTCATCCTTAACCTGTGTCTCTCAGATTCCACAGGGCCAGTTGCACATTGCCCAGGTGCCACAAGGGGAGGAGGTGCAGATCACACAGGACAGTGAGGTAAGTGTGTGTACTGCGTTTTTGTATATGAATGAGAGAGAGAGAGAAAAAGAGAGAGAAAGAGTGAGAAGAGAAACAGTTGGCCACTCATTTTTTCTTGAGTCATTCTTCCTGGTATATTCAATTTCTTAACAAACATGTCAATCAGGAGAATTTGTCTCCAAACAGAATGTAATTGTTAGGGTGAACTCATGCTTGAGAAAGAAGTGGTTTGCTGGGAAGAGAAATACTGTCATCTACCTTAGTGTGGGAATGTCAGTATGTTGCGTTAGAGGTCTGGTTAGTAATTTGGTCAATATCTGGCTAGCTAGGCTAGGTATTCCATCACTCACTATGTAAAGTAATCTATTTTTAAAATGGTGGATTATAATCTATATTTATTTGAACACATAACCCTAACCCCGATTTTGCAAATGCACCCTTAATGGCTCTTAGACGAGGACAATTTCTGCACAACTCCAAGACTCTAGTGCATTATCATTAAGGAAAACTGCAGTCCAGTCCATTACTCCGATAACTAATAGTATCCTTTGATTAGGCTCTCTGTCACAGTAAAAGTTCACCAAGTGTTTCTTCAATAAATTAGGGCTGATCCCCTGAACAGCTGTGTTGAAGCAGAACTACTCTTAATTTGTAGCTACAACTGTTCCCTGTGATTGATCAAATTTGTGATTGAACAACTTACTCCTGGCGATGATAAGCTAGTTTCCCATTAAAAGAAAGATATGGAAGAACCACTTAAAAGAGTTAGCTACTATTATTTTCTGTCAAATGAGATTAAAAACAAGAAAACAGTTCATTTGTTCTTTAAGCTTTGCATGTTTCTGTTTGTCCATGCAAATAGCAGTTCCAATGAATCATAATACCTGAAAACATATAAGTCCTTAGTGAGCAAAGACAGATGTTCCCTAGAAAGCATCTTAATGTTTATATATCCATGTACTTATGCATGAGGTGACTTTTATTTCCACATAATGCCCAAATGTCTCATGTCCTTCACAGATGTGCTCTCTGTATGCACATGCAGTGTTCCCCAGGCAGTTGAAATCAAAATCTTACTCCAAACCACACTGACTGCGGAAGAGGAATTTCCATATCCTCGTTACTGTTAGTGATTTTTGAAGATGTGGGAGAACAATTTATTGCAAGGCGCCAGTCTGTGTACACACATACATATAATCATATACTGTGCATAATATCTGCCACAGATGCATGAGATTTATGCAAAAGCGTTTGACACCTTGACCAAATGTTTTTCTCATATCCTACTCAGTGTTGCTAAAGGACACTCAGAGGAAGAAGTGCTCTATTGAGTGAGAGAGACAGAGCGAATTGGAGGCATGAAAGCTCTAAAGTCTTTCCTGCTCTTTGTGTCTGAGCCCAGACTTTCTTCTCCTCTCTCCTTCCTACTCTGTGATAATGTTTGTTTTTTGGAGTTCAAAGCTTAGCAACAAAATCCCACATCTCCCAACTGCCACTCACAGAATATGTTTTCATTAGGAATGAGCCCCTTTCATCAAAGATATTGGTTTTGATGTGCTTGAAAAGGAAATGAGCTGTTTAAGAGATTACACTGCTCTTGCCCATATGGCAGCTCAGACAGCACTCAATATATACATGAAATGCAATTAGCAAGAGAAGCTGAAATTTGGGGCTTGCAAGATTCAACTTCTATTGTAAATACTCAGTTTTGCAAGAGGGCTACTTTTGAAAGGTGACAGGAGACCAGAGGCAGGTTCATGAGCAAACATTAATAGTATTGATCATATAAAATGAACAAATATTATAAGTCCCATAACTCATCTTTTCTTTTAATTTTCATGTTAACTGACTTATTAACTTATCAACACTTTTTTACAACGTCAATGGATTTGTCTGGCCATCAAATGTTAGACTTAATGTTAATCTTATTTATTTTAAGGTCCTTTACATAGGATATTCATCAAAAGAGACAGGTGGTGAGATAAAATGCAACCAGTGCCAGAGGAAATCCGTCATACAGTTTGATAAAATAATAGTTTCTTCAAAATGTACACCAACACAGTCCTAGCAGCGCACACACACACAAGCAAACTAGTACACATTAATACTGTTGATGATCACCAAGAATGGGCTTCTGTATAACAACAAAGCTATGCTGAACTAGTGTTGCAGTATTAGTTTCAACAAAAAGCAACATTAAACGAAAATGTCGACTACCGAACTATACACTCATTGTTTAGTTGGCTTCAAATGAGGCTTAATGTTTCTCTTGACTGTCCCTTAGTTATCAGACATCAGTCCAACATCACCACATTAGCCACACAAAATGTGCCAAGTTCAACAGGATAACCTACAATAGTAAAAGTAAAACACCATAAAACATGGCCAAACATACAGCATTCATGTTTGAAGTCAGGTCCCAAACACTCTGCATTGATCCATCATTGAGCTTAAATCATCAGGACTTAAATGTGCACACATGTAGCCATCAGAAAAAACTTAATCCACTCAGCCTTTGTGTCAGCCTAGAACTGGGGCCCAATGTTTTGATTTGTGTAGGATCTTTAAGATGATAAAGGTTCAGTAAGGTAGGCCTACCAGCCCCAATTAAATTGAATGAGTTTAAGATGTAAAATTTGGACATGAATTCAACATTCAGTCTTGTAAATAGTCTATTAAAACTTGCGATTATCAAAATGCAACCTGTTTATTATGTAAGCCCGTTTTAAACATTATTTTCATGTAATCAGTGTTATATCTTACACAGTATAGTGTCCCCCCTATCTGAGAGAAAAAGCCAGGTCTGCATTTGTCCTGAGGGGCACTTTTATCCTTGTGAAAGTAATACCACAGATGTTTGACAAATGTTTCTTAGTTTAGATCCACTAATAAAAAGAAGAGGTCTGAATAAATTGGATAATTGACTATTTTTTTACTCTTTTACTTTCATAGCTGTAACTGAATTGTAATTATAAATGCCTTGTTACATTAGAAAAAGTTTGCCCAAAATTTAAGGTAGCTAAACCTTTTTCATCATACAAACACTCAGATGTGGGAATGATAAATACACATAAACCTTAAACCTGAATTGCCATAATGAATAGAATTTTTAGGCTCTTTAAGAATATAAATTTGTGTTATCAGTTATCAGAATTAACTTAATTTCTGAATAACTTTTTCTGCTTCAGTTAATAGTTGTCTACATCATTATCTGATTCTGTTGGACCTTGTACAGCCTGAAAGGCCATCACACTAAAATCAGCCTTTTCTCTGTTATACTAACAGTCTTATTTATTCTATTATAAAAAACTGGCACATCTGTCTTTCTGTACAGCCTTGATTAATTTGTGTGAACAACAAATAGTCAAAAAAAATCCTATTGTAAATAAGTTTATTGGCATTGTGATTAAGAAAAATGGAGGGTGGGCCACGTGGCACTCTATGGGCCTGTGATAGAGTATCACTGCCTTATGTGATGTCCTCTCATGTGGTCTTGTTAACATCATTGTGGGTGTTCATGAACTTAATAAATTAAACTTTATGATGGTCATTATATCTTGATGAGACAGCAGTGGCCTTGTGCCTGTGTGAATGGGCATGTGTTTTTGTTTACTGACGTATTAACGTAGCCAGAAATGACAGAATAGTTGACATACACACAAAAACAATGTGTTTGCTTCTCTATCTAGTGTTATAATGTAAAAACTGCCAAACCCCACATGCTCAGAGTCCTTAAAAAAACAATTCTGACACTTTTGACACTTTTGTTGACTTAGTGATACTATATTGACATTTCATGCATCACAAGAGTTCAGTTTAGTCCTACATGAGGGCTTGAATCATATTGTGACAATTAGGTACTGTCTGTAGTGGTCACAATTGTCTCCGGCAGCCACATCACAGCTGAAACATGACACAGCTGTTCCTGGTGGAATCAAGCTGTCAGTAATTTGCAGGCTTAAAGGGCAATAAAGGGGGTTATCAGTTAAATAAGCTAAATGATTTTGAGTGCGTATGTGTACAGGTTTTAGGATTTTGGATTGACATGTCATTTCTCTCTTTCAGGGAAATCTCCAGATCCACCAGGTACATGTTGGTCAAGATGGTCAGGTAAGAACATTTTCATTGTCAGCAATGATAAATAGAAGTTACAATACACATCAATTCATGCTGCAGAAGGTAAACTACCTTTGCAAGTGATATACCTCAACCTATGGGCTGTCTGAGCAGGATCTTTCCTCTTATTCTTTAAATCTAAAGAGATGAGGACAAGTAAAAGAGAAAAGGACAGTGATCTTCATGTCGCCAACAAAGCTTTTGCACTGACATTAATTAGTTAGTTAGTTTAATTAGGATGAGGGCTATTATTGTAATTGAAATGCAGTATATCTAACATAAAATGGTAGCCACCTATTTTAATCTCAACTATTAAATTACTTTACTCAAACAAGTGATAATTTTACCTTTCTCCTCCCTGCCTCTTCTACTGTATTAGAGCCCTAAGTGTTTTTGTTGTTTTTTTTAAATATACAAGGGGTGCCCGAATTGCACAACAGTTCTCTAGAATTATAGCTGTATTCTTGTTGATTTTTTCATATGACTTCACATGGCAGATGCGAAATGTTGGAGCTTCTGCCACTCAGAAGTGAAACTTGTGTCACCAGCGGTCCGCTGTTGCAGTGATTGTAGCAACACATTTGTGGGTGCGTCAGGAATATTGTGCTCAATTTTTTCCAAGGTTGGCCAATGCAGCATGTATAGCAGCAGTCACAAATGTTAGACCAGTGTTAATCTTGTCATTTATTTTCTAAGTCTATATAGAACACTAGGAAGAGACAGATGGTAAGATCTAGTTTAATTTCAGCCAGAAGAAACCTTCCATACAGTTTGATGCAATAATAAATTACCTATGAACGTACACGGACACAGTCCTAGCAGCACACACACACACACACACACACACACACACACACACACACACACACACACACACACACACACACACACAC
>JAPZDZ010000023.1:10770157-10783926 GCA_029783805.1 Acanthurus tennentii | reverse complement strand
TCTCTGTTACTTCTGTGTTATGTGTGGTGATGTTCTGTGAGTCTGGCCTTAAGATAAATGTAAGAAGCATTACATTTTACTAAAACTGTGAAGATGATTCTAAATTACGCCTTAGAACCTTATGGAGGCAGTTCAGATACATATGTCTCCAAAAGGAATGTATACGAGTAATGGATCATTTGAGTTGCATACATGCCAAATAATCTTGTTGTTTGTTTATTTAATTAGTAACACATACTTTGAGTTCCACCACCAAAGCTGTAATTGCATTTTCAACAAACCTCTGACTGTCCCCAGAATATATGCCTAGATATGCTTGGTTTTCTCAATAAGTTTATGTCAAAATGTTCAGATTTCTGCTTATGGTACACAGCTGATACTTGCTGTCTTCTCTATGCTGTTGTCGGAAGCATGGAGTTTTTTTTTTCATGAGATACATTTCTGATTTTCAAGAAAAAAATGGGTTTATTTATGATATACTTAGTAAAGCAGCAGAAAAGGGTTTGTATGTGTTGTCATGCATTTTCGGTACAATCATTACTGCATGAACAGTACTTCTAAAATTTATTTCTTTCCTGAGCAATTAGTCATTTGTATCAGTTTGCCAGTTTTTGAGAACACACTGTCCAGTTCAAGAAGTAGTGCTAAGCATGCTTCGCTTATTCTTGCATAATACTCCAGAACAGATGTAAACAAGATGTTTTTATTATGAGATAAGTGAGGGGATGGTAGGCCTTATTAAAGGATTAACCTCAGAACCCTGCTCCAACTTAACTGACAAAAGAAATTCAGGTGTCTTTGTAGAGGGAATGGGCTGCATTTAAATGTCAAGAGGGCTGCAGACTGAACTCTCTCTGTCCAACCTTCGTGCTCCATATCCCCACCGGAGGTTTAGTGCATGCAAGTGTGCGGCACACACCTCACTACTTACTTTGTTTGTTTGTCTAACTGATCATGCACACATCAAATCTGTGCAGTTTGGCTACAGATGTTTGTGTATCCGCTGCCATGTCAGGCTGTGCCAAGTTAGCGTGCAACTGTGCCAGCTGAAAGACTTCTCTAAACCATATTCAGAGTTCCGTGCAGGTCTATAAAACCCCTCTATTGCAGACGAACAAGGCAGACCCTTGAAACTATAAAATAACTAGTCTTTTACTGCACTCTCTGTCTGTCATAGCCTCTTATCAAGTGCTTCTCTCTCTGTGCTGTGATCTTACCCTGCACTGATGCAGACCAAATGGAGGATTGGAAGATGAAAGGAGTGACTGATGAAAAGGAGGGGGGAAAGAAGAAAGATGGGGAGAGGAAAGCCAAAAAAGGAGGCTGTTTTAAAAGAGATGTTTTTTTCACATTCTTGATTGGAAACTGGGACCAGTTAAGCTGTAAAATTGGACAAAAAACACTGTGTTAAGCAAATGCATGGCACCAGGTGGCACATGAAAAAATGAAGGGGGTGGTACACTCTGGGAACTCAAATACAATGTTCCCACAATGGCCTCAAATGCCCCTTATTTCCTTAAAGCGTTTCTGCTATCACTTTTCTTTGCAAATATGTAAAAGCAGAAACAGAACAAAAGTAATGTAATAATAAAACCCACAGGACAGCAACAAATCCCTTGTTGAATGAGCTCACAGTTTTTAGAGGACTTTCTCTGTCAAATAGCTGTATACCCATGCTGTTTCAGTCCGAAAAATCAAGCACACAAGAGACAGCTATAAAGCTTCAACAAATTTATCGATCCTGTCATCTGCCCTCATCATTTACTCACAATGGACCTGAATGCCGCCTTTTGCCAGATTTAGATGTGATTATCAAGAATCTGAACACAGCCCCCTTTACTTCACATCCTCCCCTTAGCTGAACCTCAGACATCCCTTTTTGTCAGCACATGTTTACAGCGCATCTGTTGGACCCTCCCAAACAGCACTGTCCGTGGCAAGTGTGGGAACTGGGTCACAGAGCAGAGAGTCCAGCTCGGCACTGGTCCCCTCGTCTGTGCTGCCAGGACCTGTAAACACAGAACCTGTCTCGAAAAAAGCAAATATTGTGTTAGCGATGGTGCACAGAGAGGAAAGGATGTATTGAGGAGTTAATGAAGAGGAGGATTAGAAATAGAGGGATGAGGAAATGTGAGAGAATGAAGTGAGGAATAAAGAAGAGTTAAAGAGGAAATGAACAATTTAATAGGGTTTGACCTTAAGTCCCCTAAAGTCATATTGTACTGCAAGTGTCGATGTCTGTACAGTTTGTTCCAGAGACATCAGCCCCTTCAATGCCTGTTGTCAGTTAGCTTTGCTAAGTCTCTGGTGTTCTAGGACAGTATCTCTTGATGTGTCATTTCTATGCAAAAGCAGATGCTTCTTAAACAGTTTGTTGGGGAAGGAATCAGGGTGTGATTTGTGCTGGAATCAAGCTGCTGGCCTGTGGCCCAAGTTACTTTGTTGTCCTTATTCTCTCTGCTGAAGAATGTTGTTTCTAGTGTGTAAGGGTTTGTTGAGATTTCTGTGATTAACAATGCAATGGGAGGGTAAAAATCTGATGAAAAGATACAAACAAGATGTTATATGACTTACATTATATGTAAGCTGAATGTAAGCAGTCAAGGTTTTAGAGGTCCTCTGGTGACTCCTGTTTCAAAGGAGAGGGAGTCTGCTCTGTGTCTTTGTGGCATCTTGGTAAGAAGATAAAGGGGGAATCCTTAGTTCTTGATGTGTGTGTAGGTGTGTGTGTTTGTAACTCGGCATTTCTGAGCAGTGCAGAGGAGAATACCCCCAGTGGTGTTTTCTTTTGTCTTTGTGGGCAGAACCTAGAGTCACTGGCTGTGTGAGTAAGAGGGACCAGATGTTTCAGTGTGACTCAACATCAGCCCAGGCCAGGCCAGCCCAGCCTCACTCAGGACTGAAGTTCTCATCATTAGCAGGATTCAACCTCAGCAGAATTCAGGACAGAGACAACAATTCTTACAGCCAGTATGCTGACTAAGTTAATAGTACTTACAGTTTGTATATAGCTGAACTAAAATATTTTAAAGAGTTTAGAACAGGCTCAATCCAATATTGGTATTGGATGAATGACATAATTTGCTTATCAGCTATTATACTGACATCATTGATCTAGATTCTACAGTCTATATTTAACTGAGTTTATAGTGTATATATTTATTTTTCCACACAGTGCTGACACTTTTGTTTTAATTATTCATCTAAAAAGTCTTTGAAATTCTATTATGACTTCATAAATGCATTGCTGTGAATTGATTTGTTTCAGTTTTTCAAAACATTAAAGGAGTTAACATTACAGTTTACCTACCCTACCCATCAGTCTGTGAAACCTGTTAAACCTACAGTTCAAATGAATTGTTTTCGAATGAATTTAAATTCAATTTCTTTCTTAAGTATGTTTTTCTTTTCAGACAAGAAGTGCTATGTGGTTTCACACGGCCTCATTTAACTTCAAACACAACAACAAAATGCAACAAAAATATTCAAGGAAAAAGAGCTCTGGTATCACATTGTTAGATATCCACATTCAGGAAATGGCATCAGATCAGTGCATCTGAAACATGACAGTCATAATTACAATAAGCACACACAACTTAATTAACAGAGCCAAAGTGTTTCAAATTACTTTTTGCGTGTCACCAGCATAGTCTGATTTCTGTTGTTTTTGTTACCACTAAATGCACCACAAAAGTTAAGTATAATGGATGCAAAGTGGTGTGTTTGAAAAGAAGCAACATGAAGAGCACCGAGGGAACAATAAAACTTGTTTTTGTGGGAGTGAAAACAAAACAGCTTTAAAATTTAACACTACATCTGAGTGTGTTTTTTTGTAAAATTCACAGAACAGAGTTAAACATGCCAGCAAATTATAACATTTTTGACTACTCATTCATCTTGACATTATTGGGACTATTGAATATTGCGAATAGTAGGGTTTAGTTTAAAATCTGTTTTCATTTGAATCTGATACTGATTCATAAAATTCTGAGATAAATCTTAAAAGAAATGCCTTTTTACATGAGTGTCTGACAGAGTTTGAAATGAACACCTGCCAAGCAACAAATGTGGTTACTTTTCTGTTTGGCGAGAAAATCAGGGATGATTGTCTGCCACACTGTCAGGTAAATGTTTGTACCAGTTAAGTCACGAATCAAAATCGCTGCTGAATGTGCCTACAGTGTTTTGGTGTCATTAATTACACGCTGCTTCTGGCCTCTGCTGTCCGTCTGTGTCAGAGTTTCTCACACATAGGAATAGCTGACCTGGGGAACCAGTGCACCTCATAAACTCTGATATCTAGTTTGGCAAAGCATGTGGGTGTATATGGTTGCTTTGTGGTGAATTCAAGGCATCATCTAAACTTAGAAACCTATAGAAGAATGACTACAAAAGTTGCACAAAGTGGTGAAGTGTCTACTTTTCCTTTTGTCTTTGTTGACATAAATTTCCCTACATCTGTCATGACTCTCTTGTTCTTTTCATCACAGAATTTTTAAAAATAGTTCTTTATGTAAACATGAGCATTTATGTTAATGCACTGGGGTTCCCTGTACAAATTACAGCAATATTTCTCTCAGAATCTCTCTCATATTTAAGCAAAATTAATATTGTTGCTGAATTATCCCTAATATTTAAAAGAATTGAACTGGGACTTTGTGTTGAAACAGATGATTTAGATGAATGTTGCATGATAGATAATCCTCTAAATGTTTTGTCTTGTTTCCTTTTACCACTACAGTCAAGTGTACAGACAGTAAAAGCATTTTTCCTCTGTGGAACTGGTTGGTTCTTGACAAAAAGCACTGAGTGTGTTTGACATTTGGGACCCATTTAATTCCCTTCAAGAAAGACTGTTATGAGATTTAGTTGTATTCCTTAAAACATCAATCTTAGTTCATCTGGATTTAAGATGTTAAAAATTAGGGATCTCTTGCCTTTTTTAAAACATTTTTAGGATATCAAAAGGGGAGTCTCAGAACTAAAAAAAATAAGATTTGACGCAGTTGTGTTAGAAAAATGACTTTTGATCAAAGAAAAGTGTTGGCTTTCATCAGTGCGCATTACAATATTAAATGACTTGTCTTGGGTATTTTGTGCGGTATGATGTTTTGTTTGTTGAATTTTACAACCTGTGTTTATCATCTCCTATGGCTCTGCTGAATTTAACATGATGATTGGAAACATGATAAAGCTCTCATCCTAAATCACGCAATTTACTGACATTGTAAAAATGCTTTCATCAATTAGGCAGGCCAAGTTTGGATTTACGGTAAAGAACAGAGAAAATCTTCAGTAGAATTTTCTCTTTTTTATTTTTAAGAGGCCTGACTTTTAATTACAGCTGTTATTTTTGTCACCAGTCCCCCTTTGATTTGCTAGTTCTGGAACAGAATTCAAGTGAAGCTGGTTTTGTTATAAAACCTCTCTAAGCCCTGTCTGAACTTGAGTCGCAGTCTGCTGGTAGAAGTTGTAGAGCAAAAGATGCAAGGCAGGGTTTGATTGAATGCAGGTGTTGGGCTCTGATGTGGAAACAGTGTCGTGGTGTGGGTGGAGATGGGAAGCAGTGCGCCAGGTTATAAGGTCATGGGTCTTGAAAGCCATAAAGATTTACAACAAGGAAGTGTTTTCCTAAATGATACACAGACAAGACAGGAGATGTTTGTCATGTTTGGTAATATGACTTATCAAAGATCTGAACATTTTACAACACATAAGTGAAAGAACTCACAAACCAGAGAGAAACGAAACATTATATTTTTTAGCTTCCATTTCAACTTCTGACATTTCATTAGTACATATTAAAAGCCCACTGTTGTCTGTTCAGTCATCTTACAAGCTGAGGCCCAGCTGAAGTCAGGAAAGTCCACAAACTCAGAGGTAAAATAAAAAGCGAATGTAACTTAAATTTAATGATTGCATTGAGAAATATTTAGGCCAATTTGTTCAATTTCTGTTTGTCCATTTCTACTGAACAAAGACTGAGAGCACTGATGTGTCAATGGACATCTTTACAGCCAAGTTGAAACCCCCACCCTCCCCACATGCACACACAAACACACTCCCTCCACCCCACCTACCCACCCGGAGATAGTGTTTCTACTTGGACATCTGTCCAGGGTTGGCAGTTGCAGATGTTGTTGACGGCTGTGAACTTGAGAGGAAGTTCCAGCCACTCCAAAGTCCAAATGTTTCTTTTTTAATTTCCCTGTTTTGTTTAGTTTTTTTTCTGATCTGAAAGAAGAGGAGGTATTCCTTTGGGAATGATAAAAACCAGATTTATGTGACTCTGTTTTCTCAGAGCACAGAGGAACCTGTCTAATGTGTATAGATTTTTGTTTCCTCTAAAAGGAGGATCTCGTGTTATTGTGGGATTCTATGATACTTTGATTACAGCGAGGCTGAAGCGAAATCTTTAAAACATACTCAGACACCATCACACACATGCACTCTAAGCGGGTGACTCATACCGTCGTCTGATGCACAGCTGAGTTTAACTAAGACCTCCTGTGAGCTGGGGAATTGATGCCAGCCTGCATCAAGTATGGGAATTGTGGAAGCACATTTTCTGATTGATGCATTACTCTGAAACTGTTACCGAGGGAAAAGGATGGAAATTCGGACACATTGTTGCAGTTCAAAACAACCCATATGCTCTTAAAACCCTCTTTATTCAAGTTTAATTTGTTTCATATGAATTGAAAGAAGAGAAAGTATATTTTAAAAGGCCTAAGGCAAACACAGACAAGGATAGGTAACAAAGCCTTATTTATCCAGTTGGTTATTGTTTTTCAGTCTTGGAAACATGAATGCTTCTTCATTATGCTGCTGCTGCTGTTCATTTTTGTATCTTTTCTCTTAAATGATGTTGACTTAGTTTCCTTTCCTACTATTGAAAGCATTACAGCATTATGATTTTTCTTTTTAGCTTTTTTTCATAATGTGGCAGAGAATTTATGATGCTCTTGTATGCTTCTCTCCATCACTCTGCCGCAGCATCAAAGTTTTTTAATTCTGCTTTTCTGTTTGGACCTCAAGCACTGGGATAGACAGTCATGATAATTTAAAGGTCCTTATCTGTACAATGTAGAGGTCAACAATAACTACAACACTCACAATCTGCTGATGGCACTTGTTTCTGACAAATTGAGCTTGCTTTGTTGAATCTAAATACACTGGCCTGCATTTTAAGTGAGTGATCACAAGCAGTTAGGCAGTCAAGGTGAGACATTTATGGTTTCCCTGTGTCAGGGGACCTCTTCAGGGAAACACCTCTAAAATTTCTTACACTGTAGTTCTCTTGGTCACCCTCTGAATTTTAACTACAGTCTTAATTTGCTATGTAAACGTCATCTACACCTATAACATGTTAATATGCCATAAATAATTCCTTGCTATATTTTTGTAATTATTTTTGATTTTAGAGCATTTCCAACCACCTTAAGGATGATCATATCCTAGTAGCTGATGGACAGCAGTTGTTATTTTACCAGCACTCACAGAATCACAGAATGATACGCGATTGTGTTATATATGAACTTTTAACCTTGAGGTAATTAAGGACAACAAATCAATAATTCATGCTTGTAAGGATAAAAATATAATAATTTCATATTCAGTTAAATTTTATTTTAATAATTTATATGTTTCATGATTGAAGTTTATTGTCTTAGTATCCTATCAGGGCATCTTCAGTGAGAGGAATGTACATTTAGCTTTGAATGTTTTCAAATGAGTCATACAGACGAGTTGTTCTGACAAAGTGAGTCGTGGGACAGGATGTGGACCCAAGAAGTTCCTGTGTAATCGCTGCAGAGATCTCACACACCGTTCCAAGTCTGTAAATGCTTTTGTAAGCCTCTGTGTGCTGCTCCTCACAGCTGAGAATGCAAACTGCTCTCAAAAGGAGGTTGAGAATCTAATTGAGTTAGACAAGGGTTTAACAGACTCAAGTATCAGCCATGGCAGCTCTTGAACACTGAGTAATTATACCCTTAGATAGGCTAGTTGGAGAGTACAGACACATCACATTTGAGTTGACACAAATACGGACACATACATGCAAATTCAGACAGATGAACACTTGGCAGATGTTGCCTTTGATTCCTAATAAGAGAACAGTGTGATAAAGTGTGGGGATAAGGATGGATCTCTATAGATGTCTGCCATGAAGAAACACTTAAACAGCTGGCTGTCCATTGGCTTTCTCACTGTTCTCATTCAGCTGACTGATTGAGAATATTGGCATGGATTTAGTCTCTCTGGGATAGTGCCTACTCTAAGTATGTATATGCGCCTTGGAGGAATACTGTAGGATAAGAAATATATTTTGGTAGACATCTTGGGAACGTTGTGGTAGACATCTTGGGAAATGCACTCATTCACTGGTGTCAGGAAGCAGCATAACTTACATGGAGTCAAGCATGGTGTTACACACCTGCTCTCAGTCTTGATGCTAAGCTAACTGGCTGCCAGCCAATGTACAAACATGAGTAGAGTTTTATGTTCTACATACAAATAAAAGATAAACATAAAGGGTTGGGTTTTTTTGGATACCATTTTTTTAAATCAAGTCAAAGATGTAAGACTTTATGCATGGACACGAACGACTTATTTTTAAAAATTTATAGCAAAATTTGTTATGCTCTGGCAAGAAAGCATTTCCGCTTTGCTAAGATAATTCTTTCACCCGACAAGTATGACATACCGAGGAGGGTTGCACAATTTTGTTCCTGCCAACATATTATTTGCCAATTATTAGATATTAGGCTCATTGATTCTTTAAATATAAATAGAGCCATTATTATAAAAAACAAAGTGCCTGTATTGGCTTAACGAGTATAGCATCTGCACATTCTGATATACTAGGAGGTAATATCTACCTTTAAAGTTGGTTTGCAATACGCAAATAAACCCATAAAAGAAGCAGGAGAAGAAGAAAAACAAGCCAAGCACACTGTTGTCATGCTTATGACATCAAAATACTGCATCTTAGTAGAACAACACAGTGTAGACAAGAGAGCCATACATGTTCTTCCAAATTTTGACATGTTTAACAGTCTCAGGGGAGAGAAACGTGAATTAAATTTGCAATACATATTTTGCAAGGTTTTGCAAGTTGGGGAAAATAAGTGATGTCAGTAATATTTGGTTATATCAGACCTTTTGAACATTAAATTGTCTGTCTTTGCCCTTCTTCATCTTGCCTTTCTTACTTTCTAGTTTTAATTCACTACAAGTTATGAGCATTTTTAAAAATTGGCAGGAATTTGTGAACAAACTTTGATAAAAAAAAATTGGTCTCTTGCCTCTTGTGTGAACAGAAGTCCTAGAGATTTTACTTCACATGCGAAAAATGGGAATGAAGACCCAAGTGTTGCATTGATATATTTGTTTATTGTAACCCTTAAAGAAAGTGAATAAGTAGATTTCCCAGCGCATTAAACTGGTTTGTAACTGTCTGGTTACTGTTTACACAAACCCTCAGGGCTAATGGTCTTATTGATCAGGAATGTTTTATGGGTCATCAGACAGTGTGACTCATGTGACCTGGATGCATGTCCATTCCTAGAGTGTCCTAGTTGTCTGATTGGTTGAGTCAGGCAGACTTTTAACTAATAGCTTCCATCAGGCTGGACAAGCCTGGCACATTATGGTGATGAGGCAGCAGATCTTGTGGTGAGACTGACGAAGTTTGCAGGATGACGAGGCACGCTGGTGGGTCACGGGTGGGGGGAGTGAGGGGGTTAACTGAACCTTTTGGGCAAGTCACTAACACAGAACTTCAAAGCAAAGGTTGTACTGAGGCTTGGGAGGCAATGTGGGACTATGGGATTGGAAGGGTTAGGGGGCAAAAAACTTCATCTGTAATTTAGGTTTGTGAGGTTTAGGTTTTTCTGCAGGCTTGCATAGTCTCCCTTAAATTTTTTAATGTCTGTTAAGCTTGTCTCAGCCAGTCCCAGCACCAAGTGCAGCTGGAAAGAGGCTTAGCTGCAGACCAAGACCTCATATAATATCACAGAGAGAGCACACAAAGACAACATACATGTAAATCTGCCAGACAGCAGATGCTGAAAGAAGCCTGTGTTCAGTCCAAGACCAGGAAACTGGGAAAAACACAAACAAGACCATGCTGTCTCTTCATGCAGGAATGCATTATCCCAGTGTACTCATGTTTACACTCTATCTATAGGAATAGCCTCAATAAACTAAAGGAATAACCAGCAACACTCCAGCTGTGCTGTGCTCTCTGTAATTAGTACACTGAACACACACACAGCTCTAATGTCGCCTGGCTGACTCTTAACATTGTGTGAGATTGAAATCCCTCTGTGATGTCTTGCTTTCCATTTTTTTCTGTGTCTACACACTACTTTATTGAAACGAACCCAAATAAAAATGGATCCAACTGTTAAAGGGCCAAGAAAAACAAAACTTGTAAAGATATAATTGAATTGAATGGACCATAAAGAACTTTTCCAGCTCGATGTATGAACAGAGGGCGGGATGAGAAACAGTCAGAAAAGCAGGGCTGAAATGTTTATTTACGTCATTGGGATACCACAGCATGACTCTTTCCTTGCCACAAAGTTACTTGGTCGGTCTGTGTGACACTCTGCTTGTACACACTGATGGCTGTAATCAATAAAAGTACATAAACACATCAGATAGAACATAAATGAGGCTTTGTGCTATTTGTTTTCTCTTTTTTTGATTATTGTTTCAAGTGGTGTGTATTATTGATCATTGCAGAGCAAGCTTGTTGCCTTTACAGCTTAAACTGATTGAAGCTGATAAGTGAGGATTCATTCCAATATAAAACACTTATGCATTATTGATAGATTAATGTTATGATTAAGAATGGTCTTGAAAATGTCAAGTTGTGGTTGAATATTGTCCTCCTCTTTTTATGTCCTAGGTGCTCCGCGGGGCTCAGCTCATAGCAGTGGCATCAGCTGATGGTGCAACCACAGCCGTAGAGGGAGCTTCCCTTCCCCCTGATATCCAAGTGCAGTACGTCCAACTAGCACCAGTTGCTGATCATACAGCTGCTGTACAGGTAAAAAAAAAAAACACACCCACATGCACACACACACAAACGCACAAAAACACAAACTTTTCAAGGTTCTCGTACACGTATACATAAACACACATTGTTTGTAAGTGGGTTGCATTCCAAGTGCTGGAGTATGCAGCTATTGTCTGAAACTAAACAGACCCTAGTACTAATCTAAATCAGTCCCAGTACACATGTGTTTGTGTTTCAACCAATCCATAATAAGTAACTGTGTTCTCCACCTTTTTTCCTCAATTTGATGCTCAGATCAGTAATCAGTCCTTTAGTGATGCCAATAATCTGTGCTGTACATTGAGTACTTGGCCAGGAGATACCAATCCCAGGCTTTTGCCTATTATAGTACTCTGATGAGTAGAAGTGACAGCTATAAACTACAATGTACAGTCAGGGCTTTTGTTTTGAGCCAGAAAAAGTTTTTTGTGTGCACAGACATTCCACATGTGTAAAATCAGTCACAGAGGGTGCTAAGCTGTTGGAGCATTAGTTCATTTTGGAAATGTCTTGCTTCAGTTTCACTCATATGCATTTCTCTTGTAGGTAATTTTTATGATACTGTAAGGTTATAACATCTCAGTTATACATATTTTGGCTTTCAACACTCTACAGCCATCCAATTGGAAGAGCAAGTCATTGTGCTTATGTCAAGACTATAAAACCGTTTCTTTGTGTTTCGGAAACATCCTGATTCATTTAACTGTGTTTTATAAAGACCATTTTAGCAATTTATTCGAAAAGAATGACACAGTTTCCATGAAAGAATGACATACATCTTATTATTCTGTAGCTAAAAATACATGCTCTATCAAAGTAGAAGCAGGTAGTTACTTGCTTTTTTCACCAGTTCTGTCCACAGAGCCCAAGAATATAATTTAATTGACATTTGTATGTTTATTCCATTAATATAAAATTAATCAAAAGGACAGTTTTTGCCACTTACTGAATTATTGAGAGATTGAAATACAATTCAGCTTTTTTATCACCCAAGGTTGACCAAATTTTTCCCCCTTGTGCATACCTTTTTTGTCTCTAGCACCAGCAGCCATTGCTCTTTCTTATTGTTTTAGTAGATGAGATGGCTTGGGGAATGCAAGCACCAAGTTTTGCTTGCTTATTGTTTGCTTGTAATTGTCATAAACTTTGAAGAGACTACGTTGTTCATTGAGAAAAAGGATTTCCTTTTCCCCATTGTGATTACAATCTGTTCGCAGCATCAGTCTCAGGTAGCCAGCTGGAAGCAGAAAGTTTACCACAAGGGAGCAAAGTAAAACAATTGCTACAATTACTTTTTCCCCCCAATTAGTCATGAAAAGATCAAAATTGAAGACAGTAAGCAGACTACTTGATTGCAATAAGTGAACTATTTAATCAGTGTTCGTATTGGAATTATTCTGTCTCAGTCCATGAAGCATTGATCACTGTAACTGTGATCACTAAAAGCAGTTTCCACTTAAGTCGCCAACTTTTTTAAGAATCCACTCATATCTTCCTCCCTTGTGTTTCCTTCTTTTGATATATTTTGTGCTTACTAGCGGCCAAAGTTTCTGGTTGTTTGGGCTGCCTTCTTTTCCGCCATATACTTTGATCTGCTTCATGAGGCAGCATATATCCTGTAATATTTCATTTAGAATTACTGTAATGTTGAAATATAAATATGGAGTGTAATTTCTGCAACTTAGTTGAACTACTTACAGGTACAATATGTCTGCTTTTTCCCAAAGCTGTCATAACTGTGCTTAAATAAAATGCACCTAGCCTTCAGTCATTATGACGGCTGTTTGGACAAACAGTAATTTAACATAATAAAATGGAATGGATGAGTGTTATAAGGAGAAGAGTAGTAATTAGTAGATGGGCCTAAAATCCCTTGATGATGAGCTTGTTGAGCAACAGCCACATGTGGAATCACATGGTTTACATGCACATTGCACCGATGCCTTTGAAGTGGTCAGTTTAACCCTGAATGGAATATAAAACAACAGCCCCTTTTCATTGTTCTCTCTGCTCTTTGTTTTTCTCTAATGTATGTTAAATATCATATTTTCTCCCTACTGCTTCTTGCCCTCAAGTCCCATGCTTAAACAGGCACCTTTTAATCCTGATGTGAGTCAAGTCTTTGTTGTGTCGTTACAGTGTAAACAGAGAAAATTTCAAATGATTTATGGCTGTGTAAAATAACAGCCCACTCCTGATTTGGATCTCTCTGCAGACTCTGTCGTCAAATTGATTTGATTTTATTCCCTGCAACTCGAGCATGCAGCGAGTAAGTACCCAGCCAAACACTGGATTTTCATAAATTTCTTCTTATTTCCTAATTTCTTCCTTTATCAAAGCTGGCAGAGGTCTTATCAGTCATAATCTGTCTGCTGATGGGATTTTGGATTCACTAAGAGCTCACGGTCAGAGCAAAGATGATTGTTAATGATGTTGCCATCAAACTATATTTAACATTAACTATGCATAATATCTGAACTCATGGAAGCAATTTTTATAAGACAAAAAAAAATGATGGAAGTTAATGTAACAAGAAAACAGGTTCTAGGAAACATCCCATATGTTCAAGTAAATTTTCCTGTTAATGTTCCAATTTTTTACAGTGTGTCTTTGTGCATTTTGCAGATGATGGCCTACTTAGATCTTTTTTTACTTTTTTGTAACCTAAATTAGAATTTATTTATAGGATGATAAATAGGTT
>JAPZDZ010000023.1:10722346-10747015 GCA_029783805.1 Acanthurus tennentii | reverse complement strand
GTTTGTGGACATAAAAACACACTTAAGATCAGTAAGATCTTATTTCAAGATCATGATGTAAGGACAAAAGAGAGGATATATCTTGAGAAGATTCAGAGTGAGAAGAGAATATAAGATTTACAGGGTAGAAGCTGTTGTGAGTCTTTTTGGAAAGATGAAAATGTTCAGCCTGTTATGGAGACATAATTTATCTTAAAGTACTAAGAGATTTCTTTCTCTCGAGACTTGAACATTTAACAGAAATACTGTCAGAGCACCATGGTTGTAAAAGTTTCTCCTTTTGCTCTTGAATGCTCATGTTTTTGGTTAGAGAAGGCTTCAGCACAAGTCAAATTCATGTTACTGTGAATTTGCCTCAGGGATTGTGGCGAAGCTCTTGTTGGACTTTAGCAGCATACAGCTTCACACACTGTTAGCGCAGCCTCACAGCCCTCTGGAGTACTGTAATCAGTATGCACTGTGAAGATGTGGAGCCACTGCAGGAGAGCAGTACAGAGGTTTCAGCTGTGGTGGACTGACCACTAGGGGGCAGTGGTATAGTACAGTAATGGTGGTGCAATGGTTCAGATGATGATGATACACTTAAGGTAGTGTTATCTGTTTATAACTGGTAAACATTTTATAAACACTGATGAAATGTTGATTGTGTAGTGCTCTTGAAGCATTTGGAAACAATCACTGATTTGTGGTCAGGGGTTACTGATCCCTTGTTGAACTGCACCCTTGAATCCGATTTTATAATTAGCCCTTAAAGAGCTGTTTGTGTGCTAATCATCTGAATCTCTAAATTGCTACCAGGTAGGATGTGCCCCTCTTCTGACAGCTTGCAGATTGCAGGTAAATGCATAATTGATAAAAATTAACTTGGGGGAAATCCACGGAATATGAACACCAGGTTTCAGATCAGTTTCAGGATTTACTTCCTTCAGGCTTCAGGCTCTCCTTCAGACAGAGCAAAGTATTAACAAAAGTGTCCGACTGAGTAAAAAGCAAGAGAAAGAAGAGAAAAGAAAATATTTTCCTCACTAGTTATCAAGATTTTCGAAAAAAAAGGGGGGAAAAGTTGTGCAAAGTCATGTCCTCTGGAAATATTCTCAAATTAAGTTTTTCCCTGAAATGAAGTCTGATGCGTTTTAGAATCCCAGTCTGTTATTTATTGGAGAAATGTCCTTAATAAAATAATGGAAAGTACTTAAAGTCTCTTCGATGGCATGTTATATTAGTATTTCTTAAATAATGAACAGAATGAAATAAATTTTCCAGACAAGAGAAATCTTACAGATACTTAAACTCTTCCTTTATTTGATCATTCTGACGACAGTGTCAGATCATATTTACAGTGAGGAATGTATGTTCTGCCTCTGAACATCATCTCACAACTCAGGTTTGTCCCCCCTCTGAAAAACTTGGGCCAAAACATGTTTCTCAGATTTTCCTCATATTTTAACAAAGCTGAATGTTTGGATTGAAATTAAGATTTTAATTGACCCGAGCTGTACTTGACTGAGAAATGCTTCAATCATTCTTTTAACACTCATAAGTGCAATGCTTAGGTGAGAAATGTCACTGAAAAGTCTTACATCATTTGGCCCAGAGCTGTGATAGTGAAAGGTCACATTTGAATAATAGATGGCAAATGAACAGAAATGGGCAACAAAGGTACCACTCAAGCACGGCAAATGTTACAGCCTTTGTCCTGTGTGTTAGATCCTGTCAGAGCTGTGCACAGTGATCATGGTGTTAATGATAGCAGGGCCGGACAGGAGGCAGAGCTGTGAACGCTGCAGCATGCTCTTTAAAAAGGAGTGCTGTGTTTTAGTTTCACCTCTCTTTCTCAGTGGATCATTACCCCCGATGTGTGCAGTGATTTATGAGCTCCGTTGCAAATGCTGGGAGCAGTTCCTGTCTGAGAGCTGACATCCACCCACTGATTGCCACTATTTTGTCCATGTGCATGTGGGTTTGTGTGTGTTACATGTGCGAGTGGGCATGACAAAATGGGAGCTGGGCTGCTGTAATGGTTTGTTAAAGCCAATATGAGCACGTCTCTTTCAGTCTGTCTGAGGTTCGCTGAGTGTTTTCCTGTCTGCGTGTGTGTGTGAGACCTGAGTCCTCTCACCTCTAGAGTTTCACTCCTGGTAACAGGATACAGTAATGTTTCACTCTGCTGGGTGCTGATAGATTGTGTTTTTTAAACAGAGCAATGTGAACTCTAAAACCGAATGGCTTTGACTGCATCATCGAAATGCCACCACACAGAGTTCCTCAGGCCTCTGATGAGTCTGATTTTAGAGCCAAACTCTTGAAGAGAAAAGTAACCAAAGGCTGAGCAGAAACCTGTCAAGCAGCAATTTGGTGTTTTCTCAGATTTGTTGTACTAATGTGCTCAGCTTTGTTTCTTTTGTGTGGAGATTAGCTCCTCTCCGCTTATCTTGGGTTAGGTTGAACGTGTTTTTGTTCGGGCAGGTCTGTGTTATACTCCAGCCATGGTGAATTTCTGCCAGCGCTGGCTCACATCAACCATTGACAGACTGCTGCAGAGGCCTGACGCGTATCTCTCTCCATTTTCATGCATTTGTTTATACTATCAAGCGTTTGTATGGGGAAACCAGTCATCACTATTAAGATGGCTTGTGTAGATGCTTTTACTGTTAAAGGTTAGCAATGCTTACATGGAGGAACACCTTGCAGGAATTAATTTTGTAAATGAACGTGTGCTGAAGGCAGTGCATGCAGGAAGTGTGTCCTTTCATAGAGGAAGGCTGTTGTTTGAAGAGCTGACATCCAGTATTTTGTATAGTAATATTAACACGTGCCTGCTGTCTCATGTCTCGCCTTGGCTGACTTGCATCTGTGGGTGTGAGAGTGACTGCATGTCCTATTGTGGACCACCCAAAGTCTTTGTGGCCATAACAGCAACAGGTCCACTTCCTTCCAGTGATAGGGCACTGGTTCCAGTCTAGGGGTTGTAGACGGGAAAGATGCTATCAGTACACATCGCAGCAACAGCCGCCATACTGTTTAGCGGCCTTGTCTGAGCTGTGTAGAATTTCACTTCCCATCCCAGCACCCATATCCACATTTACAGAAACCTAAATACACAGTCTCAGCTCCACGTTTAGCATGAGAAGTCTGGTGTTCTTGAGAAGCACCAAAATAGCTCAGCCTGTTAATACAACTTCAAACAGATGTTCAAACTTGGTGTTGCAATTAGTCTTTTTTTTTTTTTTCAAAAGCCTGTCTTGCTAAATGTGGTGTCATGAAAAATTCTCTCCTACTGTTCAACACTGTTTCTCCCCCTTTTTTTCACATCTTCTGCGTAAACAAATTCCTCTGGTCAGACAGCATTTTCGTTTTTGGGATTCTTTATTTTGTGATTCTTTCTCCTACTGGTGAGCGAAAATACACTGTGGTAATTAATATGATAATATGTGTGGTGGCATAATTTTTTCCAGGCATCACTGCAAGCCATGTTAAATTGAGGTTTGAGTGAGGTTTCAGCTGGAAACACTGAGGAGAGGCCTAGTACAGTATGTCTCTGTCAGTGCTTGGCCAGTTAACGGGGGGAAATAATATTTGTTTTTTGGAGAGAGGAGCGTTTTACCCACAGCAAGAACTATTCTTATTTGCCCAGATAACTGTGTTAAAATTTAGCTCTGTTAACCTCAGAGCAATGTTTGCTGGTGTGGAGCTGCACAGAATAATACAGTATCTCAGTTCATCCTCATCTCCGAGACAATCCTGCCTTGTCTCACTTTACCCATGAAGCTGGAAAAAACAACCCAACATGCTAACACACATGGACACATGGTATGTATGGGAACCACAGAAACTATATTGTCGCTTCAGCTTGATGATTTACTGCTGCGCGGTATAGCCTCGGGAATCAAGCTCGCTTATGCGCTCCATCAAAAGGGAATTCCATCGCAGAGCTTTTTATGCTTTGAAACTTTGTTTTCAGATTACGCTCCAAATTGGTTTCTTAACACCCCAACCCTTACAAGCCGTTTATGCGCGAGGGGCTGATTTATGGTGTTAAATGACAGTGTTGCTTTCATCTGTGGTTAAACTGGGTGCAATATACCGCTCAGATGCCCATGTCTGCCAGCCCCCCAGTCTGTCTAGACGGGGTAAACACCAGGCTTTATAGACCTGTCGACTGACAATCACTGATGATTGGGTTTGTGGGATATGAGAGGCCGGGTCAGTTAAAATGATTGACAGCTGGCAGCATTCTTTGTGTGTGTTTGTTGGAGGGGAAGGTGTGGAGGGGGTTGGAGCGTAGGATCTTGAGCAGAGGCTTTATCCCTTTGTGGCTTACGTAAGGAGGATGTGAGGGCTGCAACTGCTTAAAGTTGTTATGAAATGCTCAACTCAAATTCTGCTCATAAATGTTAGGTGGATACAGTGATATGAAGGGCATTTATGTCTGCTATATTTCTATGTTAAACCTTTCCCCATGCCAACAATAACATCCATAATACAGCTGATGAATTACATTGGTTTGAGGACAAATAAAAAAGGCACTTGGACCTTCTCAGGAAAGAGAGTGTTGGTTTTGATTTACTCCAGGATCCCCAGATCCCATGTCTCCATGCTGTGCTTGATGCGGTTGCAGTGCGAATTTGACGGGGATGGTAATTATTCTTGTTGTTATTTATGTGTTTTGCTTTCTGTGTTGTTGTGCATTCTTGTGGTGGCTTTGTCCCCCAGGGGGCTTCATGGAGAACTCATCACAGCACTGGCATGGGATAACAGGTATCTATACCGGTTAATAAACAAATACAGATACATAAATGTTCACACAAACCCAAGTGCACACACAAATGATGTTTGTAATCTATATGAACTGGTTTCTCTCACCAGAGACTAATGATGTTTACTTTGCATTGCATTGTAACTACATCCACACTCACATGAGGCCCAAGTTGCTAATGATTATCATTGGAATGATATTCGATCTCGCCAAGCCATAAGATATTTAGTTTTATTGTTTGTTTTTTTTTGTTTATTATTGTGCAATATGTCTCCCATTAAACTTAAAGATTAATGCAGTCTTCTACACCGCTGCATGCAGAGAAGTTACAAATTAGTCACACAAGCGATTTTTATACAGTTATCAGCTTTTAAAGAACTGCAGTATGATTCTCCTTGTCTGCTTGATGAATGGCACCACTTGCACATCTTTCCTAAGAGAATGGGATTTAATGACCAATGATTGGGATCTGTCTGTCTCTGATTAAAGCATAATGCAGGAAACAAAAAAAGGTTCTTTTTAATATGATGTTAAAAATTAAGTCTATATGTGTCATCTATGAGCAGCTCTCTCTATCTCACACTTTAATTGTTCCCTACATCAATTTTTACATTGGAAAAGGAGCAGATTAAGTGCACATCACTTATTTTTTTCTCAGTCATTTGGGCGTGCATGTGTATTATTTGCTGTTTGGAGGTATGAGTTTCAGTAGTATATTTTAACCTGTTTGATCAAAGGAAAAAAAAGGTTCCCATCTGTTTTAAAGAATGAATCAGCAATTTGAATCAAAACCATCCTGCCAGAGGGAGAATATGCCAAGAGGATGCTTTGGTTGATCTGCACCGCCTTGCCAAGACTGTGCCATAGTGAGTCATTGTGTTCAACAACAGCTCTGAGATCAGTATCAGAATTTAACCGCATTGCCAAAGGCATGCAGAACTCTTTTGCACCTATGCTAAACTTCCCATGTCTCTCTGCAGTCATAGTCTGTGCTGAAAGACCTATCAGAGCACAGGATCAGTTTCAGAGAAATCTCCTTTCCTGTCTCCTTTTTCCCTGGTGGAGCTTTGTATGCCAGCCTCACGCTCAGTTAGACTGATGGGAAGAGGAAGTGAGAGATGAATGAAGAAAACATGTGTGCGTGAAATAGAGAGTGGGGGCACTTTTTGCTATCCTTGGAATAGCAGTCTTAAATGATCAAATTGTGGGGTCGGAGATATTGTAGCGTGAGTTTTCTGCAGCTGAGGGTAAACAGGTTCACTGCACATTGCTGCTCTGCACAGAGAGCCTGTAGGGTTTGGAGTTGGCAGCCTCTAAAGCTTTTTAGTGTTGCTTGGCATAAACAGTCAAAGCACAGGTTTGTCTCAGAGATTAACCTGTCAGCTGTATTCACAACTACAGTGAGGGCAAAAGGTAGGGACTGGAGAATTCAAACACCGTGACATTCACATCTTTAGCTAAATGAACTACACCTCGGCATCGTTGCCAGTTTGTGCTAAACACTTCAAGGGATTTAGTTTTAAATCCAGTTTTTCTTTTTTGTTTAACCTTTTATTAGATTGCTATGCGTCAGATTAAAAATCCTATATAGGTTTTATGGTGAAAGAATGAGCAATATGTAATTTGTCCACAAGGGGGTAGACATTCAGCACACATACAGTATTTTTTTTTTTCCACTGTCTTGGATGAGTTTCAGCAAGTGACCAGGGACACAATGAATCCAATCTGAGTGTGTTCGAGCTGACTGTGTCTTTGTACTTTATTTTGGTTTCGCTCCAGCATAAACACAAAGAGGAAAAACTCCTTACAACCCAAATGCACAATAATACCCCTCACTACCCCAAAACTGCACTTGAGCACAACACATTGTGACAGAGAGGACTTGAAACTCAAGAAGAACCCACTCATTACCTTTAAGGAGCCGGTTATTATCCCGTCAGCGTCAAGTTATCTTGGTGATTTCCCTGAATAATTCCACCTCTACACACTTCGAGTAACAAGCAGACAGGTAGTGCTTCTGGTTGCATATTCATAAAAATATGATTAGAGTGCTGAATGTCTATATGGAAAGATTGTAAAATGAATGGCGGAGTGAGAGGGAGATCAATTAGTAACAGCTTGCAGCTCTCCCTCAGCCAAATGCACTTATGCTGCATGACAGCAGGAAAGGAAGTTTGGATTAAGTTGGAAATTCACATCGATACACATATTGAGAAGAGCAGCAGTTGTGACTCTTAAATCCTTTATTTATTTCTTTACTTAATTCATTTTGCTCTTGCAAGGGTAATGTCTTTATCAGCTGTTTTGACCTTCATCAACTTGTGTGGGGTAAAAATTTCCATGTTTTTTTGTTTTTTTTTGCATTTTTCCCCTAATAGCCTTGAACAGTGTTCAGTTTCTGTCGGTTATGTTATAATGTTTTCACAAGCTGTAATAGGGATAAATTGGTAAATGATGTGAAGTTAACATGTTTTAGTATATAATAAGTTTTAACAGCAGGGATATTTTGTGTAATTTTGCAGAAATATTTATGGAGGAGTTTTTCCAAGATCACAAAGCTTTTAATCACTTTTTGTGTGAGTGTGATGTCCTTTGTAATGGGGGCCATGGTAACACACACATATGTATGCATGCAAGATTTAATGGGCACACAATATACACTGCTACAAGTTTATTTGATATTATTTGATATTTATCTGATTATGGATGTTTAAAACTTTGGATCATCTTGACCACATGATCTCACCATTTTCACGCTCGTGGCCTGTTATTATTATTATTATTGTGTTTTCCAAGAAACCACAAAAAATGTGTTTCAAATGCCACGATTTCTCATTATATGCGGCATATGTGCTTTGTACAATCTGCTGTAGGTCAAGTCAGTGTTACATCTGCCATCCTCCATGTCGCACTGCATGGGTGAGGGAACAATTGGGCTTTCTTATGTTCTGTGGACTTGTGTAGATTTATGAGGCCCTGCACTTGGTTCTCACACAGCCAGATATTCAAACTCCTCCAACACATTCAGACGCACCTCACATCTTCTATCGCTCTCTTTCTCCCAGTGGTCATCCCTCCATCACGATCCCAGCACACCACCGCAGTCATATCTTTGCCTTGTGTGCGTTTCCCCCCAAAATTTTTGTCCTATTGTTTCTGGAACCACAGTTCTTCTACTGTCCCCCTACTGTCAGTCCATTCTTTCCAGCTTTGACTCTCAAGAGAATTTTCTTGGCTTGTATTGGCAGGAATGAAGCTTGTCTTGGCAGGGCTCTTCCAGCAGTATGACTGGACTCTGAGTTCAAACTAGGGTCGCCTCTCGCAGTACGTTAAGGTGGACTGTTTCATCTCTTAAAAAAGAATTTGTAATAAAAAGGCTTCTTTTCTCCAATAGGATCCAGCACCAGTTCAGTTGAAAAAGGATATTTCCTATGTATTTATTGCCCTCTCTGTCTCCCAGTGTCCCTTCACAAAAGGACCTCTGTTGATTCTTAGGTGACCTGCTTCAACCTTTCACTCATGACATCATTTGATCAAGTTTCAAATAATTTGCTCGAGGCATGCACTCACTTAAAAACACGCCATGGAATTTCTGCTACCAGGCCACGACATTAGCTGATTTCATGCCCGCGAGGCAACTGTCATTAAAGTTAAGGAAAGACACATACGTCTCAGTGTGTTCTACTTGTTTAAGTTTGCATTATCACTTTAAAGAGATTGTAGTATGTTTGTAATAAGCCAAATCCCTCTCCATTTGTGTTCGAACTTGCTGCACTCTAGGTTCAAATTCAGGCCCCTCTGATTCACACATCAGAAGGCCTGGACGGATGCCATTTCTAATTCACTCAGCTTTTCCATTCATGGTCCCCATTTGAAGCTGCTTTTATAACATGATGGCAGTTAGGTACAAAAACAATCCTTTTTTGCATTAACATCTGGGCTTCCACTGACCTCTTACTACCTGTCAGGAGGGCAGAGCAGTGGAGTGTATATTTTTCAGAAATGGGAATAAGGCATTCTCATCTGTCCACTAACTGTTGTTTACCCGTCAGCGCTGGATCAACACAGATGACCCGGCATGTGTATTTTGCATACTCGGGCATGTGCATACTTATTCTCCTCCACAACTGAGAGATGGGGGTTAGGCTCCCAGCTCATCTCTGACCCTCAGTGCATTTGTTAAAGCACTCACATTTGCAGCTGCTGTGAGGGTCAACAGTGAACACTGGGTGTTGCTTGACCTTGACCAGGGTGTGCTAAACCATTTAATGTTATTGTTATTTAACTGCAAAAGGGAAGCGAAGTTATGAGGGAGTCAGAGAGATGAGATACAGGGCAGTGCATGGGAGAGAATACAGTGTAAATAGAGAATAGGGAGAGTGACCTGCTTATTTTAATTACAGGAGAGAATGATCTTTTGCAATTGTTGGTCATCTAAGGACAAAATATTGGACGTATTTGAGGACGGACTGCAGAGGGCAGATCGCCCACTGTGTTTGTTTTGGAGTGTTAAAGGAACAATGCCTTCTCTATTCTCCTGCAGATGGAATTTGGAGTCAGGTTGGTGGCTCAGGAAGATCCGATCATTCCATTGTTATCAATGGTGATGCAGTTGTCCTTGAAGACAGAAGGGGGACTGAGTGCACCTGGACAGATGCTCATACCACAGCTACAGTAGACCTGTGGCTCACAGGGTTCTTAACAAATATTCCTGGAGCAACATGACAGCGGGTTATGTAAGAGGTAGAGGTAGAGTTAGCCACAAGGGATCTATACCTGTCAGTGCAAAAGTATTCATTCCATAATAGTTAGAGTGGGTGGTTGAGTGAGCGTGTTATTTTTGTAATGTGTCAGATATTTGAATAATGATCAGCAAAGTACAAATTTGGAGCTGATTCATGCCAGATTCATGCCAGATTAGAGTTTTCTACATTAGCAGGGCAAGGAAAACGGAAAGGTGGGAAACGAGACAAATTTGGATGAAAAAGAGGAACATTCACATTCACATGAGAAGTACTGCTGAAAACTGAAGGACTGTGTTTGCTCATGTAGCCGTTCAGGGGAGATCTCCATTAACCTGGTATTAATAAAGAGACCTGGGCAGCTGCTGCAGACCAGTTCGGTGAATTCAGAGTAAATTTCTCAGCACACTGGGTGTTAAGTAATGAAGGGGACTCATGGAAAGTGTCATTTAAGTCAGCAGCACTTGGATCCCCTCTGCAGCTGGCTTAAACACCGATACAAATAAATGTCCATGTATGCAATTAAACAGTGAAATGTCTTTTAAATTATAGTTATGAGTTTTGTTCTTTCCTTTAGTCTTGGGCACAGCTCGTGCTAGAGCTGTCTGTCACTTTGACTTTATGAGTGGTTAGGGAGGCGGCTGGTGAAGACCGGGTGTTTTAGGGGTAGTGGAGGAGAGGAGTGATGAAGGAGATCAGCTACATCGGAGCTGGATGCCTCATTCTGTCACAGATGTGGGTTTGGCTGGACACTGGACTGCAGTCTAACAATCTGACATCATCTTTTCAGGAAAATGAAGTGAAAACAACGACAATGTGTCTTTTGTTATGATGGGACCCTCCAGATTAAGAAACCGTCTGTAAAGTTGCCCCCATCAAGCCCAAAATCTATCAACCCATGCTAGTTCTTACTCTTGGATGATCTTGAAACAATGAAAACCCTATATTAGTGCTTTTTTTACGTAAGTGTGATGCCACCACATGTAAGGACCTTGATGGGGTTAAAGAGGATAAACAAAGTCACTTTTGTCATACATAACTCAAGCTAATCTTCTCTGTGAACTCTGTCTTGTCATAAATTATTAACATGCTCATTAAAGTCTGCACAGTTGTGTGGCACATGTACTTTCTATGCACATGTCAGCACACACAAAATTAAAGGCAGCATCTGTCACCACACAAATGCAATAAAAACTATACGTCTGCCTCCAATCCCATTGTATGATAGAGATCCAGACTGAGGCAGCACTCAGTCTAAGCTCTGTGATGAAAGCATTCACAGGCCCAAGTTCAACCATGCTCTTTCGAATTTAAACGTTTTTCTGTGATCTCAGAAAAATTTCCAACCCTGAATAAAAGCGGAGGAAGGAACCAAAGTGCACAGCAGTGGAGCACCCTGTTGACAAGCCTTAGTGTATGTTTGGAGGCCGCTCTGTGCACTGACCTGGCTCAGACCAGCGTAATCTGAATTACTGTCAGCATGCTCTTTGTTGTTTTGGTTGGTGAAAATCAGTATGGAGAAATCATACTGAGCAAAGAGGTGTCCTCAGGGCCTATTCAGTGAGGAAGCAATGCAGTGCAATCAGTGATATTTAATAGAGCACACATGCATGTGCATATCTTTGGGTGTTTACCTTTCCTTTGTCTCCCTGCTGATGATGAGTGGAACATCACCAAGGATCTCTGGTTTCAAGGCTGACAGAGTTTGATTTCAATATATGTGTGAGAACTGTCTGCATTGTGTATGTGTGTATGTGCACAATGCTCTATGGGCACAGTTGATATAAGCACATGTTCACGATTGTGTGTTCTATCTCTTATATCAGTAGTTGGTAACATTGACATCAGCTACAGTAACAGCCTGTGGCAAAATAACAGGTTGGGTGGAAAATAAAGACTTGTAGTATCAAAATCAGGGTGTGTTTTTGTTTGACTTGGATGCATCTCGGTTCCATCATATCCGTCACAAGTGAAAAATGTATATCTTTCAATCATTCTGCCATCATTCCAGCTCTCAGCTTGTAATCACAGGTGGTATTTGGATGGAGAAATGAGCTTGAAATACCGACTTTTTTTTCATAAAGGTTAGTCATGTGAAGATATGCATGTGTGCTTTTTATTCTGGACTAAAACCTGTGTCAGTACTGATTTAGTATGTCTTCCATTGTATGTTTATCCCTGTATGTGTTGATAAAATAATATTTCTTAAACTGATGAAGGGAGTTTCCATGAAGGAAATGTTTATTCTATGAATCGAATGTTTTATTGTTCATATATTTTAAGATTGTGAAGGCTGACAAATGTATTGCCTCGAGTTCTGTGCTGTGCTTTGCTCATGTCTATCTTGGATATATGTGTGTGTGAGAGAGATATATGATGAACTTTCAATGAGTTATCTAAACAGACCTGACATTAAGGCCTCAGCAGTCATCAGAGGTGCATCTCTTAGACAAGCTGAAGTGTCAGCCTTTGAAAATTATGACAGGCAATGCAATAACATGGATATTTTTCCATTTTGTTATTACAGTTCTTTTGGGATATCTGGGCTCTGCACATGGAATCTATTACCCTGAGGGCTTAGGAGCTCTTTGCCATAGAGAGAAAAGGGGGCTGGACACCATGTATGCATTAAGCCCAGAGGCTTATTTTTCCCTGAAGCCCCATGTCTTCTCTGTGAAGGACAGGACAGTCTGGTTTCCTTTTGAGGATAATTGAAGAGTGTGAAACCAGGCCCACAGAGTCATATATACAGTAGTCTTAAAAGAAAACCCTGCTCTGGCCTTTGCATTATTAATGAAACTGAGGTTGGCTGCCAGTCCTCAACCAAGGTAGCTTCAACCCAACGAGGAGTGAAGTTTAGTGCTCTCTGTCACTTCTTGTGGATCACATCTTTCCATTCCTGGCTGGACCTCACACTACAATTGATATCCAGCTTTGCCATAATGGAACATCAGCCATCTCTTGCTCCCAATTAGGAGCCATCTGTGGTCTTCCTTGCCTATCCAGAACTCTGCCCGGCTGCTGGAATCAGTGGTCCAGACTCAGAGAGCCTGTAAAGGAGAGGAGAGTCATATGAAGCCCATCTGGTCTCCATCAGGACTGGGTAAACAGAGCCAGATCCTACATGGAGCAGTGGAGCCAGGCCTTGGCTCCCACCCACCATCACAAAAGACTCAGGCAACGGCTCAAGATACAAAATGATACACACATTGCCATTAACTCAAACCGTGTGCAAAAATGCAAATTTGCTCAAAACTCAATGTGCACGCTCCCAGCCTTGTGCCATTTTGGTTAAGTCCCTCAGAAGAGTCGTGGAGAACAGAGGAGTTGTAAATCTTTTCCAAGACCAGGTCAAGTGTTATTCTTTTGTTTTATATAATAATGTCTCCCGCTTTACTGGCCTGTATCTTTGTTAACTTCCACCTGCACCTACCGCACGCTAACAAACGCTATCCCCACTCTGTCTCAAGTTTAAAAAGACTTTCTTTTATGTTCCGATCAAAGAGAGAGAAGTAGACCCACAATGTGGGGAGGAATGGTGTATTGCACAACTTAATTTTTTTATAAATAAAGTATCTTTATGCATTAAATTTCATACTCTGAAATCTAGTTAAATATATTAAAGACTGCATGAAACCACAGCTTATCTTGTCCCGTGCTGGATCTTTGTGACATACCACATGAGAGGAATTTTGCATGCTTTTACATGACCTCTTCACATCCTCTGCGTACGTGTGAAGATTGTCTCCACGGTTGATTTAATGCTGCTACCTTGGAATTTCTCTATTGGGTGTTTTCACCTGGATCTCCATGGAGCTTACATTAAGCTGCGAAGTTACATAAAAGGGACGCTAAAGGAGAATGAAGTAAAACAGCAAGTTTCCACACGTGTACAACCCTCTCTCTCATCAAGACAGCAGTCTTGTTCCCTCAGCACTGTGTGTTTCTTCCTGCTAGCATATATCAGAGTTGTCCAGCTTTACTTCATGTTTCAGCATCAACGGTTGCCATTGTGGACCTAACCGGGCCTTGTTGTCACACACTGCAAGGCCAAATTGTTCCACTGGCACACTGTGAACTCTACATTTCATTACTTCAGTGTTTTATTGACTTGAAATGTTTTTCTGTCTTTCAAATCGAGAGATTAAGTGTCCCAGCCTTGTGCTCACTACACGTTTGATCTTTTGTTCTATGTGGTGATCAGCCTTGGAAAGAGGACCAGTGGCCATAAAGAAGCTAACTGCTTCGTGTCCTGTTCCTGGAGAGATTTATTGTAATAATCAGGTTGTAAGCGGTCACTGCCAGGCCAGCTACATATGGAAATAAGAGAAGGTAATAATGATAATAGGCCCCCTGTATAAAGAATGACATTGGGCCTAGTCTCTCATTACAACCAATAGAAACCCCATTGGTCCGTGTTGCAGACATCATCAACACTTCACAGCTGGAGAGATGGAGGGTGGGTTGGGTTGTACAGAAGAAGTTCTCGTCTGGAGAACGCTGTATTTTTGATGGAGTCTCCCTTTGGGAACCTGCTTCCAGACGGTGGAAATGGCTAGTTCAGGGTAAGCGGCAGACTGAAGCATTGCTAGCCTCTCCTTGTCCCCCCTGCTTCATAAGATTTTTCTGAACCTCAGGTCAAACTGTTTTTATCATCTTGTAGCTGGAAAGCTAACCCCTGCATAAACTTGTTTTATTTATGTCTTTGAAAAGGACTATGCTGCAATGAAAAGCCTGGTCCGATCCCAACTACCTCGCTTGACAAGGAAATGTCTCTCCTGTTTCCTCTTGGGTTCATGAGTTTGAATTTACCTCTAAATGGATTCAAGTCATGAGTGTGGTGGTCCCAACCTTTTGTAAAAGACAATCATTTAAAAATTGGGCAGTGTTTCTAAAGTTCCACTATTATTTTATCTCTGTGTGGCAATTATAGCTCAGGGTTAAGCTTTGGGAAATGAACTGTATGGTGTAGATGAGAGAAGGAGACTGAAACACTTCACTGTTTACTGATTGTGTAAAAATATTATTAATTGCAGCTCTGTGACAAGATGCAAACTTGTCCTGTCTGTCCTGTCTTACCCACAATAGGAAAACAGGACAAGTAAGTAGGGGACATTCTAAAATGCTTCATGTGGCTGTCCAATCAGTGATGGTACATGTAGTCAACTTGAGCAATAAATTCCTCAGTGTGTGCTAGCAAAGCTGTTCTGTCCGTGCCATCGTACACAAAGATCCATTGCACATGAGCCTCTTGCCCACTGAGCAAAGCAAAGGTGGTGGACACTAATCCAACCTGAAACAGACTGTTGTTCTTCCTTAACACTAAATACGTCACCAGTGGCAGAAGGAGAACCGATCTTGCAGTAGGAGAACTCAGCTTTCTCAGTCAAAAGAGCATGCACTGAGGAATTTATGGCTTCAGTTGACTACATTTATTATCAAATGAGACTGGACATCCACAGAATACGGCAAACCTTCCCTTTAAATAAGAGCTATATTCCAGACCTGCCTCATCTTCAAATCGAGTGCAGGTTTTTACATTAAAATAGGAATTATGTAAGAGTGGTGACAATCTATGTTATGAGTATAAGAAAGGTGAAAAGTGTGCGAGAGAAAAGGAGAGACTGAGTGTAAAAAAGAGGCTGTCTGGTGTGGATGTGTGCATATATCCCTGTGTGTATTTAATTTATCTGTGCTGTGGGGATCCATTACCTTTTAGCAGTGAGAGCATTATGTCGCTTATGAACACCATGTGTCTGTCCTCCCTGTGTAGTTGTACATGAGAAACGTTTATTAGATCTCGCCTTCTGCAGCGCATGGAGGTTTGTCATTTTTTAAAAACGACCAAAACCGAGTCGGCCAGCTTTACTGTTTGTGAGCATGCAAGAGTTAACCCTTGCTGTGGGCTCATCTATGCTATAACTGATGCAAACTATACATGCACCGCTTGATGTTTTCGGTTTGGTGTGTTTGATTATTGTTGTTTTATTAAGAGCAGATGCATTTGACTGGGAATGGGTTTGGCTCAGCTTCCAGGCAGCCTGACAAAGTAGTATGAATCACATGAGGGTTAGCACCTTGAGTTATTCCTACCTTGAAATAAAGCATTTTATGCCCTTTTAGTCCAGCTAAATGTTACAGTATGAGCACTTTAAATCCTTTTTAGCTAACACAAACCAAAATTGTGATTTATAAAGAAATAAAAAAGTAGGTCAATAAATAGCTTTTGAATGTGATGAAAACTTAAGTCTTTATTTTAGAGCAGAGAACTAAGAGATATTTAATTTCAATAAAAAAAGGAGTTTGGCATTGTTGATTTAAATATAACTATTTGAAATAATGCTTCATTCAAGTAACAGGTAAATCATTTCTGTGGATGTGAAAAGTGATAACTGATGGAAACCCACCCCTGTAATTTGAGCACATATGTCATCTTAAGTGCACCCTAAGCCTCTGTCCCTCACCACATTCCTGTGCCACCCAGACTCCAAATTACTGTAAACTAAACCAAAGCAACACCATGGCAACGGAAGGGTGTCAATTTAGACAGGAAAGAATTTATTTGAACGTGACTAAAGTTTCTCTTGCTTAGCTCCCTGGTGGGGATGTGGAGGGAGTCTTTTTCTGGTTTCTCTATCCATTGACATATGTGCCACATGCACCCCAACAATAGCCGATTCATCCATGTCTTTCTGTCTGTCTGAAGCAACATTCAAAGGAGTTGGTGTAGAGAGAACGACACTTCAAGCCTCCTCAATTTGAGAATATTTAATGAAAAATACTCATGCATTATGAAGCATGCACTCATAGAAACACTTACAATCATACATTAATACTAATGTTATATGCATTGCCTTATAGACATGCAAAATTACCATTGAATGATGAGAAAAGCTTAATATACAAAGAGCATTTGACTTGCCATTTGGAAAGAAATTGAGTCTGTTAGTTTCCTGTTGTATACCTTTACTTGTAGGTGCACACCAATCTGCTCTGCTGATTATGACCCTATTAGCTCATTTCCTGTCATCCTGCCACTGACCGCTATTAAAGGTAAAATGATTAAAATTATTCCATGTTCCATGTATTTTGCTTACAGATTTCTGGCAAAAAGAAAAACACTGCTTTCAAATTGAGCAGAAAATTGTTTTGGCCGCTACCCTGTACTGACACTGGGAGAGACAAATCGATCGATGCATCCCTACTTACATTTACAGATAAATATCACCTCCAGTCTCTGAGTACCTGGTATGACCTCAGCTGACTGATTCTTATCAATCTCACATTTCTGTGTCTCCGCCCTCAGAATATCTGGGAGGCCCTGCTTTGGTGTTGTTATTCAAAATGTCATGCCCTTCAGATGAGGAAACAGGTTAGGTTTGTTGTTTCTTCTCCATAGCCTACTAGCATGACACACATATGTGAACTGTGAGGTTGTTTTTTACTTCAGTTGCATAGAGAGGTAATTGACTCACAGCATCTTGCGTGGACACATACTGTAGGTTCTGTGGACACCAGGGCAGCTGGCTCAGGTCACACACCAGAATAATAAACCCATAGAGGGACGATGTGTGTGAACCCTATTGGACAGTCCCCCCCTTTGCTTTATTCTTCCCTCCCCCACTTTGGCTCCCTAGCTCAGAGAACCAAGGTGATGATGGGCCCCAGAGTTCCCCAGTAGGCCTCTCTTACTGGTTCCTCTCTGAATGGGTATCTGTTCCCTGACATCTCAGTCTCTCATCACCACCCCATCAATCCCTTGCCTCTGCAACCATCCCTGCAGAGACAGGGCTCCACTTTGTCCCAAAACCCACCCCACTTCCCCCAGCAGTCCCTTAGCCTCATAGCCCCCCACTGTGCATGGGGTGTGACAGCTACCTCGCAGCAGAGGCCCCTAAATGACAGAAATTTTAGCCAAAGCCTCACTCTAACCTCGAGCTGCATCAAAACCTCCTATTGCTAGAAATGTCAGCATCCCCCAAAATATCCAAATTCCATGTGTCTTTCCAAGAGTGAGACACCATCCCCCTCTCTGTATATCCATAAAGGAGCCCCTCTACCTTGCTTTCATCCACATCAAGGTCCCATGACCCAGTAAACGCCTGCGGGATCAAGGCCTCCTCAGGGAATAGAGGTGGATGTTATCATAGCATTCCAGGCCATGTGAAAGTATGCCAATTAGCATAGCTGGAGAATGTTGTTTTGCCAACCTCTTTCACTAAGCCCCCATCTCAGTGGCAGGCAGAGCTCATGTGGCAGGCTCAGATCTGTCACTGGAATTGCTATTGGTGCTGAAAAATGATATTTTTTGTAGCAGCCGCTCCTAAATTTATTGCACAATATGGAAGAAATCTAAGTTCTACAGTAGGTGGCATGTAACCAATCCTGTCAGTGTCAAATATGAGTGGTATGCCTCAACAACAATTCCAGTCTTATACTTCTGCAATAGCCTTTTCCAGTTCCTTGGCTCCATGATGTTGGTGCTCACAATGTAGTGATGTCAGTTGTCTGGTGCTATGCTTTGATAGTTAATGGATCTGGCTATGGCTGAATACACTTCCATTCTTAGCTAAGAAGTTTGGCGATGATCCTGTAGTGTGTGGGTGTGTGTGTATGTGGGTGTGTGAGGTCACCATGTGTATGTATTCACTTCTTACGTACTCCAGTGCTCATTTGTATGTTCCAGACAGGTTTATTGGGTGTTTGCACTGCAGAATAAACATGAACCCTGAGGCTTGTTTGTGTATTTTTCCTGCTGTCTCAGCCAGAAAAAGCTGGTAGAATAGACAAAAAGTGATTATTCACACAATACTATGATGCCGTAGATGAGACACTCTACTAAAATTAGGATTCATAGTAATCATTTTTTTTACTGAGGGGTTTTTGGGTCAGATTTTTATTCAGGATATGTTAATTCAACCTGCATTTTGTTGCTACTTGTTATATTCTATTTTATGTTAGTTAGCTGTTAGTGCTTTGCATTTCATTGCATTTAGTTATTGCCTTATTTATTCTATGTTAGCCTTATTTTATTTATCTTACTTATTTTATCTTATGGTAGCTTTAATTTCTACTATCTCTCACACTGTATTACTTTCCACCATTTGTATTGTAACTGTTGCACAGCAATTTTCCTTGGGATAAATAAAGCTTCTTGAATTTTGAATCTTGAATCTTGAATCTAATACTGTAAGACCATCTTTGATTCACAAAAGGCATATAATTAATTAAACTGTGCAGTGTGTCAGAAAAACCACCTGAGTAAGTCCTTTAACCCTGTCCGGTTGTAAATCTTTGACCTGTTTCACAAAACACAGGCTGATTTGCGGAAGAAGAGGATGTGAAGACCTGATAATTGTACTAACTGTTTTGTGTTATATCAGATTAGATCTAAAGGTTGATTTTGGCTGTGAGACTTGTCATGATGTAATATTGCTTGATTGCTGTGTGGTTATGCTGTGCATGATGGCATAGCTGATGCGCCCGCTTTGAAGAGCACTGAGGAAGTAAAAGGCAGTCTAATCATTTTCACTGACAAACATCTAGTAAAACCATAATCTCCTTTTTTAGAGATGAGTGAAATAGCCTTGACAGTTACCTGGATGGCACTCCTGTTCTACTAATATGTGTTTTGCTAACAGTCACTCTTTATTAAAAAGCAAATGGAAGAATGTTAACACAGTTACTGTGGTGCAGTCTGTCCTGATCAGATAACACGTGTTTAGAGGTGATGTACAATTGATGAAATATGTTGCTTAAGTAAAAATGAAACCCAATATTATAGATACCCTAAGTGTCAACTATTGGTCATGTTTAGGTCCCAGTGTTTCATTTTTCAATCAAAATGCTTTGAGATCCTTATTCTTATATGTCATACAAGAGTGGAGTTATTGGAACCCCAACCTTAGACTAGCACATTTTCAAACTGTACATGTTAATTTTTATGATGAATAAGGCTCTCTGACATCTAACTTTACAGATGTTGTGTTGTAAGAAAAAAATGACGACATCTTTGGGGTCGCTGAGGGCTAGAGTCTCATCCAGGTGGGCAAGAGGCTGGTATACCTGGATAAGTAGCAAATTTATCACAAGGTTAATTAACACTCAGAGCTTTTCCATTTGCCTACAGGCCACTCTGGGTCAAACCATGCTATGCCAACTTGCGCGTTTATGAGCAGGTCAGGCAAAAGTGCACAGGACACACCTCCAAGCCAGTTACAGGGACATCACAATGACCATAGCCAGCCCATGATGACCCTACTTTTATGCCTTAAACAAGCATTTGTAGCAAGACTGACCTCAGGTTTGTGCTGCAGACCAAAGAGAAAAATGTTTATATAACAGAAATCTAACTGAAACTCTGTGGTTTGAAGTTTAGCTTTTCTCCTCTGTTCCTGTTTGTGCTTCGAATATCCGCTTTACTGTTTCATTATGTTTCCTTTTAGCTGTGTAGGAATCATGTTAAGTTCCTGCTGATAAAAATCTAACATTTCCTGATTTAAGTGGCTATTTTTAAGTCTGCTAACACCACAGGGAGGAAATATGTAAGCTGAGACAGTCACATTGAGATGTTAGGGGTAGGGTCTGGGTTCATGAAGAGCCGCAGACAGCAGGCTCTTACTGAACCTCTATAAACAGCTCAACTCATCCACGAAAATTCCTTAACCTGCTTTGCTGTGTGTTAATAAAAGACCTGCAGCAAAAATAATGATTGACTCACGACAACTGTGCCTTCACTTAAAGACACACCTTCGAGGGGCTTGCTGTGCTTTAAGGGAATGCAAATCCCTGCCGTGAGCTGACGGGCCGAGTCAAAGTGAGTCAAGCCAAGCCAACACGTGTATGGAAAGGACCTAATACAGACAGACAACTATGACCACTATGTCTGGTAACTATGACCACTATGTCTGGTAAGTCTGAAGGAGAAAATCCATATAGATATAGGGAGAAATATGTAAACTTGCAGAAATGGTTTTAGATTGAACCCAAAACCTTCCTGCCGTGAGGGACTTTGCCAACTACTGCTGTGCCCATGATGCAGTCTTATATATATAAAAATGATTTACATTCACTTACTGTAGCACCACAGATGGACCCACAAAAAAAAGCCTTACTGGATCCCAAAAGCAGAGACCAATCTGATGGATTGTACTTGTAGTATCCATGCTAAATAGAACATTTATGAAAAATGATGATATTGCTGAAACAAGATGGAAAAGAGGATATCATAGCACATGCAAGGAGTGAGCGTGCAGTGTCAATCACATTAAACTTATGACATCATTTTTTCTGTTGAGCCTGAAGAGATTTTAATGAAGAGTCACAGACAGTGGAGTTCACAGTGTACAATAGACCTCTACTCAACCACAGGGCCTAACCTCAAACAAAGTGCTGTAACTCAAATGCATTGTTTGAGACACGAGGCACACTCTTAACACTGGCTACAGATCCAAACCGACCACAATACCAAATGCCTCCAATTCCCTCAGAGATACAGTATATGCCTCTGTCCAATCCCAGCACACACTCTTCCTACAGCAAATAACCACTTCAGTATTTGACTTGACTGCAATTCTACTTTGACTTGAACCAGAACTACTCGTCTCCTCCACTTTCCATTGAACACCCCTTCTTTAGCAGAATGAAAACAGCCATTCCCATCTCATAGGGCTTTAGTGTGTGGATGAACCTTCCCATAAATATAACCTCTTGGCACAGAGAATTATAACTATAAAGGAACCTCCACTTTTAATGTTGTTTATAATCCTCAGTGCCTGACAAACAGCTCTGACTTGGCGGGGGTGAGTCATTACATCCAGTAGTCAGGAGGGGGCTGGAGGGGCTTAGAAAGGGATGTCGGGTAAGCGGGTGTTTGCCGCTATGGGCTGGAATAGCAGTCTCACTTGCCAAAGAGTGCCGTGGTCCAACAAGAATGTGATACCACTGCACTCTATAAATCAATAGACAAGCTGGTTTGGACCGCAACCGAGTATTTGTGAGTCCACACACTAATGATTTATTTGAAAGTAAGATCACTACTAAGTGCTTTAGAGTGAGATCATAGACCTTGATGCCTACAACTCTATTATTTAATTTTACCTGTCACATGTGTAAACCTCAATCTCAGGTAGGTCAATGGTAGTGTTGTTTGTGTCTGGATTTTCATTCATTCTGTCCCCGCATCCTCAGGGACCTGTGGTTTAGTGTAGCCCAGTTTCCTGGCCTCTCTTGTTTTGCTGGAGGAGGGAAATATGATAGGATAGGTTGTAGTGTGGCTGTTTTTGGTGTTTGTGTTTTAGCGCAGACTGCTGCAGTGTTTTTGTTCCGACAGAACCGTGATTTGGCTTCAGGCTTTCATGGCTACTGGTTTTAAGTGGTACGTCGGCTTGGATTACACCATGATTTGATCTTAATGCTTTCTGCAGATTCACTTTACACATAAACAGTTCATCATATGGCCGAATATCTGAATCTGCTATATTTCAAACAAGGATTACTTCAGATATATGTTTTAATTTGAACATCTTGGCTACTTGTAATCTGATCAAACATGTTATACCATATGGTCTGGGGGAGGCTTAATTCTAATTGACATTAGTGTTATTAATTCCTGAAAATGAATGCCTACCACTAAGTCCCAATTAAACTGTCTTTACATGATTTTTAATTAAATAATTGCCTTCATAATATTATTTGTTTCTAAAAAGAGTAACTCTAGCAACAGGGATGCAGTCAAAGCTTGTTTTTACAATTCATGACAACACGTTAACAACCTAGCCTCTCATTACAACAAGAGACTTCAGTATTTCTTTTATCTCTTTTGGAGAATACACGTGCGGCTCAGCTTGTTGTGCAAAAGCATCCTGTTGACTGCCAAAGGCTGTGATGAAGACAAATTGAAATGCTGAGAAAAAGCCTTCAATTGCTCTTGATGAATGAGAGAAGAAAGGCGGTTGTCAAGTGATGATCAAGCAAACAGCCCAGAAAGCAAAAACTGCAAGCACTTTCTCAGCTCATATTAGTTTGCAATCCACAAGCTACATCAGAATTTATGTCTTAGGTCATGTTAGAACACATGAATAACCAAATCAAAAACACCAAAGTTTGTGGTCCTCATTAGTCACCGTTTTTTTCATAAGCCATAAACCTCTGATTCAAAATTAACATTAACCGAGTAAGTAAATTCCTAACAGTAATTTCACACAAATGCAACTTTGATGACTGGGGTGCAGCTGAAGAAAGAGAAACTGAAAAGAAGAACGACTCAACAATGTTACCAAAGGCTGCAGACAACTTGACATCAGAAATTAACAAAATAAACAAAAAATCTGGTTCTTTTATTGCAATCATCAGTCTCTCTTCCTCTGAGTACCACAGGATGGAAACTGTAACACACAAGCTTACAGACACTTTGCATTACAAAAGTAATCGTCTTACATCTGATCGCTGATCAGCTCACTTCAGCCTGTCATACCAAGAGTGCAAAATTCTTGATATTGATTTAGGGACATGTCATAACAGGATAGCTACCTATTCTTCTTAAATTGTCTGAAATAATCATTGTCAAATTATGTACTGTCAGTCAACTGTATGCAATGCTATTGGCTTTGAATCTTGTTAGCATAATGTTAGCCTGCTGGCTCATAGATGAGCCAATGGATTCTGTTGCAGACTATAAATCAATCAATGTGAGAACATCCCCTGTGGGATAAATCAGCATTGTGCGATAACCTTACAGCCAGGTTCAGACTGAACAAACTTTGTGAAAACTTCTTTTCAACAGGAGTGAGTAAGAAGTCTCCTTGTAATAAATAACTCTGGTAATTCGGCAAAAAATATGATAAGGCCAAAAGAATATAGCCTGAAGTTGTCATTTAGATGTTTTTACTTAAAATGTTTTTTTTTCAGTCTTATCGATCGGCAACTCTGTGTCTGCATATTTAGAGCCATTTTTTCTCAATGTGTTTATAATTATGTTTGCCAGCCCTAAAGAAGTACTTGCACATTAGTTGTGCAATAAAATAGTGTTTAAGACTTGCGGGTCACTAGGTTTTGGAACGGTGGTTCGTGATGCAGGTGGGACTGCAGTACACCAGATTGTTGTACTCAGATGAATAATAATTCAGGAAAAAAAGCTGGATTCTGACTTAATTAGAGACAGGAATCATAAAATGTCATGCTGCTTTAAGCAAGTCAAAGGACTGGGATCATCCAGTTACATCTTCATCCAACCTTGGGATCACTTGAAGGGGATTTGATTTTTATCATGGCTCCTGTTCAGGCCGACACTCCTCACATGGACTTGTGACAATGATTAATAAGGGACAAAACTGAAACCCAATGCCCTGAGCAGCTTTTAGGTGTAGACAATGTTTAAGGCTGTGCACACGCTATTTAAAATCTTGGCTCATAGAGTGCACTCTCATTCCACAGCCAGTATTTTGCTGTTTCTTTTCTTTTGTCTAGTTTTTAAACCTGTTGTCGGGACGACACTTAGTTTTTCTTGGGCTCCGTGTGACTGTAGAGACTGCAGGGTTTTGTGTGTTTGTGTGCACATAAAAGAAATAGAGGAATAGGAACAGAAGAACATAATATCTGTGCTGCCAGAAAAAAATGTGGAATTAATAAAGGAACTTGCTTAGCGAGCTACAGTCTGCTTTTCATTGCCCTTAAATCCGCTCTTTCAAATCACCTTTCCGTCTTTATATAAACCTGTGACTAAAACCAACCATCACAAGGGTGTCTGGGTTTACAGGACAGATGACGGCCAAACCTCAGGTTTGAGACTCAAATCCACAACCATTGACTATTTTCCTATAAAGCCATTAAATCCCTTCATCTGCTAATTTTTTAGTGCATATTCACTTTCTTCAAGTGTGGTCTGAAGTTGTGAAATACACAGATAATCCTACATGTTTTGTGTCTGACCACTGAAATTCTTTTAAAAGGGTAGACCTCACATTTAAATATAGCCATTACTTGGAATTTAGGAGCACTTCCAGTATCCTTGGAATTTAGAAAATATTGCCATATAAATATGAGTTTGGTACCTCTCAGTTCACTATAGATTTCAAGGGGGCGTCATCAGTTGGCACAGACCAGAAGGCAAACAGAGAGGTTAAAACTGATCAGCTGGTTAGAGGGTGAAAATGTGAGCCTGGTCATAAACAC
>JAPZDZ010000023.1:10696147-10722246 GCA_029783805.1 Acanthurus tennentii | reverse complement strand
CAGACCAGAAGGCAAACAGAGAGGTTAAAACTGATCAGCTGGTTAGAGGGTGAAAATGTGAGCCTGGTCATAAACACTCTCAAATTACAGGTTAGTGGTATGCTAAAATGCGTTTCTGAAAGGTTTGAGGCATGACATAGAGAAATTCAACAGAATCTCAATACACATTTGATCAAAACTTCCTACTTGGAAGGTTTTATCTCAGTTTTATGAGCCTGTTGATTTGTGTTGGGTGGACCTGCACACAATGAATGAGAGCAGCTAAACGTTTGCCATGAGACTCTTCAAATCTGGACTGGTATTGCTCCTCTGTCAGTCATTGTATCAAACTCATTCTGTATTAGATAAATGGTTGTGATTGGCCCTGATATGGGCCGGGATGAGTTTGAAAGGGAAATCAGTTTGGGGGGGGGGCAGACCCATTTGCAAGAGCACAAAAACCATGAGCTCCACAGATTGATCTGATTCCGATTCCCAGGCAAGCAGATATTGTGGTGACATCCATTGAGTCACGCTTGCTTTTAATAACTGAAATAAACAACTCAATTTGTTGGATGCCTTTTCTTTAACTTTGCTTTTGGATAGTTTAATGTTTACACTGAGCTAACTTTTAGGTGATAAAAGTCCATGTCCAACAAAGTGTCACTGCCTGTTTTGAGCATCACAACAGACTATGCCTCTTGATCCTTGAAGCAAGCAAAGACACTTTGAATGGAAGTGGAAACCATCGGGGGAACAAAATGGCTTAAAGTGCCATTAGCACCTCTTGTCTATGTTCAGTTCTCTGAAAAAAGGAAATGAATGTTCCAGCATCACTGACAGCCTTTCGGTTAACAAGATTGCATGACTTCAAAGAGGGGCTTCCTGAGACAAGGTGGTTCAGAGGGTTTGATTTACAATTTCTGTGCTGAAGTAGACATGGTCTTCTGAGAAGCCATAAACAGTGTCCTGCAAGCCTCCTTTGTGTTTGTACATAAAGCAGAATCATCTGCAAAGATGAGAACAAATAAGGGTTTTGATACTGAGGTCCAAATCATTAGCAAGCATGTTGTACATTCATATCATGACTAAGGACCTAACTTTACTTAAAATATAGACCCGTTCACAGACAACAGTCAATACCACTGACATGTAGTAGTTCGAATGCTGCAAATATAGCCTACTTGAGGTCCCTTTGTATAGATTTATAGTACATTGGTTTCTATGCGGTTGGCAGTAGGAACCAAGTCTGAACACAACGTAATGTACAAACAAGACATGGCTCCACTTGCTGTGTGTGAAAGCGTCCTATTGACTGCCAGAGGCTTTGAAGAAGACACTGAAATGCTCAATAAAAAGCCTTCAATCACTGGTGATGAATGGGAGAAGAAAGGCAGTTGTCAAGTGATGATCAAGCAAACAGCCAAGAAAGCAAAAACTGCAAACATTGTCTCAGCTCCAATTCGCTGCATCTTACATGCTGCATCAAAATATATTTTAAGTCATGTTAAAACACATCAGTAACTTAATCAAAAACATCTCAAATTGTGGTCCTCATTATTCACAGTTCTTTTTCACAAGCTGACTCTATTTCTAATGTAAACCTACTGTTCAAGATTAACATCAACCAAGATGAAAAGTCTCATAGAGTAAGTTAACACAAATGCTATACATTATTTAAAAGAGATACCTCTTGCTTGTATAAACTAGGAGTAAGGTAACTTTAAACGGGTGGCTGGGCAAATCCATTCCAGGCATTTGCAGGTCTACAGTCGGCCTACTTATCATTTGCTTCTTTGTCTTTTGTATTTTTTTAATATACTTTTTCCTCTCTTTTTTCAAGATTAGCATTGTTAAATTCTTACCCCATATATTACTTCATCCTGTCATGTTCCTCGTTCCTCTTAGTGCTTTTATAGTTGCCATGACTTCATTGGACATCAAATTCCAGATGTCAGTCACTGGGGCATGTCACTTTTTTAAACTTCCCACATTGCTGTGCCTATATAAACCATCGAGAGAACTTCCAGATCAAACTTTGGGCCTCACAGTCAAACAAAGCTCACGTGAAAGAAAAAATATGAACAATGCAAACACAGGTCAAGGGGTAGTTCTCTTTCTCTTGTATTTTATCCCCATACAAATAACATGATTGGCCACTATTTTGGTTATTCTGAGAAATAATTAAAAGTTTCCAAGGAAGCCAACTCAGAAAAGATATGATCTGTTGATGGAGGCAGCCAGATTGAAAAAACTTAAGTAAAGCTAAGAGCTTGTTGACACATATGGTTTATTTCTCTGTGGCTGTGGATTGTAAATCACATAGGCTATGTCAGCTCATGTCTGCTGTACACATTAGCATTTATTTTTGTTTGAATGTAAGCAACTGCCGCACCTCTTGTTGCGAGACGTATCAGCATGCAACTGAGTCATTCCTCACGACTTGCCTTTGGTGTGTATTGTGAATGGCAGCGGTAGTGTCAGGGTGTGGGTTTAGAAGCCAAGCAGATGGACTGGCTGTGTGTCTCTGTGTGGATGCGTGGTTGTGATAAAATCCTGAAACCAGGAGCAAAGAACTGATCCATTTTGGCAGGAAAGTGGCGACACTGGAGAGGGAGAGTAGTGAGAGCAGCACAGCCCAACTGTTCTGCCAATCTCTCTGTCTCACTCACTCCTGGAAACAGGTCTTTTCCACTCTTTATTAGTTCTGATTTATACTTTTTGTAAAGCACCGAACAACACAGGTTCATGAAATTATGCATGCTTTGGCCCGAGGAGGATGTAGAGTGAGTACTCAGAGGGGCTAACCAAATAAAAGTGCTGCAAACAGGCAGAAAAAAACTAAAGCTCCTATCGACCTTATGCTTTTATTACTGTGCCAGAAAAGTGTCTGATCCAGCAAGAGACCGTTTCTCATTCAATTACGTGTTCCATGTGTGCGTTCCAAGGCTTCATGCACAGCGGCTTCTGAGCAGACCCAATCTTTCACATGCTTCCTCATCGCCAACACTCAACTCATTGCCTATCAAAACAGGACTGCACAGGGTCCGTCTGGCACTGGGGTCTATGTATCTTTTTATGTCTTTTATACAGTGTATGTGCGGGCTCATTGTATTTTAGGGATATTTGCCAGAGTATAAGCTCAGGCATGTGTAATGTTGTTTACCCTGCCTCTAGATCAGGGCACTGCTGTAGGCACTTAACATTAATCTTTACTGAAATGAAATGTGTACAGGTGTTTTGGGAGCATGTCTCAATTATCAAAGTCCAGCACTACAAGCAAAATTATTGGTTGTGGGGAAGTGCAGGCACTTTTAGGGCCAAAGAAGTGCAGCAAGGGAGACCTTGATTGTTTCAACCAAATAATTTTCTCACTTTTATTACCTTATATTAGATATCAGCTTAATTTTAAAGAATGCAAGTGGACTGTGGGTATTGGGTCCTCTGGTATGGAGCAGTTTTTCATGTATGGGTTCACTTTTTTGTTGCATGTTGCACACAAGAACAGTTCTAGTGTGAAACCTAAAACCTTAATGTGAGATAACGGGTACCATGACAGAGGTTACCAACATACTTTGTTAACACAGGCACTCTTCCTCAGCTGCAATGTGTGTGTTCCCATAAAAGAGTGCATTTAGTGTGTCATTTGACTCTAATGCATAAATGGACTAATCGGTAGTAGCTACTTTAGTCCATGAAGGACATGAAAGAAATGTTACAGCAATAAGGGAAGAGAGGAATGCTTGCAGAAAGTTATTAATCCTGTGAATTCATACAGAAATGTATTGTTTTGCACTCTCTGTGCCTCAAGATTATATCTAATGTGACAGCTGGACATTCTCAAGCTCTTACATTTTATGCAACAGATATAAACATTGTATGTAAGACCTGCATTCAGGTCTCATTCATTCCCACAGTGAAGGATACACCACTTTAGCTTTTTGGACAAATCAAAGTAGAATCAGTTTTTATTGATTAAATATGTTCTCAAATAAATGCCACTAGACTTATCGATTTTCCAATGAGTTTTCTATTAACCGTCATAAAAGCAACCAGCAGTGTAAAACAGACTGTAGCAAATCAGAACCAAGCATGGCAACTTAACCCAAAGTGAATGTAATGATTTGAAAGAAATGCACCACTTCTCGTATGTAAGTAAACATCTGTTTAAAAAGTAAACGGTGAATTTTATATATCCAGCATGTTCAAATGTTCGGAGAACACAACAATACATTCTGTAGTTCAGCAAGAGCAAAAAAAAAACATAAAAGACTATAAACATACTTGATCAGATTTTTTGCCTCATTGATAGAGGCTCTTGTGGTGAAGAAAAATGCAATATGATACACGCAGTAAGCACCACTGTAATTACAGATTTTGTTTTGATTTTATTCAGTGCCAGTATTAATTTTATGATATGGCTCAACGAGTTTACATACATTACATATTAACTTAGCAGACCAAATAATGTTACTGCTTTCAAAGGAACTGGTTAAAGAAAGACTTTGGGTGTGCAGCATAAGTTACCATGGTAATGGAGCCAGGCTAAAAGAGCCACCATTATAACAATGGACACTCTAAAAACTTTAGCTTGAACATACCTTGTTAACCCATTACTCTCATTTTGCAGTACACCTATCTGGGCATTCAGTGAGTGGTACACGTTCCTACCAGTGGTTTCAAATGGTGCTAACTTTCGAAGATAAGCAACATTGTGCAAGAGCCATGAAAAAGACTGTAAAGCTGGTAAACATAAATTTAAACAATTCTGGATTCAAATGTGTGCTTGGCAAATGTTTTAGAAGGAAAGCAATTCTGGACTGTTGGATTACTCACAATAACTTTTGATGAATAACACTGAATGGGAAAAAACTTGTTTGTTTACAAAAAACTCAACAGGGGGCTTCAGTGATGAAGGCTGGATCCCATCACAAAGCCAGTCAAGCAGATGCTGCCAACTTTGGCAGGAGGAGCACACTGACTAGAGTTGGCCAGTGATTCACTACACAGTACATCACATGTCAGTATCAGTATCGAGTAGCAGATATAAAAAAACAGATTACAGTAAGTAAATGTTTTACAGTCTGCATCTGTATTCCTAACCATCTCTTATTTTATTGGTCCATGTTTATAACTGATTTAAACCAGTTTACTGCTCAGAATTTATGTTTATTGTTATTCTCATCTTTCATACTACAATTTATTGTTCCACAGTTACATATTATGCCTCGTTCTTTCCCAGACTCAGAACATTTCAGGTACCCCCTGCTTGACACTGGTAAACTTTTGGACCATATGATTTTGATTTTGACTTTACGTTTTGATAATTACAAAGATATTTTTTGTCCGTATTGTTCAACCTTTACTTCAAAACCCAATCAGATCAGTTGAGTATCTATAGATTAGCAAGCTGTTTATCTGCCTGGTTATAGTCTGTCTATGAATATTGGCATCAGAGCAGACTGGCCCAGTGGAGCAAGAAAGATCAAACCTGCTGCTTTATGATGGCTATTTTCATTCATTTCTGTTTAAAAATCATCACAGTCTTTGCATCAATAGGCCACAGTCACATGGTCATCTGTGCTGTCAAATGTTTATGGCCACTAAACTCTGCATGTGGGGAAGTTGCTCAAGACATAGAAGACTAAGAAGTGAGCGCTGTTTTAAGGCAGAAAAAATCAGCTTAGGAGGACTGAAACAGTAGAGCTTACTGATCGTTTCGGTCTGCTGTGAAGACCATTGCAGATACTATGCTAAGTGCAATGAAATAATGCTGCCACTGCACTTTGATCTCAGCACATTTAGCTTTTACATCACTAATGGATGTCATAAATCTTACTTTACAGTTGCTGAAATCTGTGCTGTAGATGTCTATAAATGGCCCGAGGACGACCCAGTTTATTGGCAGTGTCTTGCTACATCTGTGAAGCATATTTTCCTTTTGTGTCTCCCTGACCCAGCTTTGACCTCCACCTCGACTGATTTTCCAAAATGAAACTGAGTCTTGCCCTCAAAAATTATGCATATGTTTTGTTATTAAGTATTTAATCTCACCTAAAAGCAAGCAGTTATAGACCCCCCCCCCAACACACACACATTCTCCCTCTGTCTGTCTGGTTGTGGTTAAAGGGTGGTTATCACTTTAATTCATAATTCCCCCTCTCCCCGCCTCCCACTGTGTGTAAATCCGATGTTGTGATTTTAATTGCTCAGTCTTTGCTTTAATTACATGCAAGAGTGCTTCGTTCTATTTTACCCCGCAGGATTTGGCAGCCTGTTTATGTATGGATATGAGTTTTATTGGTCTGGACGGTGCACAAACGATAAGTGAGCAGTCAGTGATCTGCTTTCAGAGCCGCTCAATCAGGCCTGTAAACAGAGCAGGGCTGGGACAGCGGGCTAATGAATCAGAGACGTGGGTCATTTTTTGCTGCTTTGATCCACATTACAGGCCCTGCTGGACCACAGCATGTTGCCTCGCTGCCCCCCCCCCTCCCCCTACTCTCACCACTAATTGGTTCTGGTCTCCCCAGTTTTATTTCTGTTGACTGCAGGACAGTGACCAGAAGATTAGCAAGAACAAAGTTTGTTCTCATGCTCCAAAATATGTGGACGTATGTGAGCATGTGTGCATGTGTGACTAGGTTTGTGTATGCTTGTCTGAGCATGTGTGTAATGTTAAAAGCCCCTTTGCTTGTCAATCCCCAGCACTCTATCACAGACGATCCACCAAGGCCTCTCCTTTTTCCTAGAAACAGCCTGGCAGGCTGAGTGTGCTGCTGCTGATGGATAATAGTGCTGTGCTGTGCCGCGTGATGCTGTCTGCTGTCCCATAACTCCATGAGTCAGGAGAGCTATCATTAAGATTGATAAATCAAGGAAGCAGGCTGTTGAGTTTAGTTTGATGTCCACCACAACTATGCGTGGCGTGATATCTCCTCACAGGTGAGTCACTTGTAGCCAGAAGCTGCATGGGGCAGCTACAGTACAGGTTGATGGTGGGAAGCAGACAGGGAGGACAAGCGGGAAGAGGGAGGGAGAGAGCAGACAGTCAGACAGATAGATAGATACTTAAACACCTACTGATACGGAGGTTACACTAAATCTGGCGTGAGTGTTTTTGGCTTGTTGACGAGGTTGATGAGGAGGATGTGAAGAGGGCGTATTGGAGTGAGAGCAAGAGAGATGAGAGGGAGGTGTGGAGGCAAGTCTGGGTCTGAGTGGAAACTTGAATGGAGTGGAAACTGGGCTGGAGGCCACTCAGCAGATCCACCCGAACCCTGCCAGAGCAATCAGCTATCAGGAGTTTAGAGAGGGAACCATTTGCCCCCTAAGTAAATTCAGCAGGGGTTTGTAGGGATTTGGCCTGCTTTTTGAGCTCTAATGCAGGGATATTTTGGTAAGTGAAGTCCTCTTGTTTTCTGGAGTGGGTGCCAGAGCCTGTCTGCCTTTTAATGGGATCACAGCAGACACCCCAGAAACCACAGCCAGGTGAAGTGATTCCGCTCTCTACTTCCAGCTGTGTAAATACTCACATGCACACACACACATGCACGCACACCCACACACACAAACATGCATAGACACAAGTACTATCATAAAATGCTTGCTGGCTCACATTGAGGGAAATGCTCACTTTCCCTCTTGCTTTCAAATAAAAACAAAGCTCATTTTTCTGCTTTTGAGAAAGTTCTTGGCCTTGTTAAAATCAACGAGTTTCTGAAAAGATGTAAACAAATTTAACAAGAGCTGCTGTTATCTTTTCTCAGGCTGAGACCGTTCGAGGGAGTGGAGAATTGTCATTCTTCTCTTAACCTCTCTATTACTTTTGTTTTTTATTTTCTCGTAAAGCCTTTATTTAGCTTTTTCTGTCAACCTTAATTCAGTTTGTAACTTTTATTTTTCTCCCCAGTAATTTCGTCAATCCTTAAACCTCATAAGACCTTGAGGTAGTGGCACGTATGTCTCACGTTGGCCACATTTTCTGAATTAATTGTGAAAATATTTGTACATACAGAGCACACAGTGACAAACACTGTCACATTTGGGCCTCTGGTCATTTTAGGACACAGTTTTTACTCAGCCAGCGTAGCCTATAGGGTAAGTTTGTGCAAAGAAACAGTCTTAGTGGCCCGGCAGTAGCTGTGCTGTTAAAGGCATTTGGACTTTAAAGCTCTTTTGTTTATGTAACCAAGAGAAGTCGAGACTCCCTTATGGCCCTTTTGAAAAGCAGATGCCGGACATTTTTGCTTCTGCATATTGTGGCTTATTTGCTACCAAGGAGATTCTGAGATTTCTTGTGGGACTGAATCTTTCCTCACTTTGCACATTTCAGGCAGAAGCTTTCTACAAAGAGGGCCTTAGCTGTTATTGTATTCATACTCGTGTACTGCTTGCTCTCTGTCTTTGGACACAAACTGATTATTGTAATAATTTGTCCACTTTAGCACCTTTTAAACTTTTATGAAGTGTTTTTGAGTGCTTGATACAGCTCCACTTTGCAGTAATAATCAAACAGGTGTGGGATAGAAACTGAAGTTAAACTCACCGTCGCCGTGTGCAGTAAGCTAATATGTGTATGCGGTGTGGCTGGAATATTAAAGACAGGCTGGCTTTGCAGATACAATACAGTATTTCACAAGACAGTTAAATACTAAAGTAGGTTCCAGACTAATTTTCCAGCCCCGTAATGAGGAACTGTATTGCCTCTCAGCTGTTTTCACTTTACCTTCAAGGCTGCCCACACTGCAGCAAACACCCATTTTCAAGAAGTCATTTGGATTCTTGTCCAGCCTTGAGAGCTTATTATTCATTACACAAGAACAATATTTTGCTTTTTGGTTAAGACGATTCCACGTGCTGAGTCAGATTGCTGCACAAGTATCAATTATTGGACACCTGAAACACACACAGTCAGATACTGGTCACTGATAACACTATCGGTCTTACAGCCACAGAGCCGATGGTCTATAGGAGCAGAGCGGCAATCATCCTAAATTCAGGAGGAGGTACAGTGGTGACAAAGCTTGTTGACATATCCAGATAGTCTTATATAATGCCTGTCTTACAGATCTTGCTCAGTGTGTGAGCATATTTCAGAGTGTCTTGTGAGCAGCCATGGGTGCAGCCAGTTGGAAACTAAGATGTTTTTAATAACTATTCAGCCATGCCGTGTAGCTACAGGAGGAAGGTCCAACTTAAGGCGTCAATCTGACTTATGCCAGAACAGACAAACTGGTCCTAATAAGACAATACTGACCCGAAAGTGAGTTTTACCTTTCTGCATGATGTGTGGAGCCGTGCTAACCTCATGGTATTATGGTTGCCTTTCTTCAACTTCTGTTTGCTTGTTTTATTTATTGTTTGGATGAGCAGTTTTGCATTTGCAGAAAGTTTATTCCTAAGACAAATTGTTTGGCACAAAGGCATAGCTCTTGGAAAACAACAATAATTTCACATCCCATTCATGTCATCCCTTCAAAACAGAGTTTGTGCAACAATGTGGAATTTAAACATGTCTGCAGGACACAGAATACTTGAATATTTATTTTTTTCCACTGGATGTTGTTTGAAGGAAAACAGGCCTTTTTTCCAGACTATTTCCTACTGTGTCATTTTTCTACATTTATTTGTTTCATGTTGGCTGCTGTAGTACCTGCAAACCTTCATCAGGATTGTACATTTTGAGACAACTTGCCAATCCCTGCCCTCCCGGACTGCATTAGCCCATGTGTTAGCTCAGAGCTCAGCCTTATTGAAAGAGCCTGGACTCCAGTCTCAGCTGTTTGCTCAGCTGGATGAGTCAGGCCTCCCCCCAGGATCAGTCAGCCGCTGTCCCGTTGGAAGGGCCACCAAGCCTCCAAACATTCTGTTGCTGTTAGCGGTGCCTGCTCAATCCACTTGTATGAATTAGTGTTGACTTTGACATGAGTTTAAACTGCACACATCATCTGTTTTAGGTATGGCAATGGATGTAGGGATCTACTGTGCCACACAGCTCATGGTGCAGTCATGTACATGTGTCACTGTGTGTGTGGTGTTCTCGTTTGCATGGTTTCATGTTGAGCTCAGTAACAAACCTCAATGCTTCATTAGTACTAACCTGCAAGTGTCTTAAGTTCTGCTGTTTAACACCTGCTAATAAAACAACATCTGGCAGATTGATGATGATGTCTACTTATACTTTGAATAAATGTTTTTTCTGATTATTACATGAAAAGTTCCTCATTTTAAACTTATTTATTAGGCAAAGTACTGCTAAGGTTGCCACTAATGGTACTAAACAATGATGACATATACTCCTATTATCCCACACTTCTTCCCAACATTATCAGATTTTGTCTGCTATTGTTGTTCTAATTGTTGGACCCATCAGCAGCAGCAATTACTTATGAGTGTTTAAGCAAAAAAGCCAAACAGTCCCTCGTCAGAACTTCACAAATGTGAGAATTTGCTTTCTGTCTATGTTTTATATCAGTGGGAACTGAGTATTTTTGGGTTTTGGTCTGTTGATTGTGCAAAACACGATATTTAAAAATGTTACTTTCTGCTGAACATCTTAAAAATTCTTAATCAATGGAAATCTTTCAATTGACAAATAGTTATATTAACAGGGACAATAACTGTTGCAGCCCTGGAAACTGGGCTTAAAAAATATCTGATGAAACTTAGTTATAGCTTCATGTAGTATATACTTTACATGTTATGTTTGGTTTTTAAATAATCACCACACTGCAATATATACATTTGTAAAATTCACATGTGTAGATGTAGGCCTACAAAAGTCAAAAAGTGTATTTATTTAGGCAACGCAGACTGTATACTAGCTTGGTGACCCCTCCTCCTCCTCCCTCCAGTGACATTCAGGGCTTTCACAGTGACCCACCGGTGCACTGTATTAGCAGTACACGGAGCTGAGAGGCAGCTGAGTGATATACAGTATGAGTAAAAGGAAAGGGCGTTAAGTGGAACACAAGCCAACAGCAGTAAAAGCCACAATATATCTGGCACAACTTGCCTTTTCTACAGCAAATCCATCCTTGGCCTTAGTAGTTTGTGTGTGTGTTTATACGTGTGTGTATTTATATATGTGTGAGTATGTGCACGTGCAGAGTCCCCATTCCTTAAGCTGGACTCTTGCCTTACAAAATGACCCCATGAGCTGATTTATGTTGAGCTTTCATTCCATTCGTTCCATGATGCTGGGTGGGTTTCAACAGGAACTGTTATGCTGACATTATGAGCTATACATTATAAGATGTACATTACTGGCTACTCAAAGTTCTGCAAGCATTAAATTGGAGACCATGCATGAACTGAGAACATACGTGTGACATTGTGTGCAAGCTTGTTTGCTTTTGAGCACTGTGCGTGGGTGTTGGTGTGTGTGTGTGTGTATGTGTGAGGGAGAAGCACTGTGGTGGTCTAATTTGTGGAGATAGTGGAATCATTAAGCCATGTCTCAGTAATGGAGACTAATGTGGGATTAGGTAGACGTAATGACATGCAGTCGTCTGAAATGCTTCAGTAGCAGCAATCAGCGTGGAAAATGGAATGATATGGAATTTCGTTGACAAGCTTTCATTCATATTCATAAATGGATTCTAATGTGGAAAATATGGAAGAGGAGCTTACTTTGGAAAAATTATGATATGGTCTAGGAAAATCTCACTTATCACAGACGACTGTGCTCATAAGGACGCAACTGTGACCTTAATCCCCCTAGGAAACGTGATTGCAGCCCAGTTTCCTCTCAGGCATCTCAAAACATTTGGGAAAATGTCTATACAATGTGGTTTTATGACCAAATTTATATGTTTGACCAGTTGAGGCCTCGTAAACTTGCCAAAAAGAATTACAAAGTGCATTTGCCCTGTGCTTTACCGTACCATGCGCTTCTTCACATTACCCCCTTCAAACATCATAAAGAAGCTTTGTGATTCTAATAAGATACAGAGCTAAAACTAGATGGATATCCATTTTCCATAGTGATGCTATGGCTGAATGTGTACAAGATTAGGCCTGCCTCTGCCTTCACTTAAAGAAGCAGTCAATTATCATTTCCTTGGCTAAGCGAGTGAGGGCATGAGCATCAGGGGAGAAGGAGGAGGAGGAAAATGAATGACCAACTTGTGTTTTTCTAGGAATCAGAGTTTTGGAGAGGCCTTATGAACCCCCATTTACCCCCCTGGACTGTCCCCTTCCTCCCATGGACTCGACCCCCCTTAGCTGGGAGTCTCTAAGTGGTCAGACTCTCTCAGTTTTCCCATGCCGAGGTTGACTGGATGCTTTTATAAATGCAGTCCTCTTCTCCAGCCTTCCATGACTTTTTACTTTTAGATTTCCATGTCTGCTTCCTTTTCTTTCCCTCACTTTGCTTTCACAGCATTCCCTTCTTTCTGCCCATTGCTTCATCGTCCTCTTCTCCAACCTTTGCCCCCCCCTACCTTTGTGGGAAAGTATTCCAAAAGGACTGGGCCGTCTATCAAACAGATCATTAAAAAAGAACTGCGCTTCTTATAGTGAAGCAGCTCTGACAAAGAATTATTTATGCATACGCTCATAAACGCTTTGTTTTATTGCTCTTTTTCTAGAGTGTTTTCAATTAAGTTTGATCAAACTGTAACTTTTCTGATTGTTATTTGGATGTCGATCGTCATACCAGCCTGCAGCACAGCGCTAGGTCCAACATGTAGTAAAAGACTTGGCAATAAAATGCCCAATGTACTGTAAAACACCATTATTAAACGTAGTTAAACACACCTTACAGTATATAAAATGCCAAACCACCTTAAAGCATTTAACAGTAGTGTGCTGAGCTGCTGAGTCCATCTTAAGCCATTCATAAATCCACATTCATGAATCCTTGGATTTGTACATTGTTGCCAGTTTTACCACCCTATCAATTTCCTCCACTAGATCTTGCTCATGACATTCATATGACAAGACCTGTTATGTCAACCAATAATACACATACAGAGATTTATTTTTTAAAGCCAATACATTGCTCTGGTTGTTTCTTGTGTGCTGCCATGGCTCCTGACATCCTGAAGGAATGGAAAGCAAACACTGCTGGTGTGTAGGTGGGGGTGGGAGTCTGTCTTTTGGGATTTAAATCTGTTGCTCTTTGCTCTAAATATTACCGCTGTGATTTAAAGGTCTGACTGCTGCAGTGCATACAACACAGCATGTGGTCCCACGCTATCCTTTCATTTCTTTTTTCTCTGACAGTTAATTGTGTAAATTTACAGTCTGTTCACTTTAGTCGCCAGAATAATAAAAATTAAATCATGAGCATGGACGTTCATTTCTTGGCTTGGGAATACTTATCACTTACTGGCTTTAAGACTGTAAAGTGATAACATTCCAGCTAGTCTAATTCATGGAAGAACTCCAGTATTACAGTCCAAAAATAAAAGTAAATGTATTTTAAATTTGGAATCTTTTGCCTCAGAAGATCAACACTTTCTTGAGGTTTCAGTGGTTTGAGAGCCTGCATGCATTGGTTAATTTTATGCACTATACATTTGTAAATAACTTTAAAAATTAGCTTTACTGTGATGTCATGAGCTGGTATGCTGATAATAAGATAAATGTATCCTACATGTTGTTGAAATAAAGATGTGAGTACATTCATGCTCATGATTTATTGCCTCTTTACCTGCCAGTTTTGCACAGGTAATGAGTAATGATAGCTATTCTTTTTGCTTGTAAAAACACACTTTATATATTTACATGCAGGGTATATTTCACCTAGTGGTAACTGTGTCCTTGTAAGCTAGGGAAGTCTTAGTGACTATCAACATCTGGTATTAACAGGCGTCAAAGTTCATCCAGTCGTAAGTCGACAGAGCAGGTGTGAATGCGTCCAGTGTGTCCTCAATACGTCTTGAGATCTGATCACTAAGACCATATTCAGAGGCAGTCTGACACACATGTGGCCGCATTCTTTCAGCAGCATGTAAGCTAATGTGTACTTGGCCACACTGAGGGGCCATCTACTCAACTGATGTCTGCTGTAAGTACACACAAAACACGCTAACTGAAAGCATTGTCTGTTTTAGGTAATTTCACTAATTCCCCAAATCATGCAATTTCAGAAGTTTTTCCATATAGAGGAGCTTCTGTATGTAGTTTCTTTCCTTGTAAAAGTCATCAGATTGTCGCTGTACTGGCCTGCAAATACGTTACACAGTGCTGTGGAGAGAGGGGTCTGGCTGTGCAACTCTACTCCGTGTCTAAGAGTGTGTTTCACCAGCCAATATTTAGCAGCTGTTCAAAAACATGTTTTCAGCTGATTTCACCACTTACACTTAATTTATGGAAAAGGAAAACATTTTATTGATGTTAAATATGTCATACATTGTAAATACAGGCAAACAGTAACCAACATTGGCTAACATTTTTCACCCAGACTTCCTCAAAAAAATCTTTACAATTTTGTGAGTTGAAACTTTATAAACCGTGTAAACCCTGTTTTTGACAAATTCTTAATAATTTTCACCTTCTTCTGAATTTAGCAAATGCTACACACTTAGCTGTTTCTTTCTTTGTGTTTGTTTGTTCCTATTGTTGGTCCAAATTGAGATATAAAAATGTGGGTTTAATTTGCAAATGAAGAAGGAAGATGAGATCTGATCACAAGCGTTCACTCAAAACACATGTGGGGACGCATTATAATGCCAGGTGTTAATGCATTTTATTAGGGTTTTACTTAGAGTCCACTTATGAGAGAATCACCCAAGAGGGGTGTTAATACCTCATGTGTTCTGCCTCTTAAAAGTCTTGGGAAGCTATTCATTCAATCAGCTGCTTAGGTATTGCTTTAAACTACCACCCTGATATCCAGAAGGACAGCTGCAGACATCAGGGATGTGTAGTGGTTCTGTTTGAGCTACTCTCTAGTCTCCATGGTCCACGTGCACACAGTAGATTGACCTCTGCAGGATCGGTGTATTCAGTAGTGGTCGTGCGTACTTGGGGATATTTAGTAAAAGCCTGCATGACACCCTCTGTGGATAAAATTTGTGTCATGCAGGCTCTCACAAATCCTTGCTTACTTGCAGAGGTTTATTTTTTGGCTTTACTCACTATGATATGTTCCCACAAGAAATTGATCGTCTGTCAAAGTTAAAGCAGTTACATTGTACATGAGTGATTTCTGTTTTTATGCTTATTTTGTGGGCAGAGCTCTGTTAAAAAAAAAGAAAGAAGAAAGAAAAAGGCAATGTAAGACACTCTTATGCACCAAGTGAAATTTAGAGTGTTTATAACTCTTAAAATGTAACAACAAAGGATCTTTTATTCTCTCAGTAAACTTTGCATGTTGTCTTGTAGTGAATATTTCATGGTATAATGTTAAAATACAGTTTTAAACCTAGGTGTTAGACACCAATCCAGTAACTGCCCCAGCCTCAAAAACATGTATACATTAATAGGTAAGAACATATGCAAGTAATAAGTAAGTGAATGAGCATGTTAAAAATAACATGAAAGCATACAGATCCACTCATCCTTCTTTGCTTGATAAATCCCTCTGTGCTTTTGCAGTTCAGTGTTGTCCTCCATCTCTGTCTGCAAAGCTGTTGACACAGATACTAGCTACATTTAATGTCTTAAGACTTTATATAAACGTACACCAATATTATCCTAAAGCCACAAAATACAACTATTTATTCAGTGGTAAGAAGCCTTGTCCACACAGGAGATGATACAAATCTTGACCTTTTCAGCACTTCCACTCCAGCTCCTTACTAAGAAAAACTTCTTTCCAAGGTCCAGGGAAAGCACATTTAACTGATGTAATGTTACATGTTTCTTCTGTAAGTCTGCAGTTCATACATATTCCTCTAGCTGCCAACATAGAAACTTGTAGATTTTAGTTTCTCCCCCTCAGTGACCAACACACTGACAAAGTCTGTGCTGCATAATGATGGAAAAACGCTTCCCAGGCTCAATTTATGAGGTGCAGGTTTTTCAGATGCTGTTTTATTACATCGGGAGAGAATCTACTGGGAATCAATGAATTATTAAAATTGTTACCACTGTGTTTGTCAAAAGATATAAAATGATATAATTGCACTGCAGTATTTATTGTGTTAAATGATGTCATTGCTCAACGGTCACTGGGGACCGGTCCTCCTCCAGTGCTTATGAGAAAGATATTGGGTGGAACACATTTTTAGACAATGCATCATTGGCCCACTTCACTACAATACACAAACAAAGTATCTGTCCTGTACACATGCGTGCACATCCATTTCCATGCAAACACACAGGGAACTCTGAAGAGCCACGTGTCTGTGTTTGGGGTAGATAAGAGTACTGATCTGATCAGAAACAGTGTATGTGGATTGTACTGTCACATTGGATGGACCACACTCTCCTCTCAGCCTGGATTCCTGGCTGTTATATTTCTGAATTTTCTCTGCAATGTTCGGTTGCCATGTTTATGTCTCTGTTTCTCATTTGCATACTGGCTGAATGAAAACAGACAAGTGGATTTCTCTCTGTCCCATAATTTACCCCAATCTTATCCTCACATTTCAACATTTTCAATGCTTCCACCACAACAGCAGAGCTGACCTGTGTCTCTCTCCAGCTCTCACCCTCCTGTAGGCCCATAAAGACTGATGTGAATGATTAGACTGCCGGATACTGTCCTGTAGACCCGTAGGGTTTCAAAATGTATCTTCTATTGTCTTACTAAAGATTCTGGTGAGTGAAAGAATCTTAAACAGTTGATCTGGATAACAACATGATGTTTTTTTCATTGGGTGATACTCTCCGAAATTTTAAGTGCAGTGACTCTGTTTTAATTTTTAAGCGGTTTCTCTTACATCAAATACAATGCAAAAATACTCCAAAAATGTGTCTCAGCAAGACAATCAGACTTACAGTACATTTGTTTTACCTACAAATACAGCAATTACAATAAACCGAGTAGCCTTTTTTAGTGTGGGCATCCATCTACTTTGATCCTGGCTGTCTGTCCTCATCTGATTTTCTAGTGGACTCTCAGTCCAGCATTCAGCCTCTTTAAGCCACAAGCATGTATCAAATGCAGTTGTAAAAATAGATAAAGTTAGGGTATCCCCCAGTTCTGACACTGAGGCATTTAATTGGCTGTGGTGGACTATTTACATCATTGTCATTGGCTCAAAATTTGAGAAGCATGTCTTGAAATGTGCCAACAACCATTACCCGTTTCCCCTTTCCCCTGCTTGGCTGTCAGTGCCTTGTGTGTGCGCTTTGTGTGTGTATATGAAAGAACCCTCATTATTCTCCCCTGTGTTTTGCATGGCAAAATGGCAAATATGGTGACATTCAAAACATTTTATCTCAGTTTTTTCCATAAAAGTTAATGTCAACATATATCACAGTGTAAATTGAGTCAGCAGGTCTCATACTGTATCAACGATTGACAGTTGGTGGCAGTGACAAGCAGACAAGTGAAGCAACATTCTCACAAAAGCAGTGATGAAGACTGCAAGCTAGCAAACATGGACGTTAACCAGTAATGTATTAAAGAGAAGTTGAGTAAGTGTTATTTATTCTTTTAAAACTTGCTTAGTGACACATGAAGCTTAAAAAGTTTAACTTCTGTGTAACAAAAATACTCAGTTTTTCTGCATGGCTTCTTTGTTGTTCTTCTAAGCGAGCTAACTTCTTTTTTAGCCCTCCACTGACCTAAATGAGGTATTAAAGTGATTAATCTTGCTGCTCTTCGAGATCTTTGAAATGTAATCAGATTGAATGAACCAAGTAATACTGGTAAAACAAGTCACTTTGCAGAAATTGTGCTGCTCCAAAAAATTATCCACCATTTTGTAGCCATTTATTTCACAATTTAAGCTTATGTGCTAAAGTCTTTTCTTGGGCGCAGAGCATGATTGCGCAGTTTGGCCACTTTGTAAAACTGGCGTTGTAGCCTGGAGCACTTCCCAGTGGCTTGATGTTATCACACGAATAACGAAATCAAAAAATCCAAGAAAGGTCATGCATTTAGCATTATACATTTTTGTTTACAAAGAAACTCTATTGGCTTCAAATTTTCAGTTGGAGCTTCAGGACCTGTAAAATGTCCAAGAACTGTTGCAGCTACAAACAGAAAATCCATTTAAATGAATAAGTTGTAAATTGAAAATATGGGAAAAGCCGGTATTGTTCAGTAAAGACTTTATTGCCAGGATGTTTCTCTGAGGGGCTTGCTGTGAGTTTGAGGGATGGGTCTAATTGCTGGTGTTGGAAACTACTTGCATTCTGCATACTTTATTGGATGTTGATGCTTCCCGTGATAACTTAGTATGCAGTGTTTCCCTTTTCTTTTTGCACAAGTTTTTGGCATGATAGTTTTCTCTTTCATATGGGACTCTTAGAGGCTTAATTCTGTTTGGGGCTTGGAGTACATCTTTCACTTACACATCTAATATCTTACACTGATAAAAATTTGAATTAATGTAAAGCTAAATTAGACAATATTTCTGTGACTCTTTGGGATGTGGGCTTGTGAACTCCACAGGACTTCCATATGATAACTTGTATGATGTTATAGTTTCTATTATGTTGTCTCTTATTTTCCTAGCAAGAATGTTTCTAAATATATATAAAATATAAATTATATACCAAATATTGTTGACCGTAGCTTAATTTAAAAACTCTCCTGTCAGGACCCATTTTATCCTTTAAAAACTTAATCTCTCATAAGTATTCCTACTGCACATGTATTGTCCATGTTGACTACTGTATATAGAATGCACAAGTCTTTAAACTTTCTCTCCCCCCTAAAGTCATGCTTTCGGGTTGTGACAAGTAGCAGTCCCTCTTACCAGCAGAGCTGTAGTGCACGCTAACTGAAGTGAGGTCACCACAGTAAAACAACTCAGAAAGTTTCCTAAGGTCGTAAAGGCTGGCCGCTGAGTGTTTGGAGCACTAGAGGAATACGTCCTGGATAATTGGCGGGATAATTTCCGTAGCGGCAGCTGAGGTCAGGCATGGGCCTCTTTCCCCCACTGTTCACAGTCCACACATACAGTCTGAGCCCCTCATCTGCCCTTCCTCCCATCACCATAACATCTCCTCTAATTGCAGTTTTTCCCTTTCCTGTGCAATTCGCCCCAACTTTTGGCCACACTCACCTCATGTGTACCCACTTTGGTCCATAATAGTGTTCTCCTGTGGAGTTATAGCCACGTCTTGGAGACTGTGTCACTGTATGTTTTGAAAATGGATTCAGGACTGACCTCTTGTCCCAAAAGAGACTCTTGAACTGAACTGTTTTAATGAGCAATATGAATATGTCCAGAGCATCCTGGAGATGTGTGGCCATGAAATATATAGGAACACAGATGCAAAGAGTCAGACAGTTTCATAGCTGTCTTGTAGTTGCAGATCACAGCAGAGTAAGAAGCATAATGAATGGTTGCAGCATTTTAACTCGTAAATAATGAAAAAGTTGTTTCTGATAAGCTAAGTTAAGCTAAATAAATATTACTGTTAACGCAACAACATTTTGTCCCCATTTTACCTTTAATTAATAACTTTAAAATCTTTTTGGTGGTAATCTGACTAGTAATGGGGTAAATGATGTCTCTGCCTCAGTCCCCTTTGATGGCAAGTTACTGCACCTGGTAACTGGAGTAAGCTGGAAGGAAACCCTGTGCAATGCTTCATGTCACACTGTCTCCACCACCATCTATTACTGGTTTTAGTGAAACTGGATATTTTATGGAGAAAATGTATTTGAATTTGCCTCTGAAGTTCTCTGGCTGCTCTGCTAGAGCAATGGCAAACTGGCCTTCAGATTTGTGCGAGAGCTTTAAAAAATAAAAGATTTCATGATAGACGCCAAGGTGAACCTCTTGGTACTCTGGATAAGTTGTGTCTTGTGGCATAAGCTTGATGTTCAGCTCTGTTAGCCAAGTTGCTGAATCACTTGTTTCTGGTCATTAGCCATTTAAACAGAATTTTAGCCAGGGACTGTTAAAGTTTGTTTTTAGCATTGTCTTTACTTGACGTGCTGCTGTTCGGAGTCGTGTGGAGCACTCGTGCGCTTTGAAACTGCAGGAGTGCCAGTTTGCACAAAAAGAAGGAACTGCCACATAACAAAAAACTTTTTAAAAACAAAAAGGTTGAAGTTTATATTACTTAAAAACGCCAGAAATCAACACATTTTTTTTCCATTTACACTTGTGGTTATAGTCATCCAATGAATTCAGGTCCAATACTCATGTTTTGTTTTGGTGACTATCAACTCGTATAGTTGTATAATGATACTGCTTCTTTTGCTGTTAGATACTCCAAAATGCTCCCAGTTAGCCCTAAATTAGTCTCTCTGCCATTTGGTGCTTGGCTGATAATGTAGAACTGTTTTTTGCAACAAAAAAAAGAAAGTTGCTGCTGTTGGAAACTCAAAACAATTAACTGAACGACCGTAAAATGCTGTGCAAAGCTGAAGGGAACAGACAGTCAGTTCACAATGACTCACTGTTTTAGCATTGCACTCATATATTAATCATAGCAGCCTTAAATGAATGCAAATTACTTCAACATGTACAGTACAGACACTACACATTATCATTAGATATAGCAGATAACCAGAGTTCTTTTCATTGTTAGCATGTGGACCTAATTTCTGCTGGTTGTCTAACTGCTGAAATTGTTTCCTCACTTTTAAAAATTTCCTTTCCACTTTTCCTAATATATTTCCTCCTTTTCCACCTTTTGCTGTTATCAGCGGCCCTGATCGCTAACAACTTCTAGTGTGCGTCACACTGCAGCGTGGATTTCTCTTATCATGATCTCTTTTAATTTATCTCCTCTCTTGTTGTGTTCTTACAGTATCAACTGCAGCTTTCTCCATCCAGGCCCAGCCAGCACAGCGTGTTGGAGACTTGCTCTGTGGGTGGGAGGCATTTGCATGCGAGACACACTCTGGGCCGCGTGCTGTTGGCTTTTCTACCCTTTTAAACCTCTGTAGCTTTTCTCTTCACTCACTCCATTTTTTCTTTTTTCCTTCCCTTTTTTCTCTCAGTTTCTGTGGTGAGGGAAAAACTTACGGTGCGGTTTATTTGTTCTGGTTTGGTGTCGGTTCTCACATGTCCTTGGCAGGCTTTCATACCTCCATGACAGTAGTCTGGATTGTGAGAGATTATCATGATATCATGTGTGCTCCTGTGTCCGCCGATCTGTCCACGCTGATGCCACTGCAACATGATTTACTTCAAGGACACAAAATGTATATTCACACATAATGTGTGTGTGCAGGCTGTCATTGTTAATGTTGGAGTAGCAATATGCTTGACTGCCAATGCATTTTCCTGCCACAGCACTTTGGTCTCCAGCATCCAGAGACTCATCTTTCCCCTCTCCTCTCCTTCACCTCATGTGTCTGTCTTGTTTATGTTTCTCCTCGGAAAAAAAAAAAAAAACCTAACACGCCGACCTTGATGGAAGGAACGTGAGGCTTACAATTCAACTGGTGATTTGAGGGAAATGAATGAGGAGGTTTAAAATGAGTGGTGGGCTTGGGAGATGGAGGGGGGTTAAGTGAAAGGCAGAGTGGGAGCTGAGCTGTTTCCATTCGACTGTTTCTGCTAATCCTAAATTGCAGTCACTGGACGACAGTGACCTCCTCCGAACATGTGTTCACCATTAATCCAGCTGTGATGAGAGAAGGCCTGTTTTCACCAGGAGAGAAAGATGAGACAGGAGAGGAGTTTTCCCTCAACCCTCATATTATTCTCACCATATTTATGTGCATCATGTGTGTCTGTGTACATGTGCATGTATTTTTAAATATGATACCAGACATTACTTATGAGAGAGAGCACATCATCTGTATTTTTTATACACATTTTGCCTTGTGAGCAACAAATCATTGTAATTTCTAATATGACATAAATAATGTAAAGTAGAATGAAATACTGCTGGTTCAGTGTAGAGGTTCTTCAGCAAAGAGAACAACAGAAGTATTGTGATTTGAAATGCACAAAATTTCTCAGAGGACAAACCAAGATAAAGTACAGTTTTCAAATGTTACGAGGAACAGACTTGAGTGTATTATTGGTAAATAGAGGTGGTTGAGTCATTCCCTTTTCTTTCCAACCACAATTGGAGATTAGATATCCAGTTTCATGTCTACAAATGTGCTCTGTTGTTAATTAAAGGCCAAGGATTTTGTTGCTTGGGTCAGCAAAAACTTTGACACATTGGAGCTTTTTAGCGGATGATGATGACCTTTCCTTCCACCCTTTCTGCCTTTTTCTTTCTTCAAACGACATTGTATAGGATTGATAGTCTTTGTTTTCCGTCCTTACTTTTTTCTCCTCTGACTTTATCTATTCTTTTCACTCCATACTGCGTCATATTGCCATACTGAGCCACATGACATTGGCTGTGAAAGGGAGAGAGAGCAGGAGGGCTGATGACATGCAGCTCCTCCATGTGATGTACGAGATGGATATAGAGGGGGAGAGGGATGCGAGCACCGTTCCAATGTTTTGGAGGCAAAACATATTACAGAAGGGCTGTAAAAAGAGCCAACATTAGTGTCCAAATTTAAAACATGTCCCAGGTCTCAGCTGTCTTCACGAGGGGATTTCTTACCCCCCTTCTTCTCTGCTCCAGAGCTTTGGCAGAGAAAAGAATAGAACAACAGAGAGGGGAAACTGGCAGCCTGTATGTTCCCAACATGCAGACTTTGTTAGTCTGAGACATTGTGTGCAGTGTTTTTTATAGTGTTTAAGATTGGCATCACAATAATTCAAAGCAGGGCAATATAGTGGATAAAAGATTCAAAGGGTACCACACAAAGGCAATGGCAACAGGCCAGTATGATTACACTATTGTATGGATTAGATATCTTGTTAGGGGTCACTTAAAAACTACAAAAGGAGATATTTTTTCTGCTTAGCTCTACATATATCTAGCCCTGCTATTATATATTTCAGTTAAACCTGATGGTTTTTTGAGATATCGGTCTCCAAGATTTTTGATGTCTCCCCATTAAATTTGAGTTGAATGGCATTTTATTTGTGGCACTCAAAGCTTTGAGAAATGATATCTGTAAGACTCAGCAGCAGCTCTTATTTCTCCTTTTCTCTAGATAAGGAGAATCACCTCAGTGTCAAAAGTTTGCACTGGAACTATTCTCTACCAAAGAAATTCTTAATGTGATAACTGTCGACAGCGAGATCTCACTATTGTTAAATTCCAAATACATTTCTTTAACATTTTAAGCTGAACCAAAAAAAAAGTAAACAAAAATCCATTTGTGTCCATGTCCATTGTACTGTGGTTGATTCAGTATGAAAGGCCTGACATCTGCAAACTTTTACCGAGCAGTAAAACTCATCAGTTCATAGTAATGTGATATGGTTATGAAGGCACTCTTAGTTTCACATGTATTCTATATGATGGTGCACCGTTTAGAGATTCTGGGCAAATAAATCAAAGGCAACTGAACTCAGTAATATGTCTGTGAGTCCAGTTGCCTTTCGATTTATTTGCCCATAATAACTATGATCTGGATGAATCAGAACATTCACAGATACCGTTTAGAGATATATTTGGATTGTGCATTCTTGTAAATAAAAATTTGTATTAATACAAGACTCTTATAGCACCTTCACTGTTAACATTAATGATGCAGAAAGAAGTTGAGAACATATTAAATATATATCTCCCAGCCTAAACATTCAACACCTGAAGTGTGGTTCATTTTAATTGCCTTCCTGATCATCAAACGACACATTCAGCCTTACTTTAGCTCCATGAAAGACCCATATAGACATTGAATATCCAGCAGTGCAGGGTGCTTCAAGTAGCAATCCAAATATACAGAGGTATTCTCAAACAACGCTGGCTTGCCAACTACAACACTCCTATTTATTTATGTATTTATCTGGATTTCCTGTATACTTGTTGAAATGTCGGGCGCTGTGGGCCCCGCTATCTGAGGCCCATTTGACATGGCTTGGCTAGCTTTGGCCACGCTACGCTGTGTTGCCCTAAGGTTGGGTTATTTATCCTGGGGTCTCATAATCATGCTGCTGTCCCAGTCCCTGAGACAACTCTGTTTTCTCAGCCACCTCCAGCCCTTCGTAGGATGCTGGGCCTGGCTGGTTCCCAGTGGTGCTCCCAAAGGAATTTTGCACTGGAGCTGCGGATGCACAGGTCAGGGGTGGGGCTGGGGTTTACTTAGTTTGTGTGTTTTTATTTGAGTATACAGTGGGCATAATCCATGTAATGTAAAGTATTAGTGTTGAGTGATTCTTTTTCATTTTTGGTTTTGCTCCTTGAACAGGAAAGCCGGCTGAGTGATTAGACTCTAAACTGTACTTCATCAAATCCAGCAGAACCCAAGAACAGGTGGAAATGGAAAATGGAAAATCCTAACAAAAAAAAAAAAAACTCACTTAAAGTCAAACAATATTGTAGTGATAGTATTAAAATATGAGTGTAAAATAACTGTCACCTATATTGGTTAATAATATACAGATAACTTTAAGGCCCTAAATTGTTTTCAGATATCATGTTGCAATGGTCTACTTAAACAAATTCTAGTTTTTATTTGGCCCACCACTTTGGTCTCAAAAAAGCATCTCCACACCTGGATGGTGGCAATAGAATTTGTTACAACTATCTCTGGTCCCCAGGTGATGAATCTAAGATTATTACTTTGTAACCCCAGTTCTACAAGAATATTTACAAGCCCTCTACTTTACTTCACAGATATACTTTCCTCCAACAACACTTACAGATTTGCCCAATGAAGATTTATGAACACGCAGCCCTCCAGTAAAAACAAAGCCTCAATGATGCTTCCCCTTCCCTTTAAAGACAGCTGCACTCAGGTGTTACAGAGCTGACACTCTAACCACCCTTTCATCCCAGTCATCTGTCATTTCAGCTTGCACTGACCCTGAAGATGAGCAATACAGGGTAATAAACGTGAACAAAAAGGGTTTAGACCATAACCCTGTGGTACATGTGTCCTCTACAATTAACCACTGACCAATTGAAACTGGATAAATGTCCACACCAACCTTACTCCATGAAAACACATGGACAATTGTTCATTGCAAAATGAGGGCTGTGAATTTTACATAGCATACCAAGACATATTAAGGGCATAGCAGACGTAGTTTGTCTGAACAGGGCTGAGAACCAAAAGCATTCAATTGTGTCAGTCTGAGCACAAGAGAGCTTTGCATTTTCTTGGGAACAGGAGAGGTTTAGCTGGATAGTGGCCCCACTGTGGTCCCACAGCATGCAGCAAGCAGCATGTAGTTGGGATAGACTGACAGTGTACATAGCTCACTCATTCTCAAATGAAATGTAACACTTTACTGGGGGGTGGGCAGATACTGGTGTGTGTTGCCAAAATCCTCACTGCAAGAAGAAATGGCTACTGCACACACTTAAGTGTTATGACACAGCCGTTTCTTTTGCAGATGCTGCAAAAAGGATAAAGTGAAACCAACTGGACAAACGAGGGACTCCAGACTTCTTTCCTTAAATATTCATTGACATCCCAACCGTTTCCCCTCATAACGGGCACTGGTGGATCCTGCCCTCACCATTTCGTTAGCCTGCATGACTTTTGCAGACAATCCATCCTGCATTGTCGTGTCTTTGCAGCAAAGCATTGAGAGGTTGACTGATTGCACCTATCCCTGCTGCCTCCTAATACAGAGGCTCCCAAAACTGGGGAATGTCACTTCTCTTCACTGCCAGCATTTGCATTTTGTCTGAGTACAACGGTGCCAACAGTGTTCCAGAGCTACTGGGATGACTGTTACATGGTCTTCTCCTCTCCAGAAGAGAAGAGGTGAGACAAAGCAGAAAGGCATAAAACAGCATTTCTTTCCATGGACCATGTGCAAACATGTCCACTGACAAAGGTGTGTCATTCTGTGGTGCCAGAGAAAGCCACAGCATAAAGTGAGTGTTGACAAACAGATCCATGCCCATCCTCCCCAACATGGTCCAAATTTTTTTGCACCACATATTCTGATACCTGCTCTCTTCTGCCAAATCCAACAGGTGTTGGGCCCTCAGTTGCACAGTTTCTTCTCCAACTTCAGCAGAGATACAGATCTGTCTCCATCCTGCCTGTT
>JAPZDZ010000023.1:10673003-10685079 GCA_029783805.1 Acanthurus tennentii | reverse complement strand
GGCTCTGAGGCTTCTTTTGGACTGCGACCTGCCCTCCCCAGCTTATGGCAGAATGAAGAGGCTTTGTCATCATGCTTTGGTTGAAACCCATTTGGCTTCACTGACTGACAAATGTTGCTTCACAGGTGTGTGTCCTCATAATTAAATTAAATGTATAGAACAAATTTGTGGGTAAAAGTGAAGTAAAAAACATACGGGGCTCGTGCTGTGTGTAAGTGTGTGTTTGTGCTCTGAGTGTGTGGTTCGGTACATGTGAGTTTATGTGGCTGTATGCGTATCTTGGCCCCCGGGGCAGCCTGAGCAAGGACATGATTGATTACTTGTGTACTGTGGTGAAAGTCTTTTAAATTAAAGCAAAATGGAGCTCAGAAAGTATGACTTCATTGGACCTGCTCGGCTCAATGTGAGGTTAATGAAATGTGGCTAACTCTTCTCTTTCAGCTCAGACCATGCAATTTATTCCACAATAAAGTCTTTGCTCGACTGTGTCAGCACACTCGCCTGCCATCATTGTGAGCGAACAGACGCTGGATGATCCACTGAGCTCATAGTGGTGCCATTGAGAGAGGGTGGTCATGCTTTATCTGCATGCAGTTCTTCTCAGTAACATCAGTCTTGTGTCGTGGCTGTCTACACTGGAGAAATCCCATGCAGTACTTCTGTGTGTACAATAATGATGAAAAAGTCCTTAAAAAGGTGTATAGTTGTAATATAGGAACCAAGGTCTTAAGGTTTTGAAAACACTGCAGCAGTTTCTTGAGCTGCATATGCCAGTTTTGTCAGTGGTTACCATGATTCTGTCTTAAAAACAAATTGTTGCTAAATTACTGATTCATTGCTTATATGAATATATTTTTTTTTTAATAAATTGACTAATTGGTTAGCCAGGTAGATGTTTGTTTTCACATCTTCTAAAAAAGAAATGTGTCAACTTTAAATGTCTTTCAGAAACTCAGAGACATTTATTATTTTTTCCCTATTTGAAATAGTTCACCAGTTTATTATATGTCAGAGACATTTACAATATTCCCAGATTGAACCCGATGTAACAGAACTACTTACCCTTTTTTTTCTTGATAATGCCTTAAACAAAAAATGTTTTTCCACATATTCACAGATTATTTGAAGCAGATTTATTGTTTTAGCTTCAGTTCATGTGACATTATTTTCTTGAAGTGAGTGCATGCAGAAAAGAGCCCAGAGTAAATGATACCACGGGTCTGTGGACTGAGACATCACTTCTCTTTTTCTTTTTGCTCAAATGTCACAGACGAGATGACAGAAAAAACCGCCACCTAAACAAGTTGAGAATGAGAGGGAATGAAATAAATATGCCTTTTCTTTATTTCTTTTCTTTTCTTTTCTTTTCTTTTCTTTTCTTTTCTTTTCTTATACATTTTCATGATTTAATTTGACAGTGTGTGTTTTCTTTAGTTTTTAAACAAAAGCATCAAAAAGTTTTAAAAGTCTTGATTCAGTATCAGTTTCGGAAACGTGACTCCTGACATCAGTGCCTCAGGGTCATGTTGTTATTGGATTAGAAGATCCTGGTCTTTAGGACACAAGCTGTTGTTTTACCCCATCGGCTGGTGAGTTTGAGTCACTTCCAATTAACTGATATAGCAGCTGTTATCTAATCCTTTGTTTGTCACATGAAAGAGAAACAGGAACATTTTTAGGACCAAAACTGAGAGTCAGAACTTTGCGTGTCACCAACACCTACTGTTTAACCATCTTAACTTCAGCCACTGTTATTTTTCCTTCAAATAACTTGGCTTTGAAAGACATTTTATGGTTATCTCAAGGTTATTTTTTGCTTATCTTGACTTCAACAGAATGCAGAGGCCTCTGCAGCTTTTTTCTGATCAGATGTTGAAATTCTTTCCCAACATTATCCCATACGTCTTTCCTCCAACACCCCAGCTGACAACTCTCTGTTCGATTACACTCAGGACATGCTTGGCAGTAGCTCGTGATTTTTTGACTTAAGGCTGTTTAGACACTCTGAATTTGTTCCAAAGTGAAGGATATGCTTAGATATTGATGAGTCCAGTTGCCTTATCCTTATGTAGTTTATAGTGTGTGTTAGCCTGTCTGGTAATGTGTTAATTGTGTGCATTCATGTGAACCCAGGACGTGCTTGCGTGTGCATATAGGCTCTGTCAGGTGTCTTATAATGTGGTAATGGTTCTCTTACCCCCGTCAGGAAAGAAGTAATGAACTCAATCAGGTGTGTGTAACATCACCCTCCCACCTGCTCTTAACCTGCTGGGACAGGGGCTCCTGGAACGCACAGGAAGCCGGTGGAACCCCAGGGGTCCTCGGTGCATATTCAGGCTTTCCTGAACCGCCTCAGGTGAATGCAGTGCTCTGTTTGATGGGCAACTGGCTGTCACTGCTGGCCTCAACTCAAAGCTTTGTGAGAGGAGGGAAGACTGTGGGGTTATTTAGTGTGTTTATGAGCATGCATTTGCATTTTTCAGGGCCGGGGGTGGGGGGCTGAGTGTACTTGATATGCACGCTCATGCTGGGAGGGAGTAGAAAAGCCAGATTCCTAGACAGAGTCTGAGGGAAGAAGCTGGAAAGCAGGACTTCTCACCTTGCTGTTGAATGCACACAGACCTATCATGCTTCTGTGGTTTTGAATGGACTCTGTGTGCTATGGAGCGAATGTGTGCGAGTGTATGTGTGTGTGCGTGTAATATCAGAGCACTGGCTTGAGAGGGGAAGCTGTTGGAGGCCGTGTGTTATCCCAAGAATTATCAATAGCTGTCCCTGTGTTAGGCTTCACTAATCCTCACAACCCCAGCAGCATGACAGTGTGTGTGTTTGTACTACATCTGCATATTGCATATTATGCCCTTGTGTGCTGCAGTTAGAGGGTGTGTGAGCTTGCATAGAGTTCTTTCAGGTGCAGCGTTTGGTCACAGAGAGTCAGCATTGGCTCATATGATAGAATTGACTGATTTCAAGCTGTTTTAAAACAGAGAAAAGAAGAATCTGAGAGAAATCCCTGTGAGAGGCTGAGGGAGTGTCAGACTGACAGACGTATCCTCAGTCTCGGTCTCCAGTGGGCCAGCCTGCTTCTTTAAAGGCTTAACTGCATGCGCCTTGGACCTTACACAGGTTCTCTGTATGAAACCAGCCACAATGAGGAGACTGTATGTGTCCAGAGGGTGTGAAAACATTCCTGTTATCACTATGGAAAACTCTCCCAGCTGTCATCAGATGGGGGGAAATATTATGAGTCTGTCTGCCGGCAAGTGTGTGTTACTCTGGGACAATCCTGCTATGTTTATTTTCTGAAACAGTAGACGTTTGGCTTCCACATCACACAGACCAGGATCCCTTAGCCACAGCATCGACCTCACTACTGTTTCCGCATGTGGATGGGTTTGGGGAAAGTGGGGAGTGTATGTGTGTGTATATGTGTGTGTGTGATGGACAGAGAGAAAAAATAGTAAAGGTTTTGTTTTTACAGGGGTGTATTTAAAGCAGAGGGGAATGGCTTTCAGGATTAGCTTGGGATCAGAATAGGATGAATAGAATTACAAAAACATGGAAAACCTAAAGTTAAAACCACAAAATCGACAAGATTGCTGTTGTTTGTTTAGTCTGAAGCAGCTGAAGAATCACTCACTGTACACACTTTGTCCTCAGCAGTAGTTCTAAAGAAGTCAAAGTAAGTCGACTGTCAGCATTTCTGCTTCTCAAGCAGATCCCTTTCTTTCCATTGTTTACTTAAAAGGTTTCGCATTTCATACATTTGTTATGTTTAAAATAATGCAATCTGCAAACAATACCACAGACAGAGTGCTTAAACCAAAGTTGTGAATGAATCGTGAGTGTCCATTCTTAGCTATCTTCAGAGGATTAATCACAAATGTCATTGTGATTATGCCATTGTTGCCATAATAAGGAGGCAAAGTAGAAAAGCATCCAATCATTTCTTTGGCTATTTCCTTTTTTAGTTTTTCTCATTTCAAAAACAATTCAGGGTTTTTGACCTTTGTAATTCTGTCTTCAAACACAGTGTTGGTGTGTAAATACCAAATGAGATTGGGCCAAAGTGATTGGGAGACATGGTGAATTAATTTTCCAGCTCGGGACTTTGATTGCAACGTAATGTTTTTATTTGTTCGTGTGTTGTCATGGAATTTTCCTTTGTTAGACTCAGTTTAATAGATCAAATGGACAGAAATTGGAGTCTGTCCAGCCTTAGTATTTCGAGGATTAATGGAAAGTGGTTATGGATATGCTCTCTGATGATTTTTCTTTTTCTTTTTTTATTCTTTAAAAAAGGAAAAGATAGTGGAAAATAAAATGTCAAAAAACACTCTCAGCCTCTCTCGGTTACTGTCTCTGCTTTGTTGATGTTGGGCTCTGTGGTGAAGGATGGCGTCAGCACCGAGTAGTAGTGCTGCTCTCTGGCCCCCGGCGTATGGGTGATTTATTTGGTCCCAGCAAAACAAAACGACACTGTCAGCTCCCATATGCACACATGGAAAGCATTGGGTCACACTGACACACACACACACACACACACACACACCCCTACACACACCTACACACACACACACACCCCCCACACACACACATATGCAAGGACATACACATAAAAACAGAAAGAAAAAGGTAAACGCAGCTTCCAGATGACTGTCCTCCTCAGCCTCTCAGGTTACAGGAACCAAATTTTCCAAAGCAAAATTTTCATTTTCTCTGTGACTTCTTCAGTCTTTGGAGGCCTGTCACATGTTTCCACTGAGCTGCAGAGCTACTGAAGGTCAGTCAACATTCTCATCAATTGATGCTCTGAAAGCCTGTTTTTACCCTTCGACACAGCATTTGACCCTCAGATGTTCTTCTGACCTCACAGATGATTATCTCCAGAATGTCCGTAGTGACCTAAACACACTTTCTTAGCCCTTCAAGCCCCAAATCCACTTTGATGAGCGTGACATGTTTATTGCACTCTCTATATGAGCATCTTTAGGATGCTTACTCCTGCTTGAAGAGGGCAGAGGAATTCATCAGTATCAAACATTAACCTCACAGAGGCAAAACTGCTGAAGTTATTTCTCGGTTTGTCACTTTAAAATCACTAAACAGTTGGCTGACTATAAATTCACTATAAAAGCTTGCAAGAAGTTTCACACTAAATGTTGGTATTAATTATAAGAGTCATGTGTCCTGTGGGAAGCGCAGTAACAACAAACATAACAGAAAAGAGGCTCTTTAAAGGGAGGGGGCACGACCCTGCTGTGTAAGCTGGAGCAATGAGTGACAGATGCCATGAAAAGCAGTGCAGTCACTGGTAGAATATTTCTGGTTCTTGTAGTTTTGTTGATCCTTGTATGTTCAGTTTTTGCTAGCGCTCTTCTCATCTGAGCTTTCCCTCTGTCATGCAGTAGCTTGCTGTCAGATGCACCTATAATTTCTCAAGCATGCACTCACCATAACCTTCCACAAACACACACACATATCACTGCTACGTTACCTCGAGCCATGACTCTGTTGCAGTCACGATCACCTGGACCGTCCTTTGGTGTCGAAGAAATAAGATTAACTGCTGGCTTTCACTTTACATCATGCGCTTCCTAACGCAACGCCCCAGGGGCAAAAAAACGGTAGCTGCCCTGACAAATCTCAAAGAGGTAGAAGCAGATATCTCAAGGGTGTGTTAGTTTATTCTTTTCAAGTTCAAAATTCCACCATTATCATCTTTTTCCCTCCTTTGTGAATATTCCCATTAACTGTCTTGATTTCCCTTTAATATGACCTCTGGAAAACACCTGGTTGCACAAAAAAATCTCACATAAAGCGAGAAGTTGTGCAACTCGATATTCCTCCCCAGCACCTTGGAATTGATGTTCTTTCTAAAAACTTTTCTCCTCCTCCAGATCAAGTGCCCATCTCGGTAATCAGCCTCAGTCTTTACAGAGGCCAGGTGTCCTGAAGTGTGTTATATGACTGCATGCCTATATTTGTTATGTATCTGTACACACTCCATCTTTTTAAAAGTTGCTTACAGAGCAGGTAACGGTGTCCAGAATGCACGAAGATGACCAGCTTTGTTAACTGTGTGTTAAATATCTTCTCATGTATCGTGATGATAAATGATGCTCCTGACATGATCTACAGAGACCAAATAAAATGCATCAAATTTATCTCTTATTTGTCAAAAATATCTTGGAGGCAGTCAGTTTTCACTGTGGTTATTTAAAAAAATCAGTAATACCAAGCCAGAATGCAACTCAACCGCTCTATATGGTGCATTTTATAGTTGGATTCTGCTGCAAATTTTAAAGCTCATTAACTTTGTTTTATTATTGTCTTCTTTTCCCTCCTTCTCAATAACCAGAAGGCCTTTCTGAGCTGTGCCCTGAAGACGGCACTGTCTGCTTTGAAAAGTGTTGATCAGTGTTTGGATGTTTGTTTGTTTCTTCTTCAGGAAACACAAACTTCTATGTGTGTGTGTGTGTGTGTATGTGTGTGAGTTAACACAAACGACATGTCAGTTCCTTTAAAAAATCCCATGTGTTTCACGAAGACTTGAAACACAGCAAGAAAAAATAGTCTTGACTACAAATTAGCTTTGCAAAGCTGCTCTAATTTTGTGTGACAACTCGTTTTTGAGGCCGATTATTTATTACACTCTGCCTATTATTGCGTCGAGGCTGTGTGTCTTTTCTCCCTTGTCCTTGGCAGTTACTGTGTCCATCTGTTGTGGATTAGATTCCTGTGGAAGGAGATGAAGTTGACACCGGAGGAACATTTACCTGACTTTAACAGCCTCTTTTACATCCCTGTCTTAAGAAATTGTTTGTTTAATCTATTGTAATTGCCTTTTACCGTTCCTGCCAAGTGTGAAAGAAGGCTCTGTGGACTGGAAACCTATAGCTCTGTCTGTCTCTGACTGTAACTCCTGCTTTAGAGCTTTCTGGATGTTTTGCATGGCTGAACTACTAAAAGGCCTCAATTTCTTTTATAGGGAGAAAGTGCATAAAGTTCTGCATACATATGATACTGACAAACATCATCTTCTGGCAAAGAAGAAAGCTGGAAATGCAAATTATGGTGAATCCTTTTACGATGACAATTCATTTCGACCTCTCAGTATGTGTCATATACTTTGAATAGTTCTTGCAGGCCTTCCATTAAGTAGAATAGAGTATGTGAACAAGAAGTCTCTGAACTAACTGCAGTTCCATGTCTCTACCTCTTCAGTACACAACATCGTCTAAAACCTCTGCTGTTCTCTTATTTTTGATGTTGCCAATGCCTAATTGATTGATTGCCCTTACTGTCACATTTGTCACACAACAAATGACAAATGTTGTCTATAACGTCATGAATCCTTTCATTTGCTTCCAGTTTTTTTTTTTTCATTGCTGAAAGAGAAACTGGAGGTGTGTCAGGATGCACAAACATTTTTGCTCCAGAATGAGACCTTCAGCATCTGGAAAATAATACACATTAGCTGATTTAAGCTTGTTTTGAAACTAGTTAAATTACAAATGTTCCCACAATATTTTGAAGACACTGGTTTATGAAAGAAAACAGTGTGACAGGTTCATTTTTAAAAAAAAAAACAAAAACATGCACTGATGAAGACCATCTTTTTTTGGCAAACTCTCCAAGGAAACCCACTATATAATATATACTTTCCCCGAACCCACACACACACTCGATAAATATTCATGTTCATTCCCGTAATATTTTTAATGTTATTTATCTTTTCTCTTTTCATTAACTTCACTTAGATCTCTGGCAATTAACACCTTTTAATGTCAGTGGTATTTTATCACCTTGGAGATTAATCCAGGACTCAAAGCTCAAGACTGTGTTGGAGCTGAACTTCTTGGAAAATGATCCGATGTGCCACAAAAAACACTAAATATCTAATGGAAATACAGACTTTCTTGTTTTCCTTTTCACACGTCTCTCCTTTCTTTTATTTCTCTTTTACTCCATTGCTTTTATGCTATTTTGTTTTTGAACATGTTTCTGGCAGTGGCTTGCTTTCTGACTGGAACAGATGTTGTGCTTGGATTGTAGTGGCATTGTTCTGGTGTGACTGCAACAGTATGTGTGAGTACGTTCAGCGGTTGTGGTGAAAGTGAGTCTTCTTCCCTTCTGGTTTCTCGTCCTTGTGATTTGGACTGAAAGGGGTAGAGGTGGTATCCAGCCCACCCTGTCTGTCCGTGGACGGACCCAGCTCCAGACTCCAGATTGTGCCATGTGTGGGTGTGGACACGTCAGCCTGAGTAAACACATACAGGCCAAATCACAGTGTGCTGTATGGTTCGGAGGTGATGGTCAGTTGACTCTTTGATCACTGACTTTTCTGGGATGCAGATGTTCCCTTTATGAGAAATGAATCTCATCTGTTCTCCCTCAAAAGCCAGAAAAACACCATCTGATACTAAAAATAAAAGCCACTCAGATGACTAAATGTGAGGCGGCATTACACACTTTTTGTTTGATATTCTATTAAATGAATTGTGGAAAAAGAAATAGTTGATCTGTTGGGAAATAAACTCATTTGCTTTCATGCAGGAAGTTCAGGGAAACGATCAGTTCCACCGTCACGTCTGCACACTAAATTACAGACAGAAGCAACGTAGCTTAGCAAAAACCAGCACCTCTGAAGCTCACTAATTAACTTTTTAATCAATGAAAAAAACAAATGCAAAAAGAGCAAGTTGTGCCTATCAGAGGGGTAATGTGCTGGACTGTTTTTTGGCCAGCCACAGCAAATTCTTGGAGTCTTATCATCACCATGAGATTGCCAGGCAACCATTGGACACTCAAAATGTCGCCTTTTCGGGTGTTGGTAGACAGATTTTGTTGCTGGACTGAGCCAGTCTTGCTGTTTATCCCTTGTTTCCATCAAAACTTCGGCAAGATTGCAGATAAGTGAATTTTCCGAAATGTAGAACTGTTCCTTTTAAATGTTGGATCAGAGCAAATTATAAAGAGAGACATTCATTTAAAGCAAAGTGGAAGAACATGTTTGCTGTGGCAGTGCGTTAAACACTCCTCAGCACTGAGCAGACACCAATCATAATGGTAAAATAATTGTATATAATCCATCATTCTGCTTTTCTGTCTTTGTACTTTATTATTGTATGCAGCCTGTCAGTCCATAGCTGATTAGAGCAAAGTTTGGAAAACATGCACTGTACTCTGACTGCAGTCAGATAGACAACAGACTATACAGTGTAACATATGTGGTTTATAGAGATCTGATTGTTGCCTCTTTTACTGTAAACTATGATAGACTCAAATGGAAAAGCTCCTGTGCTCCTTTTTACCAGATATGAGAGCAGCAAGTAAGCCAGTCAGTTCTGATGATATTGTAAAAAGACTGTCTTTAGAGGCCAAGCGGTCAAAATTTGGTAGGTTTGCCCACCCACTGGTGCCTGTGTTGGATGATAGAAAAAGGTTAAAGGGCACAGAGTTTAGTCTGAGCATAAGATGCTTTTTGTGAGATTTATTAGCAGCAGATAAGGCTGATAGCCATCTGCAGCCACGCTTACTTCGCTGAGCCAGCCAGTGCTGATCCGCTGCCAAAGCACACAGGATGATACATTCCTTAATGTGTCTGGTAGGGGAGAGAGAGAAAGAGAGAGTAAAGGAGAGAGAGGGAGAGCCTGAGATGTGCAGGGGTCACATTTATGGATCTTTTCACAATTCTCTCTCTGTTTTGTGGTATAAAATCTCCTCTTCTCTCTTTTTCTCCTATCTTTCAGTCATCTCTATTTTCAGGTTGAAAAGGTATGACATCTACTACTGATGTGTGTGTGTGGGTGTGTGCGTGTATGTGTGAGTCCACAGACAGATATAGTACTTCATTATCCTGTAAGCCTGAACCTCTACGGGGAGGGAAAAAGAAGATGTGAAGGACAAAAAGAGCTGCATGATAGCATTTTAATCAGAGTAATGATAAGACTTTGAGGCTAACTGTAGGTGACTTACAACAGTAGCAACACACACACACATGCACACACCTACACACGTATGCACAAAATGATGAAAATCTCTTCTTATGTCGCCTGCATACACCTGACGTCATGCATATACACACTCACATATGCACATCCATTCTCAATTACAAACATACACACACACACATACACATTACATCTTAAAGTAATTGTGGAAGTGAAACCGCCGGGCGTAGGTCTGCAGACCGCTGTGAGTCTGCTCTCTGCTGGACAGTTCTGCCATGATAGGAGGCACACAGAGGCAGGTAGTGGACCTCCCTGTGTCTCCCCCCTTCTCTCATCTCCTCTTTATTTCCTAAATATAGCCAAAGACATTCATAAATGTCAGTGTGACCCTTTATCTTAGCAAAGAGGCTGGAACAAGTCAAATACAGACACAGCCAAAGTGTTGCTCGCTTGTCTAACTTAGGGATTCCTTTGTTCAGATCTGATGGGAACATGGGATTTGGTCCCTGATTCTTAACCAGCAGAATGAACTTTCTGCCTCGGTAAACTTCATCCCAATCGTACAATATATATTTACATTTTTTTTAACAACATCTGCGTCACAAGTTGCGCTTCGATTCCAAAAAATGCCTTGCAGTTAATTTCATGTGATGTTTGGTGGCACAGAAACCGCTCAGTCTCCATCGTGTTCTTAATCCCCCCTGAGCTCTGTGTCTGTTCTGCATATTGTCCAAGTGGCGTAAGTAACATAATATGGTATAAAAGAACCCTGTGGATGTTTTTGATAGACTGAAAAATGAAAAATGGGCTTTTTTTTTTGCTGCTTCTCTGGGGCTAAAGAATTGATTCTAATTTTACTGAGTTTATTTGTGGCCACTCAAAAGTTGGAGGACAAGCAGGCAAAACGTTCAAACTGTGGGAAAGGATCACAATTTATACACTTGTACTGGCAAACTCTAATAACACATTAATAAAAAGCTAGTTTATGAACTCTGGGATGGAGTACTCAAATTACTTTTGGTTATTTTATTGCTCCTGGACTAAAAAGCTCCAACCTTAAACCCCCCACTGACATTGGACCACATGATATTTCTGTCTATCTGTGTGTGTTGATGTGGTAGACAGTGAAAACAACAAGGAGAATGGTGGGAAAGTGGATTATCACTGATAGGAATAAACCACAACTTTGATCTTCCCCTTTTTTTATTCTGGGCAATAGCACAGTTTCCAGCCACAGAAAGGTTTTGCTATGATGCTATGTTTGCAGTGAAGTTAGAAGTTGTGGCCATATAATCTGAGCATTGGATTTTAGATTCACATAAAACAATACAAGTTGGAACCCATGATGGATACGGTTGGCAGAGGGACAGAGCGCAGCTGGGAGGGCTTTAAAAGTGGGCATTTAACAATACAGTCCAAGGCGCTTTCCCTGCTCTCTCCAAAAATGTTTTCATTAGTCTGCTTTGGAAAAATGCGGCAAATTGTTTTTGACAGATTTGCAAAGTCAGAATGTCAGAGCTTTAGTAAAATCAACTGGAAACTATCACAGTCTGTTATCCATATCGATGGTTAACATCTATTATCATCTTTTTTTTATGTACGTCTCAGCCTGTTGGGAGCTTGAAAGGGAAAGTCAGGGATTATGGATGACTTCAGGACCTCATTAACACCATTCCTCTGCAGGTTTTCTCTTCAAATGTGTCGCTACATTTAGAAAATCTACCATTGTCATCCAAGAGTGTTAAACCCTGCATCTGCAAGCTTTCAAAGTGAATGGTTTCTATTTGATGAATGACCATGCAACACATTTACATCACTGCTTTTTCTCATGGAAGGAGAAGGCTGTCTCTCTCACACACACACACACACATACACAAACAAGCCTGGAGTGTATTTCTGAGGGTTAATTGGCCTTGCTAATGGCCACACTACATGTGATGCTCGTATGCATGATGTAATGCTGAGGAGTGGGCCTCTCAGGCAGAAAGCAGGACCACCATAGACTCTGTTCATGCTTAGTATGAGCAGATTGTCCTGGGTGACTGACTCATAAGTGGAGAGCTCTAAGCATGTGCGCTCACACCTGGCATTACAACACATTTCCACATTTGTCTCAAGTG
>JAPZDZ010000023.1:10638606-10659218 GCA_029783805.1 Acanthurus tennentii | reverse complement strand
TTCCAGCTCAGTCCCTCTCCTTTACTTTCTTATGTTAGACAGTTACAGTAGATGACTGTATCAAACTTGACAGACCGTAACCAGGAAGATAAGATCAGGTGGCTTATGCTGCACCAGCAGTATGTTCTTGAAAGTGTAACCAGAGCTGGCAATGCTATCAGTTGCTGCAGTAGAGGAAGACTCTACTTTTGGCAAAGGTTAAGAGGATCTCTGGCATGCTGACAAGCAGAGTGCTCTTTGTGTGTCTCTTCTCATCAGCTATTTTAATCCCTCTAGTTTTTTAAATGAAAAACTCCTGCATTCACATTACAATGCACATTCTTATGTGAATGCACAGAAGAACACACAGACACACACACACATGAACAATAATTGCCTGAGTCCTGGTTGATTACAGTGTACTGAATGTGGCAGAGGTGGTAGTTGTCGGTCTTTGTCCTGCTTTGAGGTAGCGGCATTGCTGGAGTTGTGGGTGGGCTTGCAAGATTGTCATGCTTGGCAGATGGTAATTTGGGGTTGAGTCTGTGGTTAGTATCGGGGTGAGGATATAAGTTATGGCTGGTGTTGGTTTGACTAGGAGGAAGGCAGCAGCAGGGAACATTGGATCAGGCCCTCTCTCTAGCTATCTACTCTAGATCACAGGGCAAAGTGGTTTCCTCCTCTTGTCACTGTTTCCTTTCTTCATTTTCCTTTTTTAGTTCTGTGTTCCTAATTTCTTTGGAGGAAATGAAAAATGAGATGGACAAAAAAAAATAATTCTGAGCACTAAGAGACAGACAGAGAGTGCGACAGAGGGGTAGAGAGGAGGGAACAGGACAGGACAGGAACCAGGGAGAGGCAGTGTTTGAAGTCAAACAAAACTGGTCCGTATCCTGAGGAAGTGACTGTTGCCAAAGACAGGGATAAAGACGGGACTGTTCCTCATGGTCTGCGAATGCACATGATTACATGTGGACACTGTGTATGCTCACATGCATGAACGTGTCTCTGTTTGATAGTGCCGCCGTCATACAACACAAACCCCATATTTCAGCGTGCAGCCATGGCTCATTTTCACTTCTCATTGCTTTCCTCCGCTGTCACATCCCTTGTGCCCTCTGCTTGGCCCTCCACTTAGCTCTAAGGGTAATAAATTAAGCCCTCTAAAGGTCTGCATTCACTGCTCGTCTGCTCAAAGCCCCAAAGGGTGTTTTTCTTTTCCCTGGGTCCATAAATGAGGAGTTGATTGGGTGCTAACAAGGAGCACTTTATGGATTTTAGATAACATCACTGTGGCTGAGTAATAGTGGTTCAGGGTCTCCAGGGTCATATTAGTTTGAATAATGTGAGATGGCGTGTGTGTGTGTATGTATGTCTGCGTGTGTTTGCATGTGTGTCTGTGTGTATGTGTAAGTTGTCTCACACTTCTATCTCTGTGGGGATTTGTAGATCTTAAGAGTTAAGTTGTTTTTGGAAAGTGAAGACTCAAAACAAGGGTCCTCACAAGTATAGCAACGTGTGTGTGCATGGAGGTATGAGGTCAGTGAGTTCAAAGCTTTCCTGTCTTGTGCAGCCTAACAAGATGGATGAACTGAAAATGTAAATGCATGCTTGTGGTTGGGGGTGTATTTGCATGCATCTGTGTATGTACACAGATACTTATGGTAAGACACTGACGGTGTGCAAAGTGGTATTAGCTTTGCCGTAATGACACACAGTGTGGAATACCACAGCCACTTAGACGAAACTCGCCCAGTGTAGCTGCTCGGGGCGCAACACATTCAGAGATTACACATTAGTGTGAGTGTGGTTGGGGGGTGTGTACGCACTCCTACCTCAGTCTACAGAAGTCTAGACTCTCTAACAGCCCCTATTGTGGAACGGCTAATCAACACAGCTGATGAAGCGGTGGAAATGAAAGAGAGCAGGGAGGATAAAGGTCATGCAGGAGATTTAAGAATGAGAGACAAAAGCAAAACTCCTGAAAGAGAAAGCTGTGGAGAGGCCAATGAGGCATGCAACAGCTGAATACATTACATGTGCACTAAAGATTATCTGCCTTGGAATGATTATCGACTTTTCCGTTGATATTCAAACAGGGATCAGCGCAGTTTGGTTATGATGTGAGTGATGAAACCACAAAGACGGTTGTCCAACAGGACGTGACTTTCAAACAAAAACATTTCACAACTTTAAAGGGCTTTTGCCGCTTTTAGTAGATTGCATAATAAATATGCCCAGTAGGGCCAGATGCCAATTAGGGTGGACTCCCCTCTTTCTTGTTCTGAAAAATCTTTTGTTTTCTGGGAGCTGTCACACTGACTTCATGCATGTTTTGGGGGGCTCCAGACCTTGGACCACACGTCTGACAGGCTGGATGAGAGGAAAATGATTTCTCAAAACCACATTAGATAGTTGAACGCACATCTGTTTAAAAGCAAGAATATCGCATATGTTATGTGTTTGTGTGTATGGATCCTTAATGTATGAGTGTCTCTATATGTCTGCGTGTGCAATTATATAAGAGCCCTCTTGGGTTTAACCTTCCTCTCTGCATGTTTTTCTCTCTCTGGAGAGATTTTACTGCCTGTTGTGACTCAGAGACTTGGAGAGGATGATAGATAATGTCCTGTGTGTTTAGTAATTACGTAGGCCAGCCAAACTGTTGCTCATTCATACAAACGCTTGCTTTCCGACCCACTAACTTTTTGGTTAGCATGTTCCTCGGGCACATACAGTATTTATGGGTACAGACATTTTCTTTGGCACTGGATAGCTATAATGTTTTTTGTTCAGGAAATAACTTTTCTTTCTCATGCGCCCTCAGAGATTCATCTGTTTTGCTATTTTGACAGACACAAGATCTCCGCCTGGTTCTCTGGCTCACATGGAGGTCTCAGCTGTTCGGGAGCTGAGTGTAAAGCGGTCACAAACACCTGTTTTGATGCACGGATGTCAAATTATGTCTTTGGAAACGGTTAGCGTGGAGATAGATGGACGATGACATGGAGGGACTGACCAGTGACGAATAGACAACATCAGAATATTTGTTTTGCTCTGCGCCTGGCTGGGGCAGCAGTACAGTCTGGCTTTTACTCTGTGTTTATGATTTTGGCTGTGTGGGTTGTGTGTTTGTGTCTGGACAACAGCAGAGCCCAGAGGCTTTGAGCGTGATAGAGAGGTTAACCAAAGCATAGCCAGCAGGCAGGAGTCTGGGTTTGTGGACCGGAGTGTTTTGATGGTTTCTGTTATCTCCCCCAAGCTCACGAGATGCAGCCAGGACCCGGGGGGGGAGTGAGGGCAGTGTGCACTGTGAGGCTGCTTTGACTATGAATATGACCAGGGGAAGTGTCATGGACAGTTAAAAGGTGTTGGAGATCTCCAGAGGAACATAATAAAACAGAAAACATTAACGAATACTGTGCTGGAAGTGCTTAGACATAAGTCTGTTTTCACTCTGTGCAATAAGCAGAAACACACAGAAACAGACACGCAGTGGTGTGAATATGCGTAGAAAGGCAAGGGTATCATACTGTCTGAATTAAGTTTTAATGAGATGCTTGAAGAGTTCCAGAAGAAATATTGGAATAGGTCAAGAATGGCATCAATGGCCCATGCATTTGATTCTATTGGTCCACATGGGGTGCTAATGCAACAGAGAGGTCATGGCTAGATCATGCTGATGGAAAGCCTGTAGGCCATTAAAAGCCTGCAATTCTCCAGACAGTGGTGAGTCACTGGTGGTTGATTTGAAGGTTAACAGTTACCAGTCCTCGTGAGTCAAACATTTCTGGCTTTGCTTGGGTGAGATTTTTGTTAATTTTATGATTGAGTATTTGGGAAAAGTCTGTAAAATGTGCGGTTGTTTGTGCCCTTTGATATGTCTCTTTGTATACTGTTTTGTATGATTCATCAATGCTCATGGCAATTGCAAGTGGACATTTGTTTCAGATGGGCTCTGTGATTGGAAGTAGCACTGATTACACAGTTTTTGCTCTCTGCTTCGGTTGAGAAGGCAGAGGGAGGGTTGGGACTGAAAAACAGGCAGAGTGATTGAGATGTGGGGACATCTGGTGTGGATGTTTATTTACCTAGTGAGGAAGAGACAAAGCCCCTTTCTTTCATCTGTCGGCTTTACTGGTTTATTTGTTCAATCAATACTTTAATTCCACCCTTCCTTCTCTGTAGGTCCACCGCTGATTCTCTTTTTTTGTTTGTTTTTGTGATGGCCACTAGAAGCCAAATTTAGATCTTTAACATTCACAAGTGTGTCAGACAGTCTCCTGAGACAGATTAACACATGGCTGATAGCTTTCAGTGAATCACTTAATATCAGAGATGAGTCACTGACTTAAAACATCCTCTGGATTAATTATGTGAATGAGACATAAATACTGTATCAGCTGGCAGGTTGACAGTTAAACATTGTGGTTAAGGTGTGGTATTCACAGAGGCTGATTGATGCACCTTTATATTTAATGGCCCTGACTCATTTGCTAAATCTAGTTGGAAAATGAGTTAATTTCTTCCTCATTTAATCGTAGCAAAAATCCTAATCTGAGCCTTTATTTTTAGTTGCTTGCCCTGAAGAAACAGTAAAACATATTTGAAAATACAGTTCTACAGTAAAATTAGATAAGCAAGTTGAGTTTACGGCCATGTCTGTAAAGCAAGTATGAAGCTAGAACCAGGAGATGATTAGCCTAGCTTAGCATTAAGACCAGCAGAAATCAGGGAGAAACAGCTGGCTTGGTAATGTGCAGAGTTCAAAACTACAACATTAAAGAACACCCTTAATTATATAGTCATGTCACAGAAAAGAAGGCAAATAAAGGTTTCTTACAAGCTTTGAACTATGTTTTAACTCTAGTGTTAGTTACCCAAATCAGCTGTTCCAAAACTGGGGGCGAAAATGACGCAGCTTAAATCTGAGTGACCTTATGATGAAAGGGGACATAAACCCTGTAGTTTGAATGCTCACAATTTATAGTTCTATCAGTGATGAGGGATCACAAGTTGTTATTGTTTGGCTATAAAAAAGTCATAAGCTAGTAATTTTAATAACCACATACTTAATACTTATAGGTGAAGCAGTTGATTCTGGAGGTACAGTTGTTTGTTGAGGCTCATTCCAAGGCTGTCAAATACTGACACTTTCAGCTTGCTCCACTAGACCCAAAACGTTTGTATTTGACACCCTGGGAATGAGATTTAACAATCAGTTGGCTCTGATTGGTTGTTTTTGGTTTAAGACCAATAGATTCTTGCAAATGCCATTAGGAGCCCTTGAAGCAGCCAGAGGAATCTGATGTTTTTCACAGATTATCCGCCTTATGTATTACTGTCAGGATCTAGTGACAGTTTATGAATAAAAGGCACCAAGTTTTTTTTTTTTAAAGTTGGACATGCATGTGGACAGCAGAGCAGACAGTGGACACACACGTGCTTCTGTTTATACCAAGTGTACATTGTGTGTCTGCATAGGCGTGTCCACGCAGACAGTTGCACACATACATTTTTGGCCGTCCGCGGATATTTGTGCAGACCCCGGCAGACATGGACAGATTCAGTATAATTTTAGCTTTAGCCTAACCTAAAATGTTTTTTTAGTAGTTTTTCCAGCTATAATCTTAGTCTTGTTTCAGACCTTTGAATCTGTCGCCCACATCTTAGATTTGTTCAGCATTTCAAATAAATCTGGTGAGGACAGCAGACATGTTGGCTTGTCATGGCAGGAAAAGGTGCAGGTGTATTTGATCACAATGAAAATGACTGCAGTTCATTTTTCATGCCCATTGACAGTTGTTTTTTTTTGGCTTGAGCAAGTTTACTAATGAGAGAGAAGTTTGTGGGATAAGAATGAAAGTGTTACCTCCTTTCATAGCTAACTAGCTTCTTAGCTACTACTCATCTACGTGACAGGTCCACATACAGAAATAACAACTCTTAAGTCAATGTATATTTTTTAAATCAGTGGGAACTTTATGGTTAACTGCTCCCTGTAACCACTACCGCAACCTCGGTCATGACCGTCAAAGACATTGGTAGGACAGATATGTCACATGCTACTGATTAGTAGGGCAATATAAAAACAAAATAACCTCCTCCCAATAAAAAATGGCTAACTCAAACACACTGTCCAGCTATAAAACATATTGGTGATTCAGTGGGCTACGGTTATAATGCTACTGCAATCTTTCCAGTTGACAAAGAAATGAAAGTTGCATGTTCATTTCACGTTATACGCCTTTTTGCTCTTTTTTCATAGTGCAATACAGGTGGAAATAATAACATTAATGATGGCCTCGCTCCATTGCTGTGGCCTAGTTGGCCTTGTCAGTGAGTCAGCATGCATGGATTCACTGCCCTGACACTGACACACCTAAATGGACTATGGCTGTTAGATGTTACACCTGTGTTTTTCCCACTTTGGCATGTCCAAATGTCTGCAGTGAGGAAAGAATACAGTCACATAATGCTGTTGTGGTGAGAAAAACACAGTGTTGGCAAAATATCCCTCCTCAGCATGAAATACGAGTTTCAAAGTTCATGAAGTGTTTCCTTGCAGAATCATAAACTGAGTCCAACAAATAAGACAAGGAAGAGTAATTAGACTGACAGTCCAAATCTTCTTCGCATGATATCAGCTGAGCGAAAAGAGTGTGCAGCTGTTACACAGCCTGGTTGTCAGTTCTTTTTTTTCTTTTTCCTTTTTTTTTCCTGCTTGATTTCCACATCTCTGTGCTGAGCTGTGAACTCCGAGAGTCCCCCAGCTCTCACATTGACTGTTTAGATTGAGTGGAGCGCTATTTGGCCTTCACAATGCTGCCGCACTCCAGCAGGGCTTTCCCCTGCCGTATTCATTGAGAAATGTTTACCTTGACACTCTAACATGCTGGGGTGGTCCCAGAGCAAGAGGTTAACGGGCGCAAGTTGCAGTTTTGTATACTCGAATGTAAACTGAAAAACACAGAGGTGCAGAATGTGTGATATCAAGTTCAACGTGCAAAAAGACATCCAAATGTGCAAAAAGGGCAAATTTAAAACTACTGTCTTGGTTCTAGTGTGCACTCTGTTACCTTGCCTTGTGAAGATAGTTATAATTCAAATGGAACCTTTGTTATGTTTTACAATATGTGGCACAGATGTTGAAGATCTCCTTTCGAAACATGAACAAAACCGTTTCTTATTGTTACAGTGTCTGACTCGTATTTTTGGGGAAAGTATTTCAGTGTGCTCCTTAAATTAAATCCTTTTTTTATGACTTATTTTCAACTCTTCAACTCTTTCAACTCTTTATACAAGAAAGGCCTAATTGTTTTAATCTGTAAGTAATCTCAACATGATATGAGCTTGAAAGAAAAACATGACTATCTCAGTGCTCTCTGCTGTTTCTTTGATTTTAAGTAGTGCACATTGAATTTCCTAGCATATAATTCTGCACCTGTATAACAGGGTATTTTAAACATCTCTGTTTTTATATACTTTTAAGTATTTATGCTTTTATCTAAAGAAAAACTACTATTTTTGATGCGGTGGAGGTTCAGGATCTTCTTAAAGGATGATTAAATGGGACACAAACAAATGATGTCACCCTTAAAGTGGGGATTTTTTTTTCATATTGTTGTCTCACTTGGCTCATACAAATGCTTTTAAAATGCTAAGGATTTGTTTTTTTACATTTAACTAAATGACCATAAAGGTCTTTAGTTGCAGTGTCACGTGCAGTTTAGGCTCACATGGTGTATTTAATGGATGAATAAGGTTGGACTCATGCTTTCCTCTGGGAGATAAATACTTTGTGGCTTTTCTGTAAGGAGTCAGTTGTGGTGGGTTTACTTGGTTCATGTCTGAGATAAAATAAACGTGTGTCTGCGTAAATGCATATTCACATGTCATGCTTTGAAGTTTGCGAAACCTGTGCAATTGACCGCTCGCTGACCATTTGGTCTTAGTAAGCAACGTGCGTTGGTGGATGTGCGACTCTTTGTTGAGTCTCATGGGGGTTGACATAGCTCTCTGTGAGTCATGGGAATGAACGTGGAGGGATGCCCAATGTTAGTCAGCAATCACAAAAAAAAATACTGCCTGTTATTCTCTGCAGAGTTGCTGAGCTCACCTACACCCACCAGTGAAATGTGAAGTGTATTACCATTACAAATACACACAGACGTACACACATGGCGGGTAAAAATAAGCAGACTTGCAAGTTCCCAGAGACACAACACACATCAATACATTACTCACAGTCGTCTCTCTGCTAGCTCCTTTTGTTCTTTGGGTCTTTTTCTTTTATTCTCTTTCACTTTATTCAGGTTGAGGCCACATGTGCTTTGGCGGAGCTTTGAACCTGTGTAGGATTAAGCGTGTCTGTCTGGCAGGATTCATTTGAAAACAGGCACAGTGCTGCTGGGGCTTTTTGACTCTCTGTGCTTTAGTCCAAGCCTTTTCATCTTTCCAAAATGTGTAGAAAGATAAAATATCATAGTTAAAAAAAAACATTAATACTGTTAAAACATTTTGATGAACACGCAATGAAGCAGTTGAGATGTGAAAGTGATTGTTGGGGATGAAAGTACAGTGATGGAGGTGATTATGAGTCAGCAATTTTCTCACATTGTCCAGGATTTTTTTAAAAATATCATCTGGCAAACAGCATTGCATACATATGAAGCACTGTTGTGCATTAATACAAACATTACAGTGTCTCTAGACAATGCGAAATGTGACTGATAACATCTGACATGAAAGCAAAATCCCAATTTGGCCATGACTAATCAGTTCTGCAAGGCTTTCAGTTTTGTTTATGGGTGTGTTTTCTGTTTTCTGGGGTGTTGCCAGTTCATCCACATTAACAGATATAGAATATTTCTTGCAACATCTAAAAAAGCTCTCATGAATTTTGTTTTCCTCTTCCAAACAGCACACTGTAGATTCCTGTCAGTATCTCTTCTGTATATTTAAAAAGCTGCAAATAGATCAAAAAGGTGCATCATTTCCATGTGCTTTATATAGCCAAGCTCCATGGCCTTTGACCAAGTTGCCAGGTTTAGACAAACACAATAAGAAATGTAGTTCAATCCAAGCTTCTCTGTTTAATTTTTTCCAGGAGGTGAAAGATGACCTGTGGTGGTAAACCTCTACTTGTTTTAGAAAAAAATAAACAGTAAACATTGTGAAGAAATGAAAGCGATAAAGAGGAAGTTTAATTATGTGCTGGTTGTTATTTTTTATTTTTCATTTCAAAGGGGAAAACTGCTCCAATAGCAAAGGCACTTACAAAAAAAGGGGGGTGGAGGGGGGGCACAAATTACTTAGATTTCTTTTCCAAGACTGCAGGTTGATGTTATACGAACCATATTTACCATAATCTCCTGTCTCTTGTTTGTTTATAGGTGGCATTTCCTTTCACTATAAGGCTGACTGCACTTGATGCCATCAACAGTAAGAACAACACACGCCTGGGTTGACATTTATACATTTATAAATGCTGGTGAATCATAAGAAACAGTCCACATTATGACAATAGTAGAAACGCGATGACACAGGCCTCTATGTAGAATGGTTTGGCATATGTTCTGTTATTTTGCATGTATTTTCAAACTATGAGATTCCTCAGAGTTTGATATAAAAATGTCTGCAATGGGGGGAAAAAATCGGTCTGCATCTTTTTGTCTACCTCTCCCACACGTTAACGCCCATCCCTGACCACAGCCAATAGGGTATAATGCATGGTTGACACTTTGCCCCTCCCTGGGAGATGTAAATCTTGTTTTTCTCTGCTGACCACCACGCTCCCAGGAAAAGACAACAGTCAAATGACACGGTTGTAGACTTCCGATTACAGCCCTGTCACTTACTCTACCAACGTGTAAACACATGATAGAGAGACAGGCAGAGTGAAGGAGACAGTTAGAGAGAGAGAGATAGACGGATGTACTGGGGGGGGGGGGTCGGCATCCCATCTGTAGCTCAGCCCCCATGATGCCCTCACTTCAGCTGCCTCCGCACAGGCCTTTGGCTGTCTGGAGATGAGACATGAACTGAACTCATTTCATCATTGAGATGTCATTACAGCACACGGACTCTACATTTCACTTTTGTCTTTATTTTTCTGTCTTTGCAGAAGTAGCAGCATATAGCTGTAATTGCAGACTTTCGGATCCATATGTCACATTTGATCATACTTAATCATTCACATATACTCCAGTACCTCCTGTTTAAAGAAGCTTTAATGATAGATTCCTTAATTGTGGCAATTTAAATAATTATTACTATAGCTTCAGCCATCCACAGCATCTCTGTGATCCTGTGGCCTGTGAGAAGAGTCCCAGCGCTGGCTTCGTCTTGGCCTCCTGACCAAAAGTGTGACAATTTTAGACTGAAGTCTCTCAAATGGTCTGGAGCAAGGACGGCATTTTGGAAATAAACTTGGAATTTAGCTTAATTGCAGTTTACAGATTTAGGAGGGGCAGCGTTCTCTTCTTTATTTTCTTGCATAAATAGAGAGTGACTGGAGGCCAAAGACATGAGGTTTTAAAGCCACAAAAGAACGTCAGAGGCAGTGAGGACACTTTTGAGCCTGACTCCTCAGCTTTCCTTAAGGCATAGCCGTGCTGTGTCCCTAATGGTGAGATCCTTCTCACAGCTCACCAGATTCATTAGATTTACTATTCCACCCAGGCCATTAGGTGGTCGCAGTAAAACTCGACTATTAGTTTGTAAACTGCTTAATGCACAGCCAACTTACAATTCTGGCTTTTTTGGATGCTAATTTTTGTTGCAGAAGGTTTCGGCTGGATCTCTTTGCAGCAAATCATTCGTCCTCCGAGCTCCTCAGTTTTTGCTTCTCTGCACACAACGTTTGAGTCCTGATATTTCCCATTACATCATTACTATGGTCTTCCTGTCAAAAAAAAAAGTCTTTTTATCTCATCCATTTCATTTCATAAAATCTGACTCCCTCACCTGATAAAGTCATTTTCCCTGTTTGTTCATATCCATGTGTTGAAATAGTGATAAACATAAATAACAATCCAGGCTGAGTTGAATGGTGTGACAGCGTGATGTGATTTACAGCTTAAGAAAACAATATAACGGAATTGTTTCCAGGATTTAGCAAACAGGCGGAGGGAGGAGATGTAATGAATGCGTTTCAGGTGTGGTACCAGGGGACAAGTCATAAACTGTGAACTAGTTTCACAGATTAAGAGCCTCTTTGCTCCATCTCTTGCTGCATGATCTGCGTGTGAATGATGGAGTATCTAGGCCTCCCTCGTGGTCAAGGTTGCTATGATGACAGGGATTAGATCAACATACATTCAACTTGAAAATACACACAATACTCAGAAACATTTGTACCCTTCAAACATTTTTTAGATGCGAGCACACCTTCAAATATGTGAGCACATGTATGTAGACATATATTCAGTGCATGTTGAAAGAAATGTCATGTGCAGCCAGATAAAAGCACCATTCTGGAGACAGATGATGAGAAAAATGGCCGGTAATAGCGTGCTCTGTTGGAAAGAATGCCATCTTAACTGCAGCATGTCCACATTAGCTAGAAGTCATCACCTACCCCAGACCCAAAAACATAGCCACTTCAAAGAGAAGGTAGATCAGACTTGAGAAAACAGGAGCTGGACATGGCACATACATCCACAGGAGTGAAGTGTCTGACAGTTTTGTGGGTGATGAAGAGGCTTGTTGAGAAGAGTAAGAAAGATTCAGTGCTGAGATAGGATGAGCATGCAAGCTTTTGAATAGTCCCAAAGGAAAAGCGAAGGACAGTTGGACTGACTGATTCAAGGAGGAAATGGTGAGTGACTGGGGCCTATGGAAAAATGTGTTGAGTAGATAAACAGGAAGAGAGGGAGGACGGAATGGAAAAAATAAATTGTCAGTAGAAATCATCCATTTTACTGGTGGCAACCTCCCATCAGCTGATAATGAGGCAGTGTAAAAGTTCACAGCTGGATTAGTGGATTTGTGGTAAAAAAAACTGAACATAAATCATTGAGTAATTTGAGCAAACTAATATGAAATAATTGCAAGTTTGAGTAAATCATTACAGCTGGCTTGCTCACTCTTTGGCTTGATGCTAACTTTTTATAGGAAGCACAAAATACACATTGCCACAGAGGTTGATATGAGTGTTTGGTCTTAAACCAAAATGATACGCATGATAAAAATATAAACAGGTAAGGGATCCTCAAAGTCAACCTTTCCTCTGATAGCTGATTGAAAGCTATTAGCTGTTGAAACATTTCACTCAAAAATGCATTCAGTTATTAAAGGGAAAGTTTTCAGATCACCAAAAGTAAGTAGGTTTTTTCCTCTGTGCATGATGAATCTTGGAACACGGCCACACAGATAGTGTGTTTTTAAAAAACTAAACTTAATCATTGACAGGACCAGATGTAAGAAAAACATATTAAAAGTGTCCACAGTGATCTGATTCAATTCAACCATCTTATTAGTGCTGTGATATAAAAAAAACAATCCTGCAGTGTTACATTTAATTCAAAACTTGATAATCTGTGTATTCAGTTCCATATGACAGCGTTTGATCGGCCATAGTGAAATGATACTCTGGTTCTTTCTACCTGCCCTTCTCATTAGGCCTCTGTAACACTTTGGTTGGCAGTTTACATTCTAATTCTTACCTGTCCTCGTTTTTTACATCAGCCAAAGCATCTGTCAGTCCAACATCTCATCTGTGGTGTTTAATGTTTACCACCCAGAGGGGCTCTTTCTCAGTGGTGTCTCTTTAACCTGTCACTTTGAATGGTTTGAGAACTCCTTGCAGGAGGATTGGTGAGAACTGAATTTTGATACTGTGTTTATTCTTCCCGTGCACTGACCCCCGCCCCTCCTTGAGAGCATTTTCTGTGATTGACAGGCAGGAGTGAATCTGGGGGTCACGAGGCGTGCAGACCTGAGGGGCAGGGCCCGCTCTCATGACTGGACACGCAGGCTGACACTTCAGTTCAATGTTTGCTAGTGACAGACAAGTGGTTTATTGGTGTTTAAGGGGTGTGGGTCTTTGACCCAGATCACAATGGAGCTCATAAGAATTCATGACTAATCAATCTGTTACACTATCCATCCTCTGAACCTCTTGCACAGAGCATTTCATCATAAAACTGTTTTTTATTCAATACCCATAAATCGTCAGTTCATTCAAGGACTAGTCAAGTTTAAGAAAATGTGCTCAAATTTTGAAATTGCTCGACTCTTAAGGCTGACAAACACTGTCAGTATGTTATAGACTGCTGTGTTGGGGGAAATGTCCATACAGGAAAGAAAAATATGAGATTTTCTCTCATTGTCCTTTACTTGCAAAAAATCTTTATAAAAGGCATTTATATAAAATTACATAAGTATGTATAAAAAAGATTAAGTGTTTTGCCAGTAAAGCAACTGTAAAGAATCTTTCACTGTCAAATTTTAAAAGAAAAAAAAGTTAATTTATTGCTCTACATTTAGCTCTTTCACATCTATGGAATCTATCAGATTAAACAAACAGGCCTCTTCAGAAGCACATGTTATCTAAATATTCTAAATGTGACAGCAAGTCATTTCTGAAAGTCTTTTGCCATGCATCTTTAAGATCTGACAATCTGCAGACACCAGCGGGTTTCAACAGAGCACAGGCATCCAATCCATCCCACCTTCCCTGTCCTCAAGACCCATTCAGGTAGAAAACAGACAAGAGCTTTCTTGCATTGCCGAGATCCTGCAAAAATGCAGAAACTTGAGTATGATTAAGGGTGTCCAGGTGACTTTTTTCTCAGCAACTTTTTCCACAGGCCAACTGAATGCAAGTATTTGAACTATTTCGACCTTAGAGAAACAAAGCCAGTGGTTTTTCTTTGCAACCTTGAAATAGAGCTTTATGAGGATTTATTATTGTACATACGTGAACATAAATCCGCCTTTCTGGTTGTGTTTGCAGTAGCTTCACAGGCTATGTATGTTTAAAAAGAAAGCCCAGCCTATGTTTTAAATACTGTTGCAGGCTAATTGCGGAGTGTGTATCCTGGAGATGACCCCTCTGGCTCTGCCCTCACCCTCAACCTTGCCAAAACCCTAACAATGTTCAAAATACTTCTCCTGCATTACTCAGAGCAGAGAGTTAACTCATGCATAGTTTTACAGCAAGGGTTAAACTTGAGCTATAAACTTAAACAGGTAAATTATACGTCTCCAAAATTACAGCCTTTATGCAGCTTTGATTTTACGAACTGCAAAATGACCACAGTGAGTAATACAACAATGAGTGCTGCGTTCGAGTGAGCTCTGGGTTCAAAGGCGAGTACATTTGAAGAGCACTGCAGTGACAACCTAAACATATATTATTGACTTGGTGCCATCTTGTTTACATATTTCCATGAATGTTATGTTCCCTGTGCTGTATAAATCCCTCAGGCTCATCATTGTAAGTAAGTCACTCACAGTTAGTCTAAGCCTCTTTAACACAGTAGGTCCATCTTTAAAACCTACTGTAGCACCTGAACTCTAACCATTACTACATCATGCACCCGCTGAGGTTTTTCCACATCGTTAATCAGTCATTTTTGTCATTTGTGACAAGAAAGTGGAAAGTAGCATAAGGGGTTTCTATATGGGTCTATGAAAAGAATCTCTTTGTTATATGAATAAAATACCTCTTCATAGTCAATGAGCTTAAGAAGTGGAAGCAGCGGTATCAACATCAATTTCCTTTGCATTTGGTCATGTTTTCCTAGCAAGACAGTTCTAATACGTAGCTGTAGATAAGGTTTAGACAAACGCTGTATCAGTTTCATATATCTGGTCAATAGAGAGCTTTTAGGGTTTTATTAGAACTGAAGTGGATTATCTTGGCTCTCTGGTGTCCCACTGCAATTACACACTACACTTACATTACAGACAGAGATACCGCAGACCTTAGAATTGATGTATTGCAGGCAATGTTATGAAGTTGATTTATATTTAACACAGCACAGTAAAGTTTGAAGAAAGGGCTTTTATAATACAGGGTGAGAAATGTTAAATTTGTGCTGTTATGTATCCCCTAAAAAAGGCTTCAGCTGTGCCTGTTGTGAATGAGTTAATTTTTATTACACTTCATTTCTTTTTTGGTCATAGAAAATTGTTTAAGCAATAAAGGAATAAACAAATATAATAATAATAATAATAAAAGATAAATTACTGCTCTCAGCTAAGATCAAGTTTGTAAGATATACATTTGGATAATTTCCAATGATCCAAATACTTACTTCCTACTTTGCTGAGAATAAAAAACACCTACACCAAGGGTTCTCAAAGTGCAGCCGTGGGCGAGTTGCAGCCCTCAGGAACATTTTGTGCCCTCCCTGAATCTGACATCAAATGCATGTATAATTATCTGCAGCCCATTTCAATACTTTCACTTTTAGTTATCAACACTTGGCTCTTGTGACTAAATTTGTCCTCATAACAAGCATCTATTAGGTTTGTATTGACATCATGTAGAAAATGACCACATAAATGGCAACTGGTGATACTTCACAAGGGTCATTGAGTTTACATTCTGTTTTTGTTAGTGCTGTTAACTAAAGCTAGTAGTTTTAAGTGGGCAAAGTGGAAGTGAGATGGAAAAGTCATCAAAGAAGAAAGAGGGTGTACGGTTGGAAAAGAACATTTCAGGAAAAATGGACCAGCTCTTGATAGAAACAGTTATTTACTTTGTCTTTAAACAAGGGAATTCAGTGGTCCAGAATTTTTTTTATTGAACAGCGTTATGAGGTCAAATAAAATCCTACAACAAGTTCATTTTTTGGTACGTCCCTCAAACATCAGTGGCATAAGTCATAAAAACAGAAGTCATAAAAATTCTGAGAACCATGCCCTTCACATGACCAACCAGAAGTCTGTTTCTTTTTGGTTCTTTAGCTGCCACTTGGGATAACTTAATGACCCTCTAAATGTTAAGTTTTGATTTATATGTTAGTGATTTGATTGGAAGTAAGTTCTCTAAACTATGGACCTGTTGCCTATTTAACTTTCGTATTTGACATTTCATTTTCAAGCCACTTATACAATTACTTAACATGTGTTTTTTTTTCCTTTTGCTTTCACTCATCTCCTAAGATGACATGATAACAATAATACCCTGCACCCCAAGCTAGGGCTTGTTGAGCTATTCCTCTTTAATATCGAGTTTTACTCCCAGTCAATCCATATTGCTTCCAGGGAGAAGTGAGATCATCACCTTGCTCTGCATGTATTCAGAGAAATACATTTACAATTACAACCACAATGATTCACATTGGCTCATTGTACTGTCCACAGCTCTTGTACTGAATAAATGAAAGAATAATGTGTTTCAGAACCATGACCTGTCAAACACAGCAGTCATATGCCATGTCTCTCTCTCATTCTCACTCTTCACAATTTCCCCTAAAGCACTGTGATGACAGTACATTATTCAACCCACAAGCTAAAGATAGTGTTTTCAGAGGTAACATAAGGAAACCAAATTGAGGAAGAAGAAAAGCCTTTTCTTGGAAAAATGTGATGAACAAAAATAACACAATGAATGTTCTGTGCAAGATTAAGGGGGATACTTACCAAGAACCACGAAAGCCCCACAAAAATTTATAATCTGATAATTCTTTTGTAAATAATAGACAGCTGAGATTTTAACCTTATGTGCAGCACTTGTTTATGCTAGCAACAGCTTGGACTAGCTAGTGAACTGAAGAAAACTTGACTGAACTAAAAGCATTATAAATCAATGCTAAAGGAGGCAACATGAGTAATTACTTTATTAAGTGTGTTACTGACATTTATCATTTTCTGAATTTCTGCACAAAATTTCATAAGACTACCATCTATCCAAATTCTTTCACTCCAAACCAGTTATGTTAACTATGTTGCTGTGCTAAAGGAAACATTGTCTGTAGGGTTAATCTAAGTACTGGAACTTCCTTACAAAATAATAAGTCCATATAACGGATGAGATAAAACGATGTCCACCAAAGTGGTGGACGGCCAGATTGGTATTTCAAGTAGGCACACAATACCATGAACCCGAAGCTTTCTTTTTGTTAATTTACGATGCAATTTTATATGCACAAAAATCCAATGGGCTCTATTACTGTCCTGCATTAATTTATTTGATACACTAATCTGATGCCAATTACTCCATTTGTCTTAAAAACAATATCTTGATGAAAACATTTTTTCAATATCATGTCACAAAATGTACACAAATGATGGTTTTGAGACTTATTTATTCCAACAAATGTATTCACAGGCGAATTCAATTATCAGCTGTGCTCTCATGGGTACTTTAAGTACTTGTTCCCATTGATTAAACAGATCCCATTAAAAAACAGATGGGAGGAGCTTCACACAAATTAGTTAAGTTTCAGTCATTTCTCTGATGTTTTCTCCATGTCCACAGTATTGTTCCTTAAACTTAGTACCATTATATAACCCCAGATGGTTCTCTGGCGCCTCTGCTCATCTGTAACATGTTCATGGGTCCAGCCGGCAAACACACCAGAGTATGCCGGCATGCCTTTGATCTCCTCTCTCCTCCTGTGCCCCTCCTCAAAAGGGTGAGTGTCCGCAAGCTTGTACAGCCTGGATGCATCCTGTTGGATCTACTCCTGGTCTGATAGGGGGACAGACCACTACTGATCTAATTCACTCACTCCATGAAAACAATTTGTCACCATGGGAATTAGCTATGGTGCTCAAGTGGGCCTCTCAGGTGGAGCTTCAAGCATCCATCGTTGTGTGCAGGAGGTTCAGGTATTGTCTCCTGCTGTAGGCCCCCAGTCCTGAGGAATGCCAGTGGCTGCCAGCTCCAGACAGCCTTTCACATTTTGACTCCCAGTAATTCACTCCAAAGGCAGAGGAACCTATATTTCTGCCATATGTTTCTCTATGAAAAGCGCATACTCAGATGTTTAAGCAAGTTTGGATTTGGCTATTTGCCTAAGGCAGGCCTTAAAGATAAGACATTTGTGAGATGCATCTAGCTGTGTTGATCGATGTTGTGATAAAATACCTGCTGAGTGGCCTAAAGAGATGTACGTATTTCATATGGAACCAGTTTACTGCACGTGGCACCATACAAACTCTCAAAATATGCAGCGGACTGTCAAGTGCATGTTTATGCATCGGTGTCCTTTTATTTATGTGTCTGTATATATATATGTATGTTAGAAAAAACCATGTAGACATATTTTTACATTGTTTGAATGTATGCACAGATCTGTGTATGTGATTCAGGGGGTGAAGGACAGTAAAATACCATGCTGGCTTCAGTGCTTTACTGTTATGTTCTTGTTGTGAGTCTCAGTGAGAGGAGGTTGGCTTGACTCTCTTGTTTTGGATAATTGTACGCTGCCGAGGTCTGTGGTCCCCATCTCTGTCTCCCTGTGGCCTCGGCTGCAAGAGCCATATTTAGGTTGCACGTCCTCCTCATCCTATCCTGTCTCATCCCCATCCTGTTCGTCACACCCCCACAGCACAGCAGGGGGCAGATAAACGGACAGCAAGTGGTCCAGAGGCCAGACTATAGGTGCCTTAGAAAGACTACGCTGAGTTACTTCAAGACTTGCCTTGACTTTTTTAGTCGTGTCCACTATCTTTGTTTTGGATCTGTTTTGTGGACGTAAAGTTGCATGGTTTGGTTACATAAATGCTTTTTAGAGACTTTATGCAACCAAAAATATTTAAAACCATGTGCTCCCTGTACTAGCTTTATTTTACTTTTGCAGGTTGTGCTCTGCTTTCTGTGTTATTGTCGGGTATTGCAGTGTGTTTATGAAATGAGAGTAAGTCATACTCTATATGGTGCAGCTACAGTGCAAAATAAGCTCTTAGCTTTGTTCTTGTTTGAAATTTCCATTTCGTGAAAAATCATGAACTGGAATTGTATCATTTGGGATATTTGAGACAAAGTTAGATTAAAACATTGCATAGCAAATAATAATAGTATGAGTAAGAACTTCGCAATTCTGGAAAGTTCTCACAGCCACAGTCATTTTATCCCCCATAGCAACAGTCGCCAAGTAAATAAATGTTGTCTGCTTTACAAATTGTGTGAAATGCTTCCAGCCTATTTAGCTGGATGAGCCTGTTTGGCAGAAGTTTCCGAGTGAAAAGAAATACAAAACTAAACTCTGTCTGACCAAAGTCCTACTGAACTCGGCCAGGGCATGTTTGAAACCAATTAGTTAATACAGTATGTTGTCCAGTTACGTCAGATGGCAGAAGTGTTCATAGCTGCTCTGAATGGCTAAATTTGATGAGGCATTACACAATAACCTTGTATAACTTTGGACAGAATAACCACAGAGGCAGGTGTTGTGTTGCAGTCATCTGTACATACATAAATACCAACCTTTGTAAAAACATACCATATGGCTTTGCCCCAAAACGCAGGTTAAAGCATTCTGACTCAAGAGATCTGGATCTTGTTCCCCTATATTTTTTACTTGTCATTTGCATATGTTCAAATAATTAAAGTTGCCCTTTCATATGGTGCAATGGCAGTCAAAGGAGACTCCCTTGGCCTACTTTGAATAACTCTTGTTCCAACATAGTGTAGATAATATCTTGGTTTTGGGAACTGGGGAGGAGAGTTTCAGGGGAAAAAAAATAAGGTATCAAATTTAAATCAAACTGGGAAAATCACGTCACCTCTCTACTTTTCAAGGAAATGCTTTGCCATATTTCAACCAGCTTTGTATTCAAGATTCATTTCATTGTCATTTCACGACATGTGAAGGATTTTGTAGTTGAACTGATTTGTGAACCCTCACATTGTATCCATCATCATGGAAAAAATACATTTGAGTGCAAAAGATAGGCTGTGAGGTCTAACAGCTTGATGAGTAAAGCTGTTCTTTGGTCTGGTCGTATGGCAGTGAATACTTCAATATCTCTTGCCAGTGACAGCAGAATTAAACAGTTTCTGGCCTTTTTCATTTTTTCTAACCAGGATGAAATTGTTTAATGTACATGCCAGGTTCTGTGTTGTTGATACTCAGGAACCTAAAACCATTCCACCTCAGCTCCGTTGATGTAGATATGTAAATAAAGGTGTTTGTTTTTGCCTCAGCTCCTTAGTTTTACTGAAGCTGATAAGTAGGTTGTTCTCTGTGCGAGCCTGATGATTTTCTCCTGATATGAACTCTAAGCGTCGATAGGAATCTTGCTGATGATGATGAGGTTGTTCATATACTTCATTCTCTCAGTGTAATGGCTAGCAGTCAGAGAACAGAGTGAACAGGTAGAGGGTGAGCACAAAACCTTGGGAGGCTCCAGTTTAGAGCACTAGAGTGGGGGAGGTGTGACCAGTGGTCCTGACTGTCTGGGGTCTATCTGTGGAGGAGTCCAATATGCAGCTGCAGTCTTTGGTACTCCAGCCTAGAATGTTAAGTTAGCCGATTAGTTTTATGGAAGAAATTGCATTGAACACTAAGCTACAATCAATAACTGTCACAGGATACAAAAACTAAAGACCCAAGTGCAGATAAAAATTCACTAATTTAACAAAAGGCGAGCTTTATTGAAAATTAAGTTGATAATTCAAAAAAAATCAAACACAATGCAAAGTTTAACAAAACAAGTACAAAAAAAAT
>JAPZDZ010000023.1:10606535-10626584 GCA_029783805.1 Acanthurus tennentii | reverse complement strand
ATGGGTGGGTCTAAGTCGGGGTTAGTGCAGGTCATCCTGGTTAATCAGGTCTACACGTCAAGGTGTCCTTGAATGACACTAAACCTCCAAAGCCTGTGTGGAAAATTGTGAATCACTTTTATCCAAAACATGTGGCAAAACAACAAAGATTTTGCTTAGAGGTTTACCTGCTTTTGTTTTTGATTAATCAGTAAGTAACTGCACTGAAAAAGAGGTCCAGAGAAAATTCTCCTTGGCTGTGCTCTCTCTCTCTTCCATGTGTACTCCTCCAATTTTAAAAATTAAATCCTAATCCTTACTTTCATTGAGACATAAAAAGAGCAAATGTGTTTTTGTTGTTCATGTTTAGAAGAGGCGTCTCTCCAGCAGTGAAGTCATGTTGGATATGTGTTTACGAAGCAGAAGTGGAGCATGAAGGATGGGAGGAAAATGACACCTCTGACCTTCTGGCCATAATCTTAGTGCTTCTTAGTCTTTCTGAGTTGACTTGAGGACAAAAGGACAATTTTGTGTTCATTCATTAAAAATGAATAAGGGGGTGAGAGAGAAGCCTAAGGAGACCTTGCAGTGGAATGCACGCCACGGTCTTTAGTGAGTAATGTGACTTGTGTGTGTGTGTGTGTGTGTGTGTGTGTGTGTGTGTGAGTATATGGTTAAATGTGTGGGTGTGTGCATGTGTGGATTATGTGGTTGCATGGCTGCGTCTGTGTGTCTGTGCTTGTATGCATGTGTTTGTCACAATAGTAAAAGTCCTTAACTCCTGTGCTCGCAGCTCTGTGGTTTTATGGACCAAATTAACTCAAATGTCTTTCTTACACACACACACACACACACATTTTCGACTCAGCACACCTCTAGGTGACTCTCCATGGCAGAGGGCCCAGTGTGTCACAAAACCACACAGCTGTACATTCCCAGACTCTGAGAGTAGATTAGCAAAGTGGAACACTTGCATCTGGAGGCAATGGCTGTGTTTTTGTCTGATTGCATCTGTGTGTTTATCTGTGTCTCACAGGGTCTGTGAGACTCATGCCAGCTCAAGGTGTGTGGGTAGAAACAATCAGTGCTGGCTTCACTTTATTAGAGCATATGAATGTACTCCAGTGAGCTGCAGTTGGTCACTTTTTTACGGCTGAATAAACAGCTCTGTGGGCCACATGCTCGTTTTAGCTGGTATATAATTTGATGTCTTCACACTGAATGACTTCTTTGATTGGCAGTAAATTATATAAGGCTTAGTGCTACCTAGTGGCCACAAAATAGAAATTTTTAGACTTTTTTAAATTCTAAACTTGAAGGATGCCATTAACTGCTGGCACCTAGATAGTTTTGATTTTGCTCACCGTTACGTAAAAGCACACTTTTAAAAACAAATTCAGCCTTAAACTCACAACTGTACAGTGCTGGAGGAGATTTATTTCTCCTCTACTGTATGATCTGTGTGTGTGCCATATTTTTGTGCTTTGGCATCTGATGTGAAAGCTAAAACAGAGTCAGCAAGTTCACTTTTATTCTTCAGGACCATCCTGCATGATGGGAGGGCTTTGATGAAAGAGCGAAACAGATGGAGAGTGTCATCGCAGACTGAGTGTTTTTTTGCATCACTGCTTGGTATCAATTTATCCCAAGAAGTGAATGTCCAACACAGTCAGCAGTAGTTGCGTAGAGCTTTACCGCACTTGCTTCCAGTGGCATTGTGATTACTGGCGTTGTCATTGAGGCTGACAGGCATTGAAATGAAAGCCAGTATCTCCCAGAAGCTTCAGGCATAGCTTCTAAGTATGGTGGGGGGGCTGTGGAGCAAAACAAAAACAGTATATTCAGCCATATTTTTTGGTGAATTTATGACTGTTTGGAGCAGACTGAGCATTGAGAAGGGTAGCCAAGAGGGGCATTTGGCTGCTGGTGTGTTTTTAAAAGTTTTTGTTTAAACCTTTTTTTTTCTTTAGCCTATAGGAGGTGAGTGTTCTTCTGCTCATAGGATCTAGACTTTTTTGTCTACTATTACTTTGTTTATCAAGAAGAAAGAATGACAGGCTGCAAGGATCAGTTCTAGTGTTTGTAAATGTGCGTGTGTGTGTGTGTTAAGCATGTGTGTGTGTGTGTTAAGCATGTGTAAGGAGAGTGAGTCCTGATGCATCTCAGCACAGAGTCGATGTTGTTTTAGCTCAGACAGTGTTGAGTTTCCATTTAAGTGGTGTTGAATGGATAGTGTTTAGGGTGGTGAGAGTGAGCGTAATGGAGATGAGTCTGAGTGTTGATAACCCAGTGAGTAATTGCAAGTCTGCGATGGCTGCGGGTAACGTCGGCTGACCGTGAGAGTGTTGATTTTAAGTCTGAAGCATCGAAGTGACAGAGAGCAAATTTCAGCAGATGCAGCAGAGGAAAAGAACAGCAGAGAGGGAAGGGGGGTATGGTGGGTGGGGTTGGGGGGTTTAGTAAGCAGTGATGTGCCGAGAGAGAGGAAAGAGGAGCAGGATGCCACCATCTGTTACCCACATGCACACCCCACAGCAGTCCCATAAATCTCAGCCGAGCTAAGCAATGCAAGGCTGCATTCCGCCTGGCTAAACGTGCACTGGCTAGCTACCTCCGCAGAAATGTGCAGCTCATGCGACACACAGATCCAAGTCATACATTTTCTGTTGCAAACAGTTCAGATGAAACACGATAGACCAACCAGGATGCTGCACTGATGTGAAAGTAGTGTGTGAAAGTGTATCGCAACCATTTCCCCAGTCCTAATTGCGTTATTGATGGGATGCTGTAAATTTAATTATCAACTTGCCAGTAAGCAGAGAATTAAGACTTTGTAGAAGAGTTGCACAATCTTTTAAATGCGCTACAGTTGCAGTAGATCCATGAATTACAGTTCATGACTATTGGCTGGAAATCTGTAGGAAAATGATTGCAGCAAGGCAATAGTTGATTTAAAAGTAATTGTGAAGGGCAAAGTTCATATATTCTTCTGGTGTGGTCCCCTGGTCGTCTTCTACAATGAGAACAGTGGAAGTGCAGACTACACATATAACACATGAACACACACACACACATATGCCCCCCCCCCCCACCCCACACACACACACACACACAGGTCACTAGGGTTTAAGTCAAGCTCAAGCGTGTGTGTGTGTGTGTGTGTTGTGCAGATGAGTTGGGTGTTCCTGTGCTGTACATGTTCGATTCTTCACACCAGCTTCGTTTTATCACAGTTTGCTAAAATGTGTCATTCCTTCTTTCTCCATAACCCAACAGTTGTCAGTAGGACCTGAATTCTGATCAGTATCTTAGCAAAAAGGGGAAAAGCTATAAAAAAGTTATTTTTAAGATGTTATTGTTGCAGAGATTATTCTTTGTTGATTGTGAAAGAAGACAGGTGATGTAAAAATGTTAGAGTACATGAGCAATAGTTTTTTTTTCAATTTATCATTTCATTAACAGTAAAAAAAATCACTGTTAGTAGCATCAGAAAAGCATAGACAGTTCTTTGCACTTCTCTTCTATTCTCTTTTATTTTGGTCTCTTCTTCTCTTCTTATTCTACTTCTTTTTCTTCTCTTTTCCTTTTTCTTCTATCCTCATCTCATCTCTTATCTTCTCCTCTTGCAGTGTGTAGTCTGTTTAACTGCAGGATAACAGTGATGCAACGTTGCTGCAAAACTCTGATGTGGCTCTTAGTTGTGACCTCTGAACTTCAGCCGCTCTCTGAAGTTTAGCATCCAAAGAAATTATCTCTCCCTCCCCCATGACACAAGCCAAATGGTGCCGTAAAACCAGTAGTTTTCCACATTATTTTGCACTTTGTCAATAACTATGAAATTTCCTTGTCATGTCTCCGATGACACCATGCATTACAAATTACAGTGTTTTGGAAAAAATGTCTCCGAGGGATAAAAGGTTACCAACTTTTGGTAATAATATAAACTAGCTTTTTATCCTCCTGTGTAATATCTTGCATGTGTGAAGCTTGTCTTCATGTTACCCCCTTTTGCTCCCACTTAAAATTTTCTGAGATCTCTATAGGATGTGAAAAAAAGCGGTCGTAAAAAATCATCTTTTCCATCTTTTGGATGCAGACACATATTTTTGGCTCTTTTGGTCAGATTTCATGGAACTTTAGATCGATTGAAATCATTGCTGGTGAAGAAATGATATAATAACATAGCGGCCAGAGATGAGTCACCACTAATTTCACGTTCCCTTTCAAACCCGCTGTTCAATTGTACCGTTCAAGCACTGCGGGTGAACGGAGCCCGGCCAATGCGAGAGCCCAGTCATGACATCACAGTCATGCAGTGTGGCAGATGGATGAGGAACGGCGTCCAGAAAAAACATCAGAAACACTGCAGCAGAAGCAGTAGTTAAACTCTTGTTTCATTAGTTGTTCAACAGTGATCAGCAGAGTTGGTTAGAAGCTGGGATCCGGCCAGAAGTCTTGCTTACGAGGCAGGAACACAGTGACATTCTACGGTTACTTTAAAGTAAGGAAACCATAAAGTAATCACAGCCCTGGAGAGTGCCATTGCTGTACGTCCATCATCAGTCCTTCATCAGCATGCTTCTGCTATGAGGCTCCAAGAATCACAGCCAATGTGGCTGCTTGCCTTGTCTTCTATATGTGAAGCAAACGAAGGAACGTCCCTTGGAATATAATTGAAGACTACAGGGAACGCTGCACAGGGACTATGGATCTGAGGCATTGTTCCAGAAAATTTGGGGAGACAGCTGATTAATATCCAATTTTCCAAATACATTAACAAAATGGCCAGCTGATGAAAGCCTCGGCATGTGAAGTTACATTTGGTCCAGCTGGCTTTGATCCAATCACAAAGCCAGCCAGCTGCCCAGTTGCCAATTAATCCATGGTTTTAGCTTCTTCCTGCTAACTTAAATCTGCTTTACCATTCTCAGAGAATGCATCAGAAATGCTGCAGCGAGATGCTCCTCTCCGAATGCTGTAGAGATTTATAACACCGCTCAGGATGGGGCTGATTATGCAGCCAGTCACATGTTCAGTCAGCAGCTGCAGGACAGGGACAGCTGTGACTTCCTGAATCCCACCTACTGAAACTGTTGCCAAGCAAAACTAATCACAGCTGGAGCAACCTCATGATACGATGTGATGGAGCTTACATTAAATTCTTAAGAAATCCAAACAAATTTAATAATAAGTGATATTATCTTGAAAATGGCTGAAAAGGAAAAGTGCTCATGCCTGTACGGAGGATTGCTAAACATGTCCTGCGCAGCTAGCTGAGTCTGCTCCAGCTATTTTTGGATTCAGACCTCCTGCTTAGTAGCAACAGAGTACCACTGTAGGGTTTATTTAACTTTTTCGACATCACATGGTGACATAAAAATGATGTATGCATAAGCTATAGTGGTTAAAGCCATCCATAATAAGCTATTCAGTGAAATTAGATGATTTGGCTTTTTAAGAAATGATCAAATGAAAGTAAATGTTGGAGACAAGAGTGTCACACTGCTACTGGCTGTCCCTCATGCCTGCCTCACAATGCATAAACTTGTTCATCTTCCCTGTCTCTGTGAGTCTCTTTTTCTCTCTTCCACTTCGTCCTTTCATCCTCAGCCAGACGTTTTTGGACATGTAAGATGTAAAAAAATGCAGGAAGGAGAAGAAGCAGAAGGAAAGGACAGTTCTAAAGGAATATGGCTCGTATTAATCTGGAAATATTGCTTTACCTCATCTGATCTAAATTACTGGTCTGAACTCGCTGTCCTCGGAGAGAAGGCAGAGAGCCAACGGCAGCCCAGATGGGCAAGGAGTGGTCGGCAGATCTGTCACCGTGACCACGGCGAGCACATGAACCCCTGGTCTGTCGAGCTCTGTAGCTGTCCTTTTATACAGCGGATCAAAAGTGCCTCTTTGTTTTTGTTGGGCTCGGATTTTATACTCAGGGGCAGCGTCTCTGGAGGAGAATCCAGAAGTTTTGAGACCCTTTCTCTCTCTCTTTCTTTGTCCCGTTTCCTGCTATCTTTGTGGCTTTGTGCATGTGTACTGTTAAGAAACCAAAACAAGCAAAGATGAAGAAAGCAGAAGAAATCAAATATGTGGAGATAACAAGAGCTGATCTGTTATTGTAAAATATTAAGGATTTCCTTTTAGTTTGTTTAAGCATTTGAACAATTCTTTGAAAGAATTCTTTGACAGAGTCTTACCAGTGCCTGGTTGTTGTGTTGGATCCAAAAACTCATTGCTGGAGGCCATGAAAAGGCTAAAGTTAGACGAGTGGAGCTGGCTTCTGGTGAGGCTAAAGCTTGCCAAAGCTTGTGGTTTTTCACTGGTAAGGAGCAGAGGCAGGCACAAGTAACTGCAACCTCTCTACTACTCTACTACTACTACTGCAAGGAATTTAAAGGTGTGATTGCAAACACACTACGACACACTCTCTCTCTCTCTCTCCCATAACTGAGCAGAGCTGACTCAAAAATTTTTCTGTGTTGTGTAGTAAGAAAGAGACAGGAGATGGATGAATGAATATGACTGTTACATAACATCAATGGCCAATGGCACTGAGTCAGGCAGTACATGTTGCTGTGATTGCTCATAACTCCACCTGTCAGAGACGAAGGGCACTCTTTTTTTTATTGGAATAGCTCAGAATTATGCAAAGTGAGCAAACGACGGTGCTGTGTTTGACTGCAGACATGCAGAGAGGCTCTCTGTTGTTGCGTTCGTGGGTCAAAGCGTAAAGGTCAGGGAGGCAGTTGGAAGAGGTGTGTTTTCATTCTTATATCAATTCCAGTTTTCACCTTTAAAAAATTTACAAGACACAAGAAATCAGTGATTTATGTCTAACAGTGAACTTTCATGAAAGAAATCATAAATTATCCGGCAGATGCCTCTGACATGAGGATTTAACAGAAACCAGCAGGAATGTTACGAATGACAACAACTGAAAGGCTCGTGCTTCATTCAAAATAACCACTTAGCACAATAATGTACAAGTACCACACTATGCATCTGTACCACTGCAGTGCAAGTTTAGGCAGCAACATCATAAAATAAAATATTTGATTAATTATAAATGTGAGCTGTATATGTGACAAAAGATTGCACTGTAATTTATATTCTCATTGCCTTTAAAGTTTTTCTGGCATGCTCCCCTTTAAAAATCAAAGCAAAGTTCAGGACTTCCACCCTGCAACTTTTATTAATCATCAATTCACTAATGTCAGGGAGAGCAAATTATATTAAAAAAAGTGAATTCTACAAATTCAAGGTGACCTTAAGTAAGTAAATAAAGGTCAATAAAAACATCACTTAACTCTTGTTTAATAATTTCCTCTGTATAAATCATATTAATTTTACTTAGTTTCACTTCCCTGGTCATTCATGCCTCCAGAGGGGCCTGCCTCACAGTTTAAAAACTAAGATATTAAACAAATAGGAATTTCAATGAAGGTTTCAATAAAGGGGGGAAAAGTTTTAGCAAACAATAAACACAAGATTAGATATAATAAATTGCATTACTTTGCATTCAAGTTCGAGTTCCTACATATAAAATATTTGATTGTACAAAGTCTGTTTTGATACAATTTTTTATTCATAAATTCATTCGTTTTTTTATACACCTACACAGTGCAAAGACTATGAGGCAGTGAAGCAAAAGAGCAGTAAAGGAATTTAAATATGTATCTGCCAAGAAGCCCTGCATTAAAAAAAGCCTCAATCATAGCTTTCCTTTGATGGTTTGGCACGCTAATACCATACTATTTTGCATAATGTCCATATGTTCTGTGTACTGTCTTTGGAGGCAGGATTGTCAGTGCTGATCTGTTTTGATGAAAATGCTTGGACAGGAATCTGACCTCATAAACAAAATGGATTTCAAATGTAACCCATATATTAATGAGAAGACACTCTGTGACTGAACTGATTTGATTAAAAGAGATGCATTCAGAGCTGGAACGTATTGATTTTGGGAAATAAGACACTTGTGTATCTCCAGGAGCTGACGTGTCATGGTGGGCTGAAATAATTTAAGATGCCCATCAGAAGTTTTGTCACCAAGGTTACAAAAATGTGTGCATGTTTCATTTCCATTTTGTCTTTTTGTTTCTTAAAAGTTATATGTATTTCCCTTGGTGGATTTTTATTTTTGTTATTATTATTAACAGATAAGTTTCAAAACCCTTCTTGCTGTCACATTTTCATCAAATAACATTTTTTCCAACATTGGACTGCATTTACATGTACAGGCTTAACCTCCACAACCGTCACACTGTGATAATCTCAGGTTAGCCGCTCAGCAGCAGCAGATCGGAACAATCTGACCTAATCTGTATGAATCTTGTGGTGTATTATAAGCGCTAATTTATCTATAAATAAAATGGAGGCAATCCAGACCCATCTGAACAAAGATGTGGCAGAAGTCACTTTGTCACAATCCATCACTGCTAAATGATTTCATATGAAAAGCATCAGTTTAATCACATTTGCTCCTCAGCTCAGCAGATGCCAGCTGTACTGTGCTCAGCGTGTGCTACACCATCAACTCATGCAATGTTTCACCACAGATATAACTTATACCAAACAACAGGCATGACTCACAGAGGCAAAAAGTTAACATGCTCCTCCTTCACAGGAGAGCTGGATTCCAGTTAGTGTCTCTTGTGTTTGTACATTTAATTGGTTTGCATAAAGGTGACCTCTGACCTCAGGAAACACATGCCCGTGGGAGAGGGAAATGTGCCTGTGAGAGGCCCACGCGTGGGCGGTGGAGTGGTTTTATACACAGACTGGCATTATCTGCATCTCCTGCTACTCTCAAAGGACAGTGCCACTAAATATACCCTGTGAGGCCATCCCAGGCTCCTCTGGGATGGGGAGATGCGGCCGCTGCTTGGGCCGAAGGCCAATGACATGGCTGCCGACCTCCACGGAAAGTATTTTTAAGGTCAATTACAGGGTACAGTGCCTTTAGATGGCCGACTGGTGCTGAGGAGGCCTCATATTAAAGGTTTATGTGGAGAAGGACCAGAGAAGTCTGCCTAAGCTCACCCCAGCTCCCATTGTTACCACACACCCACTGAGACAGTGCACTCTAAAGGATTTATGGGGTGATGCGTCGTGCATGCGTGTGTGTGTGTGTGTGTGTTTGTGTGTGCATATGTGTGCAATTTATCTAGAAATTTCTGTGAATTGGAGGACTCATCAAGCAGCATCAGTGCAGCACTTGATACACAATATTCTACAGAGACACACTGACTCACAACACATTTGTTTTCTGACAGTGAACTATTTTTTGGTTGTTTTTTCTGTTAACATTTTTTTTTCTCTTTTTTGCTAGTTATGGCTTCCTGTAAGCTTAACATTGCATAAAGCTTACCATACTTATAATTAAAGGATAGGTTTACATTCTCCCAGCCTGTCTTAGGACTCACTCAACGGCGCATATGTTTGATTTGAGTATTTGTCATTATAATCAATCAGGACTGTTCATGAAGATTCCGCTAACATGACTCCAAGGGAAAACATTTATTCCTCAGTCCTTCTGTACAAAAAACAATTCTTGAGCTTCAGCTGAAGCTAATTTAAACCTGAGTTTGGATTTAGTGCTCTATCTGTAACACTTGAGTGACACCATAGGAAAGGATCTCTTCACGGCCAGTTGGAAAAGGATAAAGAATTTTAGCCATCAGTAATTATTTCCATGTACACATGAGCCTCTAAGTATAGTTTTTAGATATACCAAAAAGATGACTTTATTTTAATACCACAGTATTGATGATGTGGGTTTATGTGGCGGCACTTAAGAAGATACATTTCAGCAAGCAGGCAGGCTTCATAATGCTGAACAGGAACACAGTCTCAACAGAGAAAGCATGCAGCGTTTTTTATCCATGCAGACACAGACAGATAATAAACATAGAATAACCAACACACTTGTTGCTCATTAGAGGGCTTATCTTAATCCTCCACTCCCACACATCCACCAACACTTACACAAGCCCCATTCTCTCTGCAACAGGCCACACACACAGACCCACACAGCTGACCAGCAACTCAATATAAATGAACATCCAAGCAAGATGATTTTGGTCCTTTTCATGATTCATTCCGACACGACTCCGGCCGGCCATAAATACAGGCCTGTCAAAATGTGTTCTACCCCACAGAGAGGGGAGTGGTGGAGGGTACAGTAGACACCATTCACGTCTCTGTGTGTTTGGAGGGGGCAGAGGGAAGGTTGGAGTTGGTGGCTTTGGTCTCCATGAAGAGTGAAGTATTGATGGGACAAAAGTGAGGGGAAGGATTGAAAGGCCTGTTTGTGCAGATGAGGGCTCTGTGTTTGGTTTGCTGTGGCTCTGCTACAGTTCAGTGGCAGCTCTGTCCGCACTTCTCTATTTCAACCCAGACGCCTTAATCGGACAAAATAAAGGCACCGGAAGGTAAAACCTAAGAGAGGAAACATCGATATGTGTTTTAGTATTTAACTCTATCACTTTATCACTGTGCTCCAGACATAAATGACATTTTGAGTCACTTACCCTTCAATTAGCTACAGTTTAGCCCGAGACACCAGTCTAGCTAGGCACAGCATAGCGATTATCTTGTTTTCACTGTGTGGACATGATTAGCAAATGGGTTGGGTTTTCTTTGTGTCCTAGGATAAAAACTCTGTAAGTCTTCAAACTTAAATGAGGAGACATTTGACAAAAAGAATGAGAAATCTACCAAGTTTAAAAGGCAGCTCCTGTAAATATTCTTCTATAGTTCATTTTTCTCAAGTTTTAAGCGGACCTGTGCATATATGAACATTTTGCTGAAAAGTCACTCAGGTAGAAACAAAACACTTATTGTTCTTTGTGAAAAATTTACTTGTATTTTTTTCCTTTATTAGTACCAGGAAAGGTATTTTTGCACATGTGGTGCTAAAGCAGCAAACCTATAAACTACATTTATATACAATGACTGACATTTTTCATTGAGGTAGTGTTTTTACTGCCACCAGACTCTGCCACCAATCACTGACCTGCATGTAACGTTTATAGTTCTATTGATCACAATCAATAACTTTCCATAAGACATCAGCCTGAATACCAAGCTTGTAAAATTAATGCAATCCACATTTAAGAAGTCATTTTGAAAGTCGTTATACACTTTTATGTTTCATTGTAGAATTCATTGTTTCCACTATCAGTTACTTTCATTTAGTCACAGCGTCCTGCCGACTCAGGTTTAAATGCCACAGCAATCACTAGCCTCATGTTACAAGTTAAATCTGTGCATCCATAAACATAATCAATTTATCTCACACAAGTGCTTCAGCTGACTAATCCTAACCATACCTCTACTATAATGGTAGAGTTACGGTTAGAATCTATGTCTATGTACTGTCCAGGTCTATTTGTCATAACCCCAATATGTTTCTAATCTTAGCTTAAACCTGGCCTGCTCTCCAGAAAAATGTTGTAACTTAATATAATTTAAGGTTCTGTCAAACATTCTATGAAAAAGAATGTTCTTGTCTGGTAATAACTTTACCTTGAAGCTAATCTACTTTTTTGTAGGAATATTTTAAATATAGCAGAGCTGAAGTTTATAGCAGAGTTGAAGCTCCTCCAGTTGTTCTGTGTGCTTTTACCCCCTTTTTTTAACCCCCTCCTCTGTTCCCCCATGGTGCCCCCCCGCCTCCTCTCAGCCCTAAACCCAACATCTTGTCTCCCTGGGAACATCATCACTCCTGGGCCACATGGCGGGACGAGTACACATCGCCAAGCTGCTAAGTCCACACTGGCTGGGATGCCCCGTGTTTGCCCTGGGGGAGTGCATGTGTTCGTGGACACTGGGTTCTCTGGGTCAGAAATGGCACACCAGGGTGTGATGGGCTTAACTCTGCTGGTCATGACCATTGTAGGTGTGAAATTCCCAGACCTGAGGCTGGCCACTCAGCCCGGCAGCACCAGAGCCCAAAAGCTGCACAGACAGAAAGATAGACAGACAGACAGACAGAGGGGATGGATGTGTTAGACATTTTGGTTAGATCTGTGTCTGTGTCCACTGTCTCATTTTTCTGTGGCTCTTCCTTGACTCAAAGACACAATGCTCTCATAGAACTAGTCAATGGTTTTTTGGCACTTTGAGTATTCCCACTGTAAAGTCCTAATATAACTGTTTTTACTGGACAGTTCAGGTGTGCAACAGTCAGTGAGTCATGGAATACAGTCACCACATGTAGTCACTGCCCTTAATTGAGAGTTAGAGGAGCGTTGGTGGTGTTGGGGAGGCCTTTCATCGGGGCTCTGGGTGTGTCAGCAATATGACCTGGAATGTTCTGGGTATTGTGCATCCTCATTGCAACTGTGCCAAAATCAGGTTGCAGATATTATTTTCTTTAGGAGAACAGCAGTACCCTTGCTTTACTTTATAGGCTCTAATACCATAGAAATTCATGCATGTCAAGCCTTAGTAATGCTTGTATAAAACACAGGCCTATGGCTTGATCTTTTCTTTGGCAGCTTACACACTTAATTGTCAAGTCTTGTTCAAGAAGCAGTCCTCTGTTGCCACACTATAATGTGTGTGTGTGTGTGTGTGTGTGCGTGTGCGGGTGTGTGTGTGTGCTTCACAGTGCACCAGCTGTTTTGGCACGCAATCTAGCACACAGCCAAGCTACAACACTTGACTCCACTGTCATTGCTAAGTACATTTATCCTTTTTTCCTACGAAGTCCAGACCTAGAGGTTGTGTCTCTTGTTTTTCTTAGAGAAGAAAACAAGCTTCTGTATTGATTATGGGAGGCAAATGTCAGACAGTGTTTGGCTTTGCTATATTTAGCTTTAGGAATTAATATTTTGTAAGCATTATACAGTAGGTTAATGAATGTCTAAATGTATGTTGTCTCCAAAAAGGACTCAGTTTAATTAGTTTTATTACCCAGGTGTTGCTCCCTAAGGGAAGGTTAGAATACTCTAAGGTCTTTAAAACACTTTATATGTTTAGCATTTGGTGTTTTATATGACTTTTTCTTCCACAGAGAGCAAGAAATCCTGTAGACGGGTGGCAGAGTGAGGATATTGGTTTAAGGTTTTTCTTTAAGGCCCTGTATGGACTAAAAATACATTTTGGACTTGTATAATACAATCCATTGGTGTCCTGATGCACAGGCCCCAGGGCCGGAGTGAAACAATCTCCATATTCATGCTGGAAATCTTGAGGAGTCAATCTTTGGCTTCACTTTGATACATCTCACAAAGGTTTTCTGTGTTAACATCACAGAAAGTCCCCTTTCTTTCCATCTGCATTGACTCTGTTTTCAATTCAGGTCGTTAAGAGTGAAATTTCAATTTCACAACAACCTATGATTGAATCCTGAAGTTTAATGTGTTTCCAGTTGCTGTCCAAAGGCAAGCTGTCTCTGATACACTACATAAACTTTACATCCAATTGTATGACATATATGATCCTACCACAAACTATTCTTGGTGTTATTGGCATTAAGATGTTTCATTCTGAGATATAATATAGTACTCCCTTTTGGACCATCCCGACCTGGTTCTTTTGCCAAGTGTGTGATGCCTGAGAGTCAGAACGTTTCCTTGTGAAACTTAATCACACAGGCAGTCGTTTGGGCTTTTCGGTAACCTGCAGTTTCTGCAAGATTGAGGTGTTGTTTTTCCTCCAGCTTGCTCTGCATAAAGAATTTTTAACAGTTATGTTTAGGTTTTCACCCAAATATCCTCTTACTTTTATAATTAATGTTGTTCTTTCGCGAAAAAAGTCATAATCGGTGCTCTCGTATGCAATAGGGAGGACTTTTTTTCTGGCGGGTTACAGCTTCTATTTTTCTCAAGCCTGACATCTCATTAAAATGCGACGTTCCTAATAAGCAGATTAGCACCACATAGTATTCTCATTACACATGCAGCCAGTGTTTGTTTGGGTCACTGGACTGAATTCATTTACAGTGACAGCATTCCAAAGAAATAATTTTACATTTTATTTTTAGTCCTCCTAATGAGTTGTTGAGCACTATGTGTGTTGAACAGAGTTAAAGTCATGATTCCAAAAAAAATGTGGCAGGAATTTTCCTTGAAGAAGAAGAACCACCCTTGACATTTGCAGGATACACTAACCTCAGTTATGAAATGAAGAGGCACAAAGGTTCATCCTCCCATCTGAAGAAAAAAAGGAGCGGGTGTGTGAAAAGGTTAGAGCCAAACTTTGCCTCATCTCTGCCATAAACAGTGTATTAAATGATGTACGGAGCCACCGTGATGTCACCCATTGGTTCGTGTAATAGCCAACAGTTTGAATGCCTTCAGTTTAGGATTTTGGCTGCTGCCATCTTGTTTTTGTTTTTTCTTTTTTTTTCTTTCTTTTTTTTAATGGGGTGAGAAGTGACCTTATTTGGATGAGCTTGTGGTGCTAGGGAGGATACACATTGCTTTCAATAAACGTGTGATGCGTAGCAGACCGCTAGCAGCTGCTATCACTCTATGTTTCAAGGCCTTTTATTATATTAAAAAAATGAAAATGAGTGAGCTTTTTTTTTAAATGCACCCTCCAAACAGTTGTCATGAACAGGTATCTCAGCCATAGACACCAAAACCATGTTTTCTGCCTGTTTGAAAATGTTTACTTTCTTTATTATTGGGCTTTATGGGAAGTTACTCACTTTTAGAGTTTGCCTCAAGTGCCTGTTGAAGAAAGTGCAGTTTTTTGGAGCTTCCAGGTTTGATATATTTTTCCTTTTTTTTTTAACCCCTTTATAATGAACATGTAGTGTAATACAGCCCCTAGTGGCTGGATAAAATATTGTATTCTTTCAGTAATTACCACCTCAGTCCTTAATCCCTCTTTTAGATCTTGAAGCACAATCATATCGTTTTGCAGCAAAGCATGAATGGCAGCCTGTCATTACTCTTCTAATTTTCCTTATTATATGGCCACTTTGTGCTATTTCTTTATCTATTTACTATCGTTACGGTAATGACAATACCTGATTATATAGTAGACAGTAAACAAGCAACAGCTTTCAGATGTTGGATTAGTATTTTCTCTGTCACTGAAGCCCCAAATTAAAGACGTAAAACACCACAGAAGGGCTGCCCATGTCTCTGGTTTTGGAGGATTAGTGTTTCTTAGCAATAAAGTGCACTGAAATGAGTTTGTCTCCCCTTTCTCTGTCATTCCCTCGACCAACCCACCTCAGCAGTCTCAAAGCCTAACCCCAGGCCAGGGCTTTCACAACCTACAATGAAGGCAACCCATAACTTTAAGTACTGTTTTGTGGACCATTTAAATTTGACACTATTATGCGACAGAGAGGGTCTGTGTAGGTGTTAATGTTAGTGTGGGATATCACCATAAATCTGTATAATCTCTACTCACCTCATCTTGAGCTGCCAAAAAATTTGCTTCCCTTTTTTGTGACATTTTGCAGACTTTTCGGTCATTTTGATTCTTTCTGTGATCATCTGAATGTTTTGAATACAGTATTTGTCTCTTTTTTGCTTATTCGTGGTAAGCACTCAATAAAAGTACTACTGGATGTTTAACTTGTTTAGTTATATTTACAGTCAGAGCTGTCTTTTTTTTAAAAGTACTCAGATGGGACACCATATGCAGCAGCAGCGTCCCTGGTGGATGAAATGATATGCTGTGGTAGTGGTGTCTCTAATTTTCAGCAGGATTAAGGCTCAACTGCCACTCTATGAACTAGAGCATTTGTCAGCACATAGCTCCCTTAGATTCTCGGGGAATCACTAAACAAGAACTTTAAATTTCTTACTTTTTCATGGCAAGGAATTACAGAGTACAGCGTGACCTCCATGAACCCATAACTGTCAGGTTCTTTGCACAATACTGTACTGTTTCTGTTTTTTTAGCTGTATTTTTTTCCTGAAGTTGAGTGAATTCCCCTTTGCCAACACATTTTTCCTAATTACACGATGTAAAACTTTTCAACTTTACTGTTTTTACTTTTCCTTTCTTTTACTTTGTACCTCTGTCTGTGTCATGGCCCAGTTTTAACTGGCAGACTTGGCAGAGCTGGGTTTATGTGTGGTGGCACTGGGGGCAGGGTGCAGAGCTTGCCTGGGTTGAGCGTACCCAACCCCTCATAATTACAGACAGTAAACAGCTAGTTCTTTTAGGCCTATTTTCCCTGTCTGATGGGGAGAGAGTTCACTTTGGCATAAGAAGAAAAGGCGAAGAGGTTGAGGAGGAGAGGAAAGAAGGTCTGAAGATGGACGAAAACTGTCATCCTCATTTTGGGTGTTGACAATGCAGCAGTTTGTGAAGAGTTTGTGAGCCTTGGAGACAGGTTTATAGATACACAAACACAGAGAAGCAGACACTGTACCCTACCCCCCCCCCTAGAACCCAACACACACAGACACTCATTCTTCTTCTGCTGTGACAGTCTTTTGATGCGATCCTTCTTGCTGTAAATCTCAATTAGAAGTTTCAACAAGCTCCAGTAAAAAAGAAAACCAGTCTCTTCACTCTTTGTTTCTGTCCCTAAAACTGTGAAATTGATCTCTCGTCTCAGTCTGTCTCTTTGAGTGTGTCTGCGAGTTTTTTTTCCTGTCTGTCTGCCTGTCTGTCTGCGTCCTCCCCTCTGACTTTCAAGAGAATCTCTGCTGGCCTTAGACTCCTTACTTGGTCCAAGTTATTTCTCCTCCTTCTGCTTACCTTCTTCGTTTTACTCCATACTCACTTAACAACCCCCCACCAAACACACACACACACATACACATACACACACACACACACACAGATAGTTTATTCATCCTTTTTTTTTGCTTTTTTAAGTGCTTCACTGGCAAAACTGTTCACCTGTAACAACTCTGAGGCAACAAACCCGATGTAAACTTTCAAAACAAACAAGTGGCACTTTGTGGATTCAAGCCATATGCTCTATGCCATCTCTCTAACTCTTCATCTCCTGCCTCATCTCTCCCTGTCCCCCTCTCTCTCTCTCTCTCTCTCTCTCTCTCTGTGCACTGCACAGCTCTGGCAGGCAGTGGGATGGGAGGTTTTCTTTGGCAGTCTGCTTCCCCTCTCTTGGAGCGTGCTACTGGCTAGGAGTGTGGAAGGGAAGCGGGAGGTAGTGAGGGAGGAGGGGAGGGAGGGAGGGCTCGGGGAGGGAGGGAGGAGGGAGACTGGAGGGGTGGAGGCGTGGTCTGCAGCTGGTAATGAAGTCTTCTCTTTTCATCCTCAGAAGGCAGAGTGTGAGCGGACGGGCCCGGGGTCTGCGCAGCTCCATTGCTTTCTCTGCCTGTAAAGTGTGCCGTGTGTCAGTCCGCTCTGCTCTGAGCCGCTGGTGTGTGTGTGTGTGTGTCAGCGCCCGTCTCCCACAGCTGAGATATACAAAGAGATCCAGGACTGGAAGAGAGACCACTAGAGTCATGACGCTTTCCCTGGTATCGACTCCACAGCATAACTCTTGAGGTAAGACTACAGTCTGTCTCCTACTGGTGCTCTGCTCCTGCCTGTCTCTCTCACTGCTCTCCTTTACTGTCCTGTCTGTCTCTGTTGATTGTTGTGGTGGGGGTGGAGGGTGTAAAGGGGGGCTGTCCGCTTTTTAGGTCCCTCCCACTTTAAATGTGTGTGTGTGTGTGTGTGTGTGTGTGTGTGTGTCTGGGGTGTGCACGTGTGAGCATGCACACATGAACATATGGTATATGTGTGTCTGTGTCTTTGCACATTTCCTGCACTGTTTATGTGTGAGCTTGGACTGAGTCAGCAGTCAGTGAAAGGTTTATGTTAATGGTGATAAATAGCTCCTACTGGTCAGGCAAGGAAAAGGTCAGACTGGGGCTCAGACACTCTTGGAATAAAGAAGATGGTATATTAGTGGTGTGATGGGAGCTTTAGTTAACTTGAGGAGACTGGAGGTTGATGCTCATTGATAATTATGATTTTCAGACTTGCCTTTGTTGCCAGGTAAATTTAATATCACTCTGTTGACTTTTATTATCGGTCTGGGCTATTGCTTCTGTAATATGCAGCCATACAGTAACCACTAATTTTAAATGAGCTGTTAAATGTCGTACAGGGCAGTGTTACTGCACCTGAGTGTTTGTTTGTGTGTGTGGGTGTGTGTGTGTGTGTGTGTCGGCATGTGTGGGAATGTTTATTTGCATTACTGATTATGGTTTAGAGCAGATGCTGTTGGGCTATTGGGGTTCATCTCTGTAAGAGGGAAAAAAAAAAAAGGACAGGAGACAGTCTGTGCTCATCTGCAGCCCAGTGACACCAGGCTTTGAAGATATTTCAGTGGATCTGTCCTCCTCCCCGCTGGGCAATTCAGATCCGGCTCACGACTCACTCACTTTCATTCCGATTCCCCTGGAAATCCATTCATCTGTATTCTCTCACTCACCTCCTTCCTGCTCCATTTCACCCCTATGAGTTCTTGCACCCTGTTATCCCACGGTGCGGCCTTCTCCTACTATCAACACCTCTCATATTCTCAGTATTCCTATGGTTTTATTCTCCATCCCCACTAGTCAGACAAGCTTCTAGAAAACGGGTCTTTCCGATACCTCTGCCGGAAAAAAAAAAAAAAAAAAAAACTAAGCGACTTTCCATTAGTTTTCGCTGGGCCATGAGAATTATGGTTTCCCAAATGAATAGCGTACAGGAGCCGGCTTAATTGAAAAAACACAAGCATGGTCTGCCATGAAGGAGACGGTCCTTGTGTCACAGTTGAACTGTGTGAATGTACTTTCCAGAGCTGGCGAGAGGGAGAGAAAAAGAGAGGAAAATACAAAAAGAGTATGAGATAGAGGGCAGACAGAAGGCTGGGGGAAATAGAATTATCAAATGAAAGTGTGGAAAATCTAAAGGAGTGATTGAAAACATTGTGGGTACTATGCATGTAGACTCTGAGGCGAATAAATAGGAATTATCAAAAGATTATATAAGAATACTTTTGAAGGAACCCAGAAGAAAAAGAAAGCAGTGCTGTGTGTGTGTGTGTGTGTGTGTGTGTGTGAACTTCCAGTTTGGCTTCAACTGCTCTGTCAGTCAAAACAGTGTGTATTTAAGGGGATTTTAGTAGAAAGGAATGGCAGAAGGAGGCCATCATGAGACTGTTTGCTGGTCATTAAGTCCCAAAGGGGCAACAACAGAACCGACAGTAAAACCTGCTTGATTGCAGTCCAGCAAACAGCAGCAAGTCTCCCATGATTTTCTCAACAGGGAGTCATGACAACTTTTAACCCTCCTGCTGCAAACTGCTCTGTTATGAGAGTGTGTGTATTGTAAACAGACCACCAGTGAGCCTTTGGGGAAGCTTGTTCAGTGTTGTTTTTCCATAACAACAATACTTGACATATTCTATCAATATCCACCTTGTTATCTTTTTATTGTGTCTGCTGTCTCTGCTGCCTCCCCCCTTTTCTCTCTCTCTCTCTCTCTCTCTCTCCCCCCCCTGCTGTCTCCCACCCTCTCTGCTGTGTTTGTGTGACATGCTTGTGTGGCAACCCCATGTGGCGATGATTGAGACCCTGTCATTGGTTCAGATGGCACATTTGTCACACACATGTTTGCCAGGAGCTGCTGTTGCTAGGGTTCGTGGTGCTGTGTGTGTGGGGGGGGAAGCATTTCTTGTTGACTTCCTCACTGGGTGGCTCATTTTGTTTGTCAGGGCACAGTGACCCCTGACCCCGCTACCACCTCCTGCCTCTCACACTCTACAGTAATGTAACTCTAGAGCCCCTGACGGCCCCACCGCCCCCTCTTTTCCGCCACACTCATGCATGATTACTGGGACAGAGAAGTATGGAAAGATCAACACTAGCAACAGCAGGTCATAGTTAAAGTGAGTCTTCTAAGGAAACATTCAAAGGGATCATGTGATGAAAAATGTATACAGGCAGGATGACTTCACTGCAAGAGTTTCTGGGGACTGAAGAATGAACAGAAAGATAACCAGGAAGTGTGATTAAAACCCAAAAGAGAGGCTTTTTTCTCTCTTTTAATCTTACCTCACTAAGACTGCTAATCATAATCCCCAAGCTAGTTACTGAGGCAATAAGTCTGTCCACCATAAGTATTAATTCAGTGTCA